>OX457028.1:74322793-74684416 GCA_949752745.1 Protula sp. h YS-2021 | reverse complement strand
GTGAAGAAACTCGATAAGATGCATACTTGCGGATTCAACATTAAAACAGTGAAACAGTAGCTTATTAAGGGCCCACAGTGACTGAAAATATACCAGGTGGGAGAGGAAGCTTGGCCGACAATTTATGGCTTTTATCAGCCCCGGTGCTCTTATTAGGAAACTGTTTCCCAATAGAAGCCCCGGGACTTCTATTTGGAGTTAAAATAAAGACCTGAAAAAATCGTTTCCTAATAAAAGCCCCCCTCCTTCCCTACAAGTCTTTTTGGAACTCGTGTTTACTCGCACTGCAGACACGGTGCAATTAATCGTTTGATATGAGGCAGCCCCTAGACATGTTCTGCGCCGTTGCTTAATCCTGTGCTTCGCACAAGGCGAACAGACAACCCTGCCCCCCCCCCTCCCCACTGCTACCTTCACTCTGGAGTATTACTGGAAATATAACGCATAACGGGCTGAGTACTGAAACGGGCGGCGTGATGTTGCCCCTCCTTTCCTGTAAGTCTTTTTAGAACCCGTGTTTACTCGCACTGCAGACACGGTGCACTTAACCCTTTGATGTGGGGCAAACCCCCAGACACGTTCTGTGTCGATGCTTAATCCTGTGCCTCGTGTTTTACACAGGAAACTTTACCACTCTTTATAGTTATGTTGTTTTTACGTATTTTGTTAATTTTTGTGCGGATAGCATGTAGCCCTTTAATAAAAGACTGATGATAATTTTTTTGTTTTTTTTTCTATAAAAAACAACTAACTATTTGTGAAACACAAGCAGGCCCCAACCGCCCCCCCCCCAAATTCATAGAGGTATAAAGCGATGACGGACAGACGGACAGACACCCCAAACCTATAGGCCCCAATCCGAAAATCTAAAAAATAGAAGCCCCGGGGCTCTAATTATGAAACTGTTTCCTTATAAAAGCCCCGGGGCTTCTATTTGGTTACTAAATCAGTGCCTGAAACTGGCCAGTTTCCAAATAGAAGCCCCGGGATTTTTTGTCGGAAACCCCCGGTACTACTAGCACTGTCAACTTAATAAGTTGATAGTCTTATGCAATAACGAAAAAGAAAAAAACAAGTATTCAGTGAACACTAACAGGCCCCAACGCCCCCAAAATTGTAAGGGGTCGTCTATGGTTTTGAACCTGTTGGCCAGTTTAGGCCAAGAAAAATAAATGTCCTACTTCTGCTCAAAACTTTGAAAAACAATGATACTGGCTAGCGGAAAATCTTTTTTACCCCCAAAATTTAGCTGATCACGTGACCGAATTTGGCCAAAATGGCCAAATGGCACATCTACAACACGAGATCTTTCAAATGAGCCTTACATCAAGTCTCTAGGCCTTTGCGTTCTCGAGATATCGCCTGTACAAACACAAGTCGATTTTTTGCGTTTTTGGCCAATTTAGCCAAGATCACGTGATCGAATTTGGCCAAAATGGCCAAAAGGCACATCTACAACACGAGATCTTTCAAATGAGCCTAACACCAAGTCTCTAGGCCTCTGCGTTCTCGAGATATCGCCTGTACAAACACAAGTCGATTTTTTTCGTTTTTGGCCAATTTGGCCAAGATCACGTGGTCGAATTTGGCCAAAATGGCCAAAAGGCACATCCACAAGTCGAGACCTTTCAAATGAGCCCAACATCAAGTCTCTAGGCCTCTGCGTTCTCGAGATATCGCCTGTACAAACACAAGTCGATTTTTTGCGTTTTTGGCCAATTTGGCCAAGATCACGTGATCGAATTTGGCCAAAATGGCCAAAAGGCACATCTACAACACGAGATCTTTCAAATGAGCCTAACACCAAGTCTCTAGGCCTCTGCGTTCTCGAGATATCGCCTGTACAAACACAAGTCGATTTTTTTCGTTTTTGGCCAATTTGGCCAAGATCACGTGATCGAATTTGGCCAAAATGGCCAAAAGGCACATCTACAAGTCGAGACCTTTCAAATGAGCCCAACATCAAGTCTCTAGGCCTCTGCGTTCTCGAGATATCGCCTGTACAAACACAAGTCGATTTTTTGCGTTTTTGGCCAATTTGGCCAAGATCACGTGATCGAATTTGGCCAAAATGGCCAAAAGGCACATCTACAAGTCGAGACCTTTTAAATGAGCTCAACATCAAGTCTCTAGGCCTCTGCGTTCCCGAGATACCGTCTGTACAAACACAAGTCGATTTTTGCGTTTTTTGGCGTATTTGGCCAAGATCACGTGATCAAATTTGGCCAAAATGGCCAAAAGGCACATCTACAAGTCAAGACCTTTCAAATGAGCCCAACATCAAGTCTCTAGGCCTCTGCGTTCTCGAGATATCGCCTGTACAAACACAAGTCGATTTTTTGCGTTTTTGGCCAATTTGGCCAAGATCACGTGATCGAATTTGGCCAAAATGCACATCTACAAGTCGAGACCTTTCAAATGAGCCCAACATCAAGTCTCTAGGCCTCTGCGTTCTCGAGATATCGCTTGTACAAAAAAGCGATGACGGACAGACAGACGGACGGACAGACACCCCAAGTCTATAGGCCCCCAACCCTGTAGGGTCGGGGCCTAAAAAATGGTAACTACGGTATCCACAACCAGACTGAAACATTCAATCAGCTGATTACGCATTTTTTATGCATTATTTATTACAATGAAACAGAAGATATCTCTTGGTTTTAAAAATGAACAATATAAAAATTGTTCTAATAAATGAAAAACACTAGTCTATTATATATGACATGTTTCAAACAAGGTGTTTGCCCCATCTATACTGTGTTATCGCCCAAAAGTTCAAATTTACCTTTCGACCGATTTTTCCTTGCTGTACTTGAATCAGTCAACGCACACCAAAACAGGTGCAAGTGCGAAAATTGCTTAGAAACATACTTGTACTCTTAACATTTTTGAATACTTGGGACCCACGTTTGATACCTTGTTGACATATCAATTTTTCGGATTACGGACTACTAATTAATCGACATATCAAATTTTCGGATTACAGACTACTAATTAATTGAACTACAGTGTGGCTAAAAAATACGCCTTACTGCTGCTGGATAATCAGAAATAGGATCAGCAGCTTACAGGGCGAGAACATAAACATTAAAAAAAGAAAATAAAAAAACAGAAATCATACTTTTTTGTTTAAATCTCCATGGTCTAAAACCTCTGCCTCTTCTGAAGTGTCGTCTGGTGCAAAAAGATTCTCACAATGGTCATCTTCTACGTAACCTGCCATTGTCCAATGGGTTTCATTTACGTCTTTACGACCCCCTAAATATGCACTGGTATGGTTAATTAAGTATTCCTGTAGCAGAAACAAGAGGAGCTTTCTAACAACGAAGAAAAAACACAAACATACAACTAAACTTTACACATTGGCCACAAGTTCAGGTTCATACGTGGAACTGAAGTTCCATCTGATACGCCGGTGTAATAGTATAAATGGATAGATAGCTCGGATTTCGGTTTTATTAGACGAATATGTAAATGATGCAATGAAAATGCAAGCTGTGTATTGGGTTTTCAGTTTCTATGTGCAAATAAGCATCTTTTCCTTGCACCACAACTACATCATCCACAAGAAAACGCGCAAGCGTAGCCGGAAGTCACTTTGTTATTGTTGAAGGTATGGCTAAATACCGAGCGGACATTACATTGCATATGCTAGTAAAATCGTTTATATATAATTTTTAACATGTTTGGCGATTTTCCCAATCCCGTTGTTCACTTTTCCAGTTGGTCAACGCTAATTTGAAATTTCGTACATAAATTGTGTCTCATTGAATACTGATGATCAGGCCGCTTGATTTCTTATTCCAGGGATTAGGGAAGCATAAAGCTTGTTCATGAATTGAAGGGCATAACACAGTTTGTTATGAAAGATAATAAGCAGCCTGCCAAATCAACGGCATAACTATGAACAGTCTATTGGATTCGTAATTCGTATTTAGTCTAAGCCTGCACAAACCACTTGGGAGGACAGAATTTTTTAAAATTAAACAGAATAAATGCATTCGTATTTTAGAGTTCTAAAAAAAATATCATAGGTTAGTGACCACCCAACAAAGCGATGGCTTCATGTATTTTCAAATGTTTCTAATTAGGCCAATTTAAACTTAGAAATACCACTGAAAGAATAATAAAATGTTTGTCTCTCAATGCGAATGAGTATCTCTGTGTGTTTGAAGAATGCGTTTTCTACGAAAAATAAAATCTATGGTAGAAAATAAAAATAAAAAAATGACAAAATATGATAAAGTGAAAGCCACAAGCTTGATAATATATGATGTTTCTTTCACAAAAATAGCCTTTTCACAAGCGCAGAAGGTTCAAACTGCACTTTATGAAAAATCATGCCCTATATTATATGTAATACTTTGCCATCACCAAAAGCCCAGGGGAAAACTTTATATGGACACACTTTCACACATGATTCACCACATTAATTTTTCAACTCAGAGCAAACTTGGAAGTAACATATTTAATAAAACCAATATGTTTTGAGTGAAACAACAAAAAATGTTGAAGGGTACCCAAACGATCCAATCTTTTACCAAATATAAAAATGGATGTTGTTGTAATTCACTATTTTTTTAAATCAAACACATCGACTCTTTTGCGTCAGGGAGCGGTATGCACCAACCCCATCCATTCAATCCAGAGAAGCGCTACCGGTTGCACAGAATGGTAGTCCGCATTATCTATTCCGAGTACCACTGGAAATGCATGTTCCAGCCCCTTCCGAGATAATATGCTTCTTACGTAAGAACAAGAGAAAAACCTCTAGTATTTAATTTCTTAATACTCACTGTTATCAGTAAAATATCTTGTAGATGCAAAAGCCATCACTATGGGCTTTCCACTGTGGTAACAATGGTTATCGAACACCAGTACTGACATTCCAACAAGAGCTCATGCTCACATTCTTTCTTTGGTGAAAGAGGCGACATGTAACAACAATAGCCGAATGCGTCTGAGGAACACGTGACGACCCCCCCCCCCCCACAGTGACGTGCACTACCGTGCGCAAAACTGTCACAAACTGTAACAAAACCGACATGGTACAAGACGCAACTGTGGCGAACCAACATCTCACATGTTACGTAATCGGTACAGTTACTCAGAAGTCGGCGCAGGCAGGAACGCTACTTTCAGAAGCTTTTTAGCTGGCTTCTTCTTCTTGTAAGCGTTCTTGGCGGCAGACTATGTAAGTGAGTTAACGTATCGGTCGTATACTCATGTTAATAGTGCTTTATAAACGTGTTTGGAGAGGCGCGGCAGCCAACTCGCAATAAGGCAAACATTCACCCTTGGTCGCAATATGCATCTTACCCAGAAACGGCGGTAATAGTTTCAGGACCACCGCCTCCCATGGACCACTAACTTGAGAGATAGAGTTTTGCAAAGCATGTATTACGCCGTGACGATTTACCCGACACCAAAAGGACGAGAAAAACACATTTCAAGGTGTGTAATCTGCCCGAAATAACGGAGTGATAGTTGAGTGGGGAAGTGAGATACTTCAAACCAGATACTGATCCCAAGGCACCACCGACCTGTCGGAGAGTGCACGCTCTAGTTGAAAAGGCCTGAGCAAATCCGAATACTGCTGCCGCCGTAGCTGCCACGGAATCGAAGCCTCTCTTAACACAACACGCCTCGAAAATGCTACAAATACACCTTATTCGTGAAATCTTTATGGACCCTGTCCATCCTCTGGATAACTGTCTGAGAAAAATTCTTATTCCTCATGAAGCAAAGCTACGCACCACAGATCCAGTCAAAACAACTGCGGGTTTGGGTGAACATTATCCCAATGAGATTGTCGCAGATTGCTATACTCCAGGAGTCTCACACAGCGGATACGATGCTGTGTGAAAAACGCTCTGGCCGACATAAAATTCCAGAATTCGCCCAAGGACTCAGTCTTCTGAGTGGGAACCAACTGGGACTTTCTCGAATAGGGCAACAAACCTGGAGCCTCGCACCGTGTGAACAAAGCTTGCAACTGCTAGTGGAGGACATGTATGTCTTCGTTCACCAGCAACCAGTCGTTGAGGTATTCAAAGATGAGCAAACCGATGTGCCGACCCCAGTGTTTAACGACACTCATAACTTGAATGAACACAAATAGCACTTTCGACAAGCCCACGGCAGGCGAGAAACCAACGGTTTTGTGACATGTATTTATTTTAAGAGTAATAAAACAGACATGATTGATCAGATATTGACATTGATTTATTTCACATGTACATAAATTTACAATATATACAATATATACAATATGAACAATGATGTTCACCCTAACCTGACTTTTCTCAAAAGCCCCGAATCTCCTGTCGTCCTCGCTTTTTTACCCTCTACCCTTACGTCGCCGATTCTTAGATAGTAACGGGTGGCAACTGTCAATCAGCACATCTAGACCGCAGTTGCATACCTAGAACTGTCACTCATCATAACTACCGCAGTCGCATACCTGGAACTGTCACTCATTACAGTTTTGCCCCCCCCCCTACCAGGAAGGATAGATAGCGGCGAGAAGTGTAGGTTACTGAAATGTGAAGATATGCATCGGACAGGTCCACCAAAATAGCCCATATACCGTGGTTGAGTATGGATTTGATTTTGAATGATTTGAGATATAGAAACGGATTTAGTTGCTGCAAGTCTTTGATAAAACGCCAATTGCCCGACTTTTTTTGGCACAAGAAAGACCCGACTGAAAAACCCCGGAGTACCCATAGGCATCTTTTTTATGGCTTTCTCGTCGATTAGTTCTTGAATCATACTACATAACGCCAGATGGTTGTCCGATTGATGCGTATAAGACACGACTAAGGGTTTGGGGAACTTAGTTAGCGGCGGCAAAATTCGATGACCCAACCGGTCTCTTGTATAGGTCATGGGGTACCCCAACGCAACCACCAAACTATGTGTTTGGGAGTGGCCAACACTCGACAAGCTTGCCAAAAGTTTCCAACGGCACTTTTGTGCTTGATTTGGGAAGTGGAAAGACCAATTCTTCGCAAGTACCTAGCGTGTCTGATGGAGATGGTTGACTGGATAGTTTGATTGGTTGCTATCCCTTCTTTGGAGAGGCATCTGGCGTTTTAGAGTCCACTTTAGGCTTCTCGACCTGTGGCGTCGCCGGTGGAGTCGGACCTGACCTCTTCGTCGGCATTGGCGTGGAAGGTACACTAGACTGTGTTGCTTTGGCTGCTAGCTTGTGGGGTCAAAGAGCGTCCTGCGATTTTACCTTCGTTGAGTCGATGACACCATTCAATAGATCAAGTGAAATCAGCTTCGATTGACCATCTGTGGTTGCAGAATGAAGACGCGCGCATCCTCCGTACTGATGTTAGAGTGTGGCAACGCTCGATCACGACGCAATACGACTAGCGTTAACTATGTATTGAGTTTGAGCAAGGACAGAATCGAACAAACAATCAAATAGAAAGTTCGTGCCAGGTTCTCAGTGTATGAAAGGCTGCATCGTGAAATGACAGAGTGCGAAGACTCTTGCGTTTAGCTTGTTCCAGAAATCGACAGTCACGTAAGGCCAACGGAACACTAGAATTTGGATTAATACTAGGTAGCCACGGTCCCATGTTGCGAGGGTATGCCAGCGGTTGTATCGGCAAAACTTGTCGTTGGATTGATATGACTGATTTAACATGTAATAACTTCGATGGGAGTAGTCGTGACAACTGGGCCGCACAGCCTGTAGCGATCTAAGCTCCTCCATCTTTGCCTTTAACATGTTCAAAACACAAGGCGCCATCGACAAACCCACAAATTCCTCCCTCGGCAGCGGTTGTGACTGAGCCGCTAAATACAAGGAAGGCTTACTTATCTATGGACTAGCCTTAGTGAGCTATGCCAAAGAATTGTCAGCTATAAATCGGATGATATCCCCAAAGGAAAAGTCCGTAGAAGAAGAAGCTAAGTTCAGAGGCTTATTCTCACTCATCCTGTACGTTCTTCCGCTAGGTTGGAGTGCGTACAGGACGCAACGGCTTATAGTCCTCCGGCGCCATGTCGAGAGGTGAAATGTGATTGTGACGTGACGACTGAAGCAGTACAGTAGAAGCCTACAGTCGCGGCGCCAACAACAGCAGAACTTCATGCACAGAAGACACTACGTTCATTGAAGATGAGACAGATATTTCTGTTTCTGAACACTACACCTGTGGCGTAGGCTCGTGGTAGCTCAACTCCAGATGAGGACTTTTTGGCAGAAGATGCCAAAGACGATACATAAATCGACTCCTCCTTCGGCACTGCGTATTATCCGTCAACAGTTGTATAAGAACCACCAAGGGAAGAGCAGGGATTTGCTTCGACTTGGACAAGATGGAGTCGGTAATAACCGTCGCAATGGGAGCGGTGTTGAGACATGACTGTTAGGTACTTTAAACTCCTGATCCAAAGCATGTTTCAAGGTATTTGGATGGAGGGACAGGCTAAATGGAAACCTTTTCTAGGGCGGCAAGTCCATGAACACAACAAGGATGTACTTCGGAGAAAGTCTGTTGGACGGCGGTAACAATATGAAGATCCGTTTCTGGCGCCAGACACCTCCGGTATCACAATGCCTTGCGAAAGTCTGTTAGTCTCCATAGCCAAGTCATTCTTCAAAGAAGAAGCAAACACTGGCGTAGCTGCGACAGACTGAATTGGTTTCTGTAGTGCAGAGGTAGTGATAATGACACGTGTACCCATTGCCGACCTGATGTTTACTTGCCAGGGGTCAATTAAATAAACACCTGGTACGGGTACAGTTGCCGTTTTAAGATGTATTGGAAAAAGTTTTAATCATAGACTTCTTACCCTTCATGACACATCCGTGTCCGATTTATCCACTGCAACACCGCAGTCGGCGCCAAAGTTATCAAGAGGCGGAAGATCTATCGCTACTGGAACACTTGCGACTCTTTGCACGCACACAAGCTGTCTTCCTGTGTTGCAGCAAAAAAAAGGAAAACAGTGAGTCTTCTAGATGCGCGAACTGGTCACAGCGACTGTCAAGAGTACTCGGTTGTATTCCCCAACGGCGTAAACATGCTTAGCACTTTGTATAAGGATCACAGGCATGCTTGATGTGAGCACAGGAGTCCGGGATGACGTGAGTATCTACAACAGAAAGGAGGCAACATAAGTATGCACAATTAACTGTTGTTTCTGCAAAAAATGCAAAACACGACTTAAGCACCTGTTATTACATTAACAACAATTACAAAAGCCGATACAGACACGGTAACACGTGATCGAGACGCTGTGCACGGGACCCGTGACATGCTCGACACGACACTGTGCCCACAGTCATCACTGCAATGAGCGACACGTGATCGAGTCGTCGCTGACTCGATCCGGCGCAGTGTCGACTCGTCACAATCACTGATCGTCTCAGGTGCAACCCGTCAGGTAGGCGACCCGTGGCAGCACCGACCCGACATAGCACCGACTCGGCACAATTACTACTGGCTAAAGATACAACCCGTGACAGTTCTGACCTGTGATATGATGCGGATAATGACTGTGACAAGTTGCTGCACACACGACTAGTGAAAGTATTAACGTGACAGATGAATAACTCCTGACTGCTACGGGTCGTGAGAGTGACGACTCGATGCATACACGACCCATGATAACAGCGAGTTACAACATAATCGACCCGTCACAGCGACGAGTCGTGACACTGACGACCCGGGATAGACACAAGTCACAAAACCTGTGGCAAACACAACCAAGACCTAAGCGTGAACGAAACCTGCTCGAGCCGTGAGTTTAAACCAGATGCACCACAGTGTGTTAGACAGTCGCTGCCACGACGTCGACAACTGCTCAACCACGCGATCATACACAAACCCTACTGAAGCTAGATATCTGTTGTACAGCCTTGTACCATGACACATGACCGATGCCTTAACCCCGTTGGTGATGGAACGAACCGACACAGAGTCGAGATGGTGTATCCGTTTCAGATACTTCGCTGCTATGAAAACTATGTTTTCATCTTGATTGATTTACGGATTACGTTTTGTTTGCTGACTTTGCTAATTCCCAACGTATTAGTTCTGAGTTTTGTCAAACCGGCATTTGTTTGATAAATGCTTCTCGGCCATCAAGAACTGTAGTGAGGGTTACAGGTAATTTACAGTAAGGTGATTTGTGAACGATTTCCTCATGAATCCTATATCGAGGGTTTCCCTCATTGTCAGCAGTTTGCATCGAGTCGGCTCTGCAAACAGAAAAGTTTCACCTTTACAATGTCCTGCTTCTCTGCTGGCAGCAACTAGCCAGCATTGTAGCGTTGTTTGACGCGCAGTTGAATCCAGGCTGGTGAGCTCTTGCTATCCATGTGGTCAATACTACTGCAATTTTCCTTGTAGAGTTGCAACCACTAGCTCTATCTGTGTCAGTTATGCAAACGTTGGCGCATTGCAGCGACTTATCACAGTGTCGAGTAGTGAACCATTGCTTTCCACATCTGGTACGGCGATGAGCCATCATGAACAGCTTGTACCTGTTTAACAGAGTTCTGTAAGCTGAGGTCCATATTTACTTCATAGATGAGACATCTTGAAGAGCTTGTATTTTTTTTACAGAGTTCTGTAAGCTGAGGTCCATATTTCCTTTTTCTACGTACAAAAAAATCATTTTTAATAACATTAAACTATCTCATAGCTACTGCAATGTAACGATAGCTTATCTAATGCAGATAAGATAATTTATTAGAATATACATTAAATAATCTAATTTATGTAGGTGAACGATTCTTACACCAGCCCCGATCAGCTTCAACGGCACATTCTCTGCCATCAATGATCTATTAATGATGCCACTCAATGATCTATTAACAGCCAACAATGAAAAAAAAATCCAGGTGTTTTCCAGGTTTTTCCAGGTTCAATTCGAAAAAATTCCAGGTTCCTTTTAACATTATATTTCTTTTAAGCTGGCATCGGAATATCCTCAAAAAACCTTGCTCAGATATTTTGGTACAATTCCACTCAATAGTAGTGAAAGTAAACAATTTCATCACAGCAAAGGTTTGAATGCGATTGATCAAATGCAAACAGCATGAAAAATATTATTGCTTACTTTATTCTATACAATTTTCGTCACTTCTCGAGTATCTAACATTACTCAGCTGTAAACAAAACAAATTTTACAAAAGATACACGCATGACAAATATCAAATTAGTAGTAGCACACTTAACCTACTTACTAATACAAATTATTTAAAGCACTGACGGCAAATCCATATTACACATACCAAGAAATTAGTTTTCATATCCCCAGAACAGCATTTACGGCATAATAGCTGACCGTGCGAAGCAACAAATGGTTTACTATATGATATATAATTTCAACTTTAGCCAGCTTTAGCCAGAGCTATTTATCATTTTAACCCAAGAAGTGACATCAAAACGTTTTGTACAATACTTATGTAACAAATTTTTTTGTTATCTTCTTTAAAACTAATTACATAATAAAGCAACCGACTATACCCTTTTGGGTATTGATAATTACAACACCTATTATAACGCCTAATCCTTTTACGCTGGAAGAAGGTTAGGAGGGCCTAAAATTATATCTTTGCAACACGAGATTCTTTAATCCAATTACCGTGTAATTGACCATAATAGTGTTAATTAGGTGTCACCTCTTGTTGAACTAAATTGGATGTTTTCATGTTATGTTAAGTTTAGGGTTTTATTATTCTTTTCATTTTCCAAAAAGTTGTTGCTAGTTTCTAGAGACAAAGGATTAACAAAAGAAAAGTTGTGAATAAGTTTGCGTACGATTTTGCTTTATCACAAAATTACTTTAACGCCTGTTAGATATATAAGGCGGTGGCTTGCCATCGTGGGCAGTCAAGTTAAGGCAGTAAGTTAAGTTCTGTGAGTTCAGTCAGTCAGTTCAGTTCAGCTTGAGATTCAGTTTTGCAACGCTTTTAGAAACACCAACTTTGTGAAACTTTTACCTGGACTTTAACAAATAAATAAATTAACGCGAAGTACTAATAGTTGTTTAATTGCAACACCACTATACGGCCTTATTATAAAAAAACAAGAAAAGGAGAAAGAAAGAAAATTATCAAAAATAAGTGTGCTGAAATGCAAAATTAAATAAAAAAACAGGAAAACGACAAAAGTCCAAACGAAATTAAAGAAAAATAAAAAGAAAAATTAAACATCAAAAATAAAAATTGAACGAAAGGTATAAAACAAAACAAAACAATCGTACAGACCAAGCAAAGACACAAATAGAGCAGACCCGGATAGCCAAGCAGATACCAGGCAAGGAACCAGACAAGCAGGCAATCCAGACGGGCAGTAGAGGCAAAACAAGAGAACAAGGACAGCCAAGCCGTCAGGACACAGCAAGGAAACAACAACAGCAACAACAACAACGAACTTAATAAACTCAGGTCAGTGCAGAACCTTGGTTTTTAGGTGCAACTTTAGGTGCAAAACAAAACAAATTGTAAAACACAAAAGCAAGAATGAATACCGACGATATTAACCCAGAAAATATTCCCCTTCTGGATTCGTTCAACCCTTTACAAATTGTCCAGGAAAGTTGCAAATCGCTACAACTAGAATTAAGGGCTCAAGGAGCAGTCAAACAAATTAGAGAATTTGACGGGAAAATTTCCCGCAAATTCCGAGAATGGTTGAGGGAAGTCGAGAGAGCAGGGGCTATAGTGGGAGCCTCGGACGAGCGACTTAAGGCCTTCGCTTTGCAAACATTAAATGGGGCATCAGCAGATTTTATAGGACGAATTTTGGCTTTAAAACCACAAATTTCTTGGCCAAATTTAAAGTAAATTCTTACACAACAATTTTCAGACACTGGAGACAGTTATATCGCGAAAAAAAAATTAAGGAGAATTTTACAACGAAAAGGGGAAACTATTAAAAATTTCTCAGAAAGAATTTTCTCTTTGACAGAAGAAGCGTATTCAGGGGAGGATTTAAAGAATCCTTTAATACAAAACGTATTGGTAGACGCCTTGATCGAAGGAGTACAGAATGATGCAATTTCTCGAAAACTTACTCGCCATAGGCCCAAAAACCTGTATGAAGCTTTACAAGTCGCTCTAAAAGAGCAACAAGACTCAAAATCCTATGGGCTCAGACGCAGAGCCGAGTAGCCAATGGACATTAGCGAGGTTCAAACAGCAAAACTAGACAAAATAGACAGTTTGACAGCCACAATCAGCGACTTAGGAACAAAAATGGCAGAAATTCTGGCCTTCCAATCAAAATCTAATGATTCAAAACATCCCATAACAAAAAGACCACCTACCTCCACAAAAAAGACAAAATTCGAATGGACTCCAGACAATAAACCAATCTGTTACTACTGCAAGAAAATTGGCCATAAACAAGCGGAATGTCAAAAAATGTCAAGCGGAATTCCAAAAAATTTAATAACGAATAACCACACCGACAAAGAGAGTAAAATTTGTCCTTTAACTTTTAGGGAATTAACTTGTAAATTACTTTTAGACACAGGGGCAGAAAAAACACTTCTAGATAACGATTTTTACGAAAAATTAGACAAAAAAAACAAATCATTAAAGAACTTGCACCACAGGTAGAATTACAAGGCGTAATAGGGCACAATTTACAGGTCACAAAAACAGCAATTATAAAGTTTCAATTCAGTAAGAGAACTCTCAAATACACGTTTCATATCATAAAAAACTTAAAACACGAAGGAATTTTAGGCATAGACTTTTTGATGGGCAATAGGGCAAAATTAGACTTTGAGAAAAGGACTGTAGCAATAGGGAATCATTTAGTGGTCTTACAAAACAAAGGGGAAGATTGGTCAAAGGGATGCAACGTAGAGAAAACAAAACCAAAAGGAGTCATTGAACCCAGATCTGTTGCTTTTGTTAAGCTCAATGTTAAGGGGTCAATGAAAAGGAATTGCTTAGTGTCTCCTTTGGAAAATTCTTCAGTACTTTGGGAACAACCAGGACTTTACGCCCCACGGGTTATGGTAAAAGGTAGTAAAACATAATTGTGCCAATCTTTAATGAAACACACAAGAGGTTCACAATAGGTAAAGGACAACCGCTGGCTCTCATTGAAACAATACAAGACAAAGACATAACTACACAACAACAAATACAACAGTCACAAAATACATCAAACATCTACACAACAAGCAAAGTCAAAAACACAAACACCCCTCATGCATCTCCAAACAAAGAAGACGATTTTGACCTAGACACAGAAGATAACCCGACATCAGACCTTAAGCTCGAGAATGACATTAAACAAAAGTTTGCAAATTTGCTAGAAAATAACAATGCGATCTTTGCACAAAGTGACATAGACTTGGGGGAAACTCATTTAATTGAGGTACCCCTAGACACGGGATATAGTGATCCTATAAAACAGAGGCCATATAGGCTTCCGTATACCCAGTGGCCTATGCTTGAAAAACACATAGAAGAGCTTCTCGAGGCAGATATAATTAAAAGGTAGCAATATCCCTGGAGCTCCCCAATTCTTTTCGTACCACGTAAGGACGGTGGACAACCACGGATGTGTGTGGCTACACGAAGATCAATAAAATATTAGTCCAAAGTAGTTATCCGTTGCCAAATATCAGTGACATTCTAGCCTCAATGCAAGGTGCAAAGGTGTTCAGTGTCCTTGATTCAAAATCAGGATACTATCAGTTGCCGCTGAAGCCAGAAGATAGACCCAAAACTGCTTTTGTCTGTCACAAGAGATTGTTTGAGTTTAATGTTTTACCCTTTGGTTTGAGTTCCGCTCCGTCGGCATTTCAGGAACTCATGGTTAAGGTGCTGGGTGACGCTCTAAATGTGTACTCGATTGCTTATTTGGATGACATTATTGTCTTCTCAAAGGGCACCGAAGAGCACATTGAGCACCTCCAGAAAATCTTTGACAAACTGAAGGGAGCGGGCCTTAAGCTCAAACAGTCAAAGTGCAAGTTTTTTCACGGCAAAGTGTCATACTTAGGACGTGTGGTCTCTGGTGACGGCATCTAGCCAGATCCAGAAAAGTTTAGTGCTATAAAGCAACTGCAACCACCTACCACAGTTAGAGAGGTTAGATCCTTAATAGGAATGGCCTCCAACTATCGCTCGTTCGTGCCTAACTTTAGTCACGTTGTAGGGACAATCATTGATTTAACGAAGAAAAATGCAAGGTTCATTTGGAATGAAAAGAGACAAAAGGATTTCGAAACTCTGAAAGAACTTTTATGTTCAGCCCCAGTTCTAGCCCACCCACAAATAGGAAAACCTTACAAATTACACACCGATGCTACAGATTATGCAATTGGGGGTGTTCTTACGCAAGAATTCCCCGAAGGACCCCGAATTATTCAATATAGCTCTCGTCAACTTTCAAGGGGCCAACAAAGTGGCCTACCATAGAAAAAGAAGCATATGCCATAGTTTTTTCGGTCAATGAACTTAGACACTTCCTGTACTGAAATCCTTTTACATTTATACAGATCACAAGCCTTTAAAATCACTTTTCACCTCAGAAATGAAAAATGCTCGAGTGCAATGGTGGGCTGTCATGTTGCAGGAATACGGCTATGATATAGAATATCAAACAGGCAAAACAAATGTTCCTGCTGACTTCCTTTCACGAATCCAAAACTCAAACAAAGATGATGACAAAAAGGTTAATGTAATTGATAGTTCGGAACTAGAGACACCAAATTGCTAAATTACAGGAAAATGATCAGAAAATTTCAGAAACAATTGAAAAACTACAAAAAGACTCAGATCAAAAGCTCAAATCAGAATACCTAGTTCAAGACAATATCCTATATCACATTGCCGAACCGGTCAAAAATGACAAAACGCCTAGGCTCCAACTGGTTATTCCTCAGGAATTACGATCTGAAGTACTGGAGCAAGCACACTCAAGTGAATCTGGCGGTGGACAAACCGGACAGAACAAGACTTATGATAAAGTTAGGAGAAGGTTCTATTGGGAGAATATGTACAGGGATACAGTTAATTTCATCCAGACAGATGAGGAAAGCTCGTGTACCTATGCAAGACATGCCAATACCGAAATATCCATTTCAGATGGTCGATATTGACATCAGTGGCCCTTTTCCGGAGACAGTTAACGGTAACAAATACCTGGTTACGATTATTGTCCACTTTAGTTGTTGGCCAGAGGTTTATCCTGTTCCGGATAAGAACGCGGAAACAGTAGCTTCCCTCATTCTTGAGAAATTTATCCCTACGCACTCTTGCCCAAGAACCATACTTAGTGACAACGGAACTGAGTACGTTAATGCCCTTAGCGAAATACTACTCAGGAGGCTCAAAATCGCACACGTAAGGTATTCGGTTAACCATCCCGCTGGAAATGGGAAGGTCGAGAGATTCCATCGTTTCATGAACGATGTGTTGTCTAAGTACTCCTACCAAAATCAAAATACCTGGGATCAATATATCCCCGCGGTTCTAATGGCTTACCGAACGTCAGTGAATGATACCACGCAATTTACCCCGTACTTTCTAGTGTTTGGTAGGGACCCTGTCCTTCCAATGGACACCCTCCTAAATCCGAAGTTTAAATACTTAGGAGAGGATTATGTTCCATGCATGCTAGAAAGACTCCATCTCGCGTTTAAAGAGGTTCAAAATCACACTTATGACTCAAGACAACGAAATAAGATAAGGTTAGAGAAGCGAGCCTGTAAACCAAATCTTAGTGTGGGTGAAGCAGTCTTCTACCTAGAACGTTCTGCTAAACCAGGTGAGTCGCAAAAGCTTAACCTCAAATGGAAACCATACTACCGTATAGTCTCTCAAACGGGACCGGTAAATTTCCTGATACGTGACCAGACTACGGGGAAGGAACGTATTGTTCACGCAGAAAGCCTTAGACCAACAAACCCAGAACAGATTTGGGATATACCCAGAGAAATCTTAGAGTATGTGGATTTAGAAGATTACACTGAACCTCGTACTCGAGTCCAGCCGCTCAGGCGGGCGAAGCTCATACATCCTTCCGGTGATTAAGTCATCAAGAAAATTCTGATTATTCACACTCGCGAAAGCGAAAACGTTTAGATTCCTTCAAGTCAAACGACCAAACAATGGAGGTGGATAAATGTCAGGAACAATTAAAACGAAAAAACGACTCTAACGATGACAGCGACGCATAGCTAAGAATAACTAAGAATAGCTCTTCTTAAAGCTTTAACAAAATGGTAAATTAATATTACAGGTAAATAGATTATATAAGGGAATAACACAAGTTGGCCTCTTGTGCCCATTAAATTCATTTATTATCACTTGTAAAACAATTTGGGAACTGAAAGAGGTTCTCAAGCCATTTTGGCGAAATGTGAATCGACTAAAAGCTAGACTCTTGATTAATCATCTGTTACAGGAATGGCTATCAGGACATTTCTACTCCTCTCAATGACACTTCTTGTACATGGACGGTTAGGTGTATACTTCGTGCAACAAAAACCTATCTACAACTCCTACAGCAGTTGGATTATCACACTTACCGTTGACTTACAGTCATATGAAGAACAAATCAACACAATTAAAAATGAACTGAACACTTTTCATAGTGCACTACAAAATATTGTAATAAGGCATACTGAATTTCACAATGTTAGTGGGGAAAATAATTTTGAAAGCGAAATGAGACAGGTAAGAAATGATATTTGTAAATGGCTTAGATCTCATACTTGATAAGTTCAATAATGTTAAAATATTAGCAATAGGAAAATTAGAAAATAGGGAAAAACGAACTTTAATTCCGTTCGTTGGTGATTTATTAAGCTCACTGTTCAATGTTGCGACTAATACTGATTTAAAGAAACTGAAAAACGCATTATCTAGGACACAAGTAGCACAGTCTAACGTAGTACACATTATAGAAAACAGCTTGACTATAATCAACACGACACACAACCAAGTCAAAGAAAATAGGGAAACCTTAAATAACCTACAAGAAATTTCGACTTTGTTTCAAAAACAACTTCAATCACTCATAACACAACTAGATACGGAAATTCTACCGGAACTTATGTACTTTCAATTAGTTTCGAGAATTCATGACGTATTTCATATTGTATCACGATCTTTAGATAAGATCAATGACAATTTAACTAAGCTTCTTACAAAATTAGAAACTTGCATGCAAGGAGATTTACCAATTTCATTACTCCCACCAACAATGTTAAATACCATAATGAGAGGAATAAGACACAAATTAGACCCAAATCTTAAACTACCTTATAATTTGCGAAGTGTAGAAATGTTTCAGTACTATAAATTTCTGCATCCTTTAGTTTTGACAGACAGAAACCAGTTTCACATTTTACTAGCCTTACCAAGTATCGCCGAAAAGGACAAAATGATGGTCTATAAAACCGTAAAAATGCCTTTTCCAAATAATACACTGCAAGTTTCAGCTGCTTATAATCTTGAGTCAGACTATTTGGCTATATCAATAGACAAAAGAATTTACTCTTTTATATCAAAACAAGAATTAGACATGTGTAATCAGGGACCAATCTGTAATCTTAAAGCTCCTTTATACAAAACTGACACCTATCCTTCTTGTTTACTTTATCTATTTTTACATGATAATAATCGAGTGAAACAGTATTGTACTGCTGAGATTCGCACAATATCACCCCACCCAGTTATAGAATATCTTTCCTTTGGCAAATGGGCTGTTACTACTCCTTTTGATCTTGGTGTCACAATAACTTGCGAAGGTATTAAATTGGGAAGTTTCGAACATAATTTAGGGGTTGGGATAAACGTAATTGAACTTGAGGTTGGCTGCTCTGCCAGTTCAGAGCATTTTAATATTCCTACTTATGTCACGGGAAATATAAATATCGAATTTTCAAACTCAGATTGAGGGAGAAATTAAACTAAGTAAAATATCTCCAAATATCTGAAATAATACTGAGTCACTTGTTAATAGTTTTCAGGAAATAACTGCTGTATTTAATAAAACGAACAGAAAGTTAGACCGAATATCTGATATACCCCTTGCTCATCTCGAAACCCTAATTAAGTCCGATGAAAACCCCACAAATGATAAAATCACTTTTGTTCATTCTAAAATAAATTGGTTTCAACTTGTTATTTATTCTTGCTTCAGTGTTATATTAATCATCTTTATTATATTTTGTATATATAAATGTATAGAGAAACGATCAAAGACACGGTATCATGTTCCACCTCAACTTGAGACTTCATTGGATGAGAAATTAAACCAAGGTTCTGTAGAAGGTGAAATGACTATTGAGACGGCGGATGGAAAGAGTGAACCGATAGTGAGGTTCACCAGATCTTGAGTTCTAGGACATTTGGACTGTTTTCATGTGCGCATAACCATTGGAATATTGAAAGGATCTTTTTTTATCTTTTATTGATATAAATCAATGTATATATATATATATATATATATATATATATATATATATATATATATATATATATAATATATATATATATATATATATATATATATATATATATATATATATGTTATTTCAAGGTAATATTGTCTATATGTTGCATATAAGATGCTAATAAATACGACAGACCGTAGTATATTTTTGTAGAAGTAATTTCTTGACATGTAAACATGATATATATTAACTGTTATTATATGTTGTATTATGGTTTAGTTAATAGCGATATTGGTACGGTATAAAAAATTATGCACTCGATGATTAATGTCTGAAAGAACAACTTCTTACATTAACTGGTCGGTCGTTAATTCTAGTCCTATCTCTGCTAGCTACAGGGAAGGGCGTTGATATTGATAAAATACTGTGCAGTAATGTTGTATATTTAATTGATTTTATACAAGTGAAAATGTTAATTATTCACAAGCCATTATATATGACGTGTGAATTTTGGAGGGGAGGTTTTGTAACAAAGTTATTTGTTATCTTCTTTAAAACCAATTAAATAATTAAGCCACGGACTATACCCTTTTAGGTATTGATAATTACAACACCCATTATAACGCCTAATCCTTTTACGCTGGGAGAAGGTTAGGAGGGCTTAAAATTATATCTTTGCAACACGAGATTCTTTAATCCAATTACCGTGTAATTGACCGTAATAGTGTTAATTAGGTGTCACCTCTTGTTGAACTAAATTGGGTGTTTTAATGTTATGTTAAGTTTAAGGTTTTATTATTCTTTTCATTTTCCAAAAAGTTGTTACTGGTTTCTAGAGACAAAGGATTAACAAAAGAAAAGTTGTGAATAAGTTTGCGTTCGATTTTGCTTTATCACAAAATTGCTTTAACGCCTGTTAGATATATAAGGCGGTGGCTTGCCATCGTGGGCAGTCAGGTTAAGTCAGTAAGTTAAGTTCTGTGAGTTCAGTCATTCAGTTCAGTTCAGCTTGAGATTCGGTTTTGCAACGCTTTTGGAAACACCAACTTTGTGAAACTTTTACCTGGACTTTAACAAATAAATAAATTAACGCGAAGTACTAAAAGTTGTTTAATTGCAACACCACTATACGGCCTTATTATAACTTATATATGTAAAGATATTGTAAAATAATTTGAAGGGAAAGCTATTTTGCTTCATGTAATGAACTACAAAACAAAAGTACCTGAGTAAATACTGGACCTATAAAATCAAACATCATTACAAATATCACAAAAATATGAACTGATGCAAGGTAAAACATATTTTCTGTGTGTGGTTCAAGGGTAACAAAGTGATCTTTAAAACGGCAGATGCCTCAATTGTAAGGCGTATAACAAATATATGTGATATACGATAGCACACACGCTTGCGGAAAACTCCTTAGCAATCGACAAAAAACAAATTTCTATAGGACAGTCGCGAGCAAAACTGACACGAAATGATCCCGGGAAACGAGAAAAACAACCTGGAGGAACCTGGAAAATTTTAGTATCTGCGAAATTGAATTTCCAGGTGTTTTCCAGAACATTTTTCAAAATTTCAGGTGTTTTCCAGGTCTGGAAAACCTATGTGTAAAATTCAAGGTTTTCCAGGTTTTTTCAGGTCGTGGACACCCTGTCTATACTATAGCGTCCTTAGATGAAAAACAGTGAATGGAATTACTTGCCTGCCTATGCAATTTTTAGATAAAATGTCTAATGCTGAAGTGCAGATTCCGATAATGATATATTAGATACGACTTCGTTATCATAGTGTTCTGCATAAAGTTCCTGTAATAGAAAACAATTTATTGTGTACTGAATTTAATAGGCTAAAAACTCAACCAGTAAAATTCCTTCAATTTCAGCAGGTAAAAAAAAAACTTTCACACGTCAATGCAAAAAATATTTCGATTAACTTTTAAACTTGGACTACCTGATTTAGTATGATATGTTGGTCGAACTGGAATAATGTACAAGCAGGGCCAAACTAATTGATCAGAAATGAGTCCTTTGCTAAGAAGTGAGCAAGTGAGTTCCACATAAGAAAAATACTAATCACAAGAGGTACTTGGGCGTCAAATCATTGGCAATTTTGTACAAAAGAAAATAGACGTGGCATTCGTGAAAAAATCCAAATTCTTCTTTTGCTGTTGCAAGTAACATTCGAAAAAAGTAACCGCCCAAGAACAGCTATTTAAAAAAAACATTGGGGGACACAGGAAAGTTTAAGTTTTTCCTAAGCAGCGCAGTTTTGTGTAGTTCGCGCTCATTATGGAATTAGCATTATATCCGATGCATTGGAACTTTAGTCATTTTAATTTTTGTTTATAACCCTTATGTCAAGACACACAATCTATTCTACATTATATTTTGAACTATAAATGAACCAGAACTCTAACCGAGTTAAGTGTGGCTATTGATGCCAAGGTACAATAGCCAATCAAGTATTCTTCATGGGCTCGTGAAAATACATTAGACATTTATTTGGTGAAAACGAGCCTCAAAAGAAACACAAAACCAAATTTAGCGATGTGTGACTACTGTCAAAGTGTCATAGCCATACTTGTTGATGTTTATTATGGCCTAGATATGACGAGGCGCTGTTCATTTTGAAATTGTTCAACCTCTCGCATAGTAAGAGAGTTGAGTGTACAAGCTGCAAAAGCAGTTGTTTGAAAAACTCAATTTACTGGTGACACAACAGTTATTTTGTGCAGTGTTGAATCAATCCCAGATTTTTTCGAATGCCATAGAATTTTGCAAGGAAGCCAGGTCTTAAAATCAACAAAGATAAAACCTTACTTATATGGCTTGGACCTTGGAGAAAGAGAAAAGACGTTTATGATTTAGAAGTGTGCTGAAATTGCCTCAACATGCTTGGAATCTCCCTTGGACATGATCTTCAAAATGCAACGAAAAGAATGTTATCGATAAGATCTCAAAAATGAAAGAAAAGTACCTATTATGGTCTTGTAAGGTTCTCAGACTGTTACAAAAAATTTTCATAACTAAGTCACTATTAATATCTAATTTAATTTACTCCCTTTCTAACACTAGACGTGATTTTTAATACATAAAAGAAACACAAAAGGAAACTTCATTATTTTTTGTGGGGTCATTCTACATCAGAATTTAAACATACCACTATAATAAGGAACAATGATGAGGGTGGACTAAAAACAATTGACATTCAATCACAGAATATGGCTTTTAAACTTGCTTGGCTACCAAAATTAAAGCAACAAAAAAGTGATCTCAAGTAGTTAATTATCAATTAGAAAAGATTGGCGGCCTAAATCTGTTAACGCATTGCAACTTTGACTTAAAAAAACTCCAAGTAGTTTGACCTCAAAATGGTTTCAGAAAACTCCTCCTACAGGGGTGATGAGTTGTAGTGAAATACGCAACTATTTTACCTTGACCACCAAGGTTAAGGTCAAATACATGTCAAAATATTTTAAAACTCCTATTCATTACGAAAAATGGCTAGAAATAGCGATCAAATTTGAACCGCTGCACCGTTTCAGCAGGGAGTAACCTCCCGGCCTGAATTTCGACATTAAGGGTCAAGATCAAGTTTAAGTGACCTTTGTATATAAAAAAAGTTAGAATAAGACTTACCGTTATCTCGAAAACAATTAGTGATAGTGATAGAATTAGTGACCGAGCGATTTGGAGCTGATTTTCGAAGTTTCATAAGAGGTATCTAGTTGACCTTGACCTTCACCATGAGCGAGAAGTAGAGGGCTGGCGCAATTTTTACTTATTATGATGATGTGAGCCTAAAAGTAGTATGATAATGACAGTTCTGGGTCAATCAATCATCGTGACGTCATCAATCACGTGATCAATTAAGTCAATTAAGCCAATTAAGGCAATTAAGCCTGCTGTCACCTGTCAATCATTGTGACACCATAATGACGTCATAGGCGACGTAACCATGGCAACAGGCAGTCTAGGTAAAAAAGTGTGGACCTCCCCCCCCCCCCCCCTAGCCGGCAGCCGGGACAGACCATATGATAAAAAGTGATGACCCCCCCCAGGACATACTATGTACCGACCCCCCAGGGACATACTATGTACCGACCCCGCCAGGACATACTATGTACCGACCCCCCCCCCCAGGACATACTATGTACCGACCCCCCACCCGCCCCATGGTGAGCATCATTCTGTCAAGTCAGCAACATTCTGTCAAGTCAGCATGTCACATCAGCATAAGTTACACACCACAATTTGATTACATCAGAGGGGTATATAAGGGATGAGCACCCAGCAACAACAGTGACAGTCATATCGGTAAGTGGAGCAAGGAAGCAAAAGTTGCACACCACAATTGGATCACATCACAGTGGTATATAAGGGATGACATCCAGTGACAGCCAGTTGTAACCATTTCGGTAAGTGTTTATTGAAACTTTATAAATAAAAAGTAAACTTTGTAAACAAACTTTAGTTATTTGCATAATTGAAACTTTGTAAACAAACTTTGTAAACAAACCTTATAAACAAACTTTGTAAGCAAACTCTGTAAACAAACTTTAGTTATTTGCATAATTGAAACTTTGTAAACAAACTTTGTAAACAAACTTTGTAAACAAACTTTGTAAACAAGATTTGTAAACAAACTTTGTTAACAAGATTTGTAAACAAACTTTGTAAACAAACTTTGTAAACAAACTTTAGTTATTTGCATAATTGAAACTCATTGAAACTTTGTAAACAAACTTTGTAAACAAGATTTGTAAACAAACTTTATAAAAAAAATTTGTAAACAATTTTTGTAAACAAGATTTGTAAAGAAACTTTGTAAACAAACTTTGTAAACAAGATTTGTAAACAAACTTTGTAAACAAGATTTGTAAAGAAACTTTGTAAACAAACTTTGTAAACAAGATTTGTAAACAAACTTTGTAAACAAACTTTAGTTATTTGCATAATTGAAACTCATTGAAACTTTGTAAACAAACTCTGTAAACAAACTTTGTAAACAAATTTGTAAACAAACTTTATAAACAAACTTTGTAAACAAACTTTGTAAACAAACTTTGTAAACAAACTTTAGTTATTTGCATAATTGAAACTCATTGAAACTTTGTAAACAAACTTTGTAAACAAAATTTGTAAACAAACTTTGTAAACAAACTTTGATTATTTGTATAATTGAACCTTTGTAAACCAGTTTGAGCAAGTTACACATCATCGGAGTGGTATAAAAGGAAGAGTGAGACGTATATTTTACTTCATTTCAGTTCTAGCAACAGCAACAGCAACAACGATGGCAACAGTCTACTGTCATGATTGCGATGTAACATTTCCATCTCTGGAGAATTGTTCGTGGCACATAGATGTAAACCAGCTGGGATGAAACGTGCTCATGAAGAGGTTGTTGAGCAGATTGAAGCCAAGAGACGAAAGACCTTACAAGATGGTGTTGAAAGACCTGATGCAGTCCTCTGCTGTAAATGCACCAAAATATTTTCATCTTTAGATGCATTTGAGACACATGCATGTGATAATGTGTCTCATGAAGAACAAAGAAAGAAAGAGACAGGACAAGTAGGCAGAGGTAGAAGAGTAAGTCTTGGTGGAAACGCACAGGAAAGACGGTTTGAGCCTGAAGATGGATCGGATTTGCTACTTGAAATGCGACAACAAGAGAATCGGATTAAGAGACATTTGTTAGAGACGTTAAACCATGGCATGAAATGGTATATTGTCGTACATGCACGCTTCAAGAAAATGACACCAAATGCTGAAGGCGTTATGGTAGAACACGTGGATAATGCCTTTATCTGCAGTCCAAAATATACAGCATACAATCCAGCGGATATTGAGAAGGACTTGCCAGAAGCCTATAAAGAATTGTTTACCAGGTTTGATGAACATGAGCGACAAGGTTCTGGCTGGGTGTTGGATAACATCCTATACATTGAAGTACATACAGCTACGTCAGAGCCTCTGGAAGCAAGCAGTTTTATCCCACTGCCGAAGAAAGTGAAGAATACAAAGGCTGTATTAAACATTCAGAATGATGACAACAAGTGTTTTTTATGGTCTGTATTAGCTCATCTTCACCCTTCAACAAACAGTCCTTGCCGTGTGAATCATTACAAGGCATTTGAGAACGAATTGAAGGTGGAAGGCATGACATTTTCCACACCGATTACAGACATTGCAAAGTTTGAAAAGGAGAATGATGTGTCCATCAACGTGTTTGGATATGAACATGATGTAGTTGTTCCCATACAACTGAGTCGAAACACCAGTGTGAGAGAAATCAACTTGCTTTTGATTAGCAATGACAAGACAAGGCATTATTGCCTCATCAAGAATTTCAGCAGACTGATGGCTTATCGATCAAAAAAAACATGATGGAGCAGCTTTTTATTGTTTCAACTGTCTTCACGGGTTTATACGACAAGATCTGTTAGACAAGCATCATCAAGTGTGTGGAAAGCATGGAGCACAACGTTTATCATTCCCCAAGGAACCCTTCATCAAGTTCAAGAATGTAGCCAAACAACAGCGAGCGCCGTTTGTGATTTATGCAGACTTTGAATGTTTCACGAAAAAGCATGAAGAAGGAGACAAGTATCAGCATCATCGTCCAAACAGCTTTGCCTATGTGGTTGTGAGCCAGTATGATACACGCTCCCAGTCGTGTATCGAGGAGAAAATGCCGTGATAGTCTTTTTAGACCATATGGTGAATGAGCGTGATCGTATTGTGCATGGTTTACAACAGCCAAAGAAAATGGTCATGACTCATGAAGATGAAGAGCATTATAAGAACGCCACAGATTGCTACATTTGTCATGAGCCTCTAAGAGCAGATCGTGTGAGAGATCATGACCATATCAATGGCAAATACCGTGGAGCTGCACATCGTGAATGCAATTTGCAATTTCGACTTCGAAAGGATAAGCAGGATGTTGAAGATTCTTTCATCATTCCTGTCTTTTTCCACAATTTACGAGGCTAAGACAGCCATTTGATCATGGAAGAAATTGGAAAGTTCAAAAACGAAACCATTACAGTCATTCCCAACACCGTTGAGAAATATATTGCATTCACCATGAGCAATCTGAAATTTACAGACAGTTATCAGTTCATGATTACTTCTCTACAGAAGTTGGTATCCAACCTGGCAGCAGAAGGGAAAGACAACTTTTATAACATGACGTCACACATTCACGACAGCAACCAACAAGATTTATTGTTGAGAAAGGGAGTGTACCCTTATGATTACCTGGATGAACCATCCAAGTTTTCTGAAACACAACTGCCGTCCAAGGACAAGTTTTACAGTCTGCTTAGTGAAGAAGACATTAGTGATGAGGATTATGCGCATGCGCAGAGGGTGTGGGAGACATTCCACTGTACTACATTTGGCGAATACCATGACCTATACCTGAAATCAAATGTGTTGTTGCTGGCTGACGTGTTTGAAAACTTCCGTCACGTATGAATTAGATCCTGCTCACTACTATACAGCGCCAGGACTGTCGTGGGATGCCATGTTGAAAGCGACAAAGGTGAAATTGGAATTGATCAACGACATTGACATGTACCAAATGGTTGAACAAGGTCTACGTGGAGGAATATCTGTCATCACACACAAGTATGCGAAAGCAAATAACCCCTACGTAGCAGATTACTATTCCACGAAACCAACCAACTACTTGACGTACCTGAATGCAAACAACTTGTATGGCTGGGCCATGTCGCAAAGCATGCCGGAAAGTGGATTTATGTGGGTGAGCGAGCCAGAATCCATTGACTTTATGGATGTGGATGAAGATGATGAGATTGGATACATTTTAGAGGTGGATTTGGAATACCCACAATCCATTCATGATCATCATAATCACTATCCAGTGGCTCCAGAACTGAAATGTGTGAAAGTGGGAGAATTGTCAAAACATAGTCAGAAGCTACGGAAAGATCTGAACATGAAAGGCAAACCTAGTGAAAAGCTCATTCCCAACTTGTGTGACAAGAAGAAATATGTGCTTCATTATAGAAATTTACAGCAATATGCCTCACTGGGATTGAAAGTCACGAAGGTGCACCGTGCCATCATGTTTGCACAGAGCAAATGGTTGGCAAAATACATCTCCTTGAACACGGAAAAGAGAAAGTTGGCCAAGAACCCGTTTGAGAAAGACTTTTTCAAATTGATGAACAACTCTGTGTTTGGCAAAACCATGGAAAATGTGAGAAAGCGCATGAATGTGGAACTTGTTCACCAGGAAAAGCGGTTCAAGAAACTTGTAGCCAAACCTTCCTTCCACAAATTTAGAATTTTCAACGAAGATTTGACCGCGGTACATTTGCGCAAAGTGGATCTGCTTCTGGATAAACCCATTCAAGTCGGCTTCACCATTCTCGACCTCAACAAGGTGCTCATGTTCCACTTTCATTACTACATCATGAGCAAGCTGTTGTTCAGCGACACCGACAGTCTATGCTATGACATAGAAACGGAAGATATCTACAAAGACATGCAGGAAGATGCCGACTTGTTCGACACAAGTGACTATCCCCCAGATCATTTCCTGCATTCCAACGTGAACAAGAAAGTGCTTGGGAAAATGAAAGATGAGACGGCAGGCATTCCCATAGAAGAGTTTGTTGGACTTCGACGGAAAATGTACAGTATGATTTATGGTGGGAAAGAAAAACGTACGGCCAAAGGCATCACTCGCGCGTGTCAAAAAGGTATGAAACATCAGCAGTTTAAAGACAGTTTGTTCAACCAAACACAAACGATGACCACAGGACACATCATTCGAAGTCATGACCACCAGATCTTCTCGGAGAAGTTGAGGAAAGTGGCTCTCTCTCCCTTTGATGACAAGCGATATGTGCTGAGTGATGGCTATTCCACTTTGGCGCATGGGCATTACAGTATATAAGGGGGAGACACTTCAACTTTAGAGTTAGTTGAGGTGTGAACACTAAAGCGTCAACATGAATCGGAAAAGATCTGCAACAACGGATATGGATACTCTTGCTGATACAGTCAAAGACATGAATGTGAAACATTCTGACAATACCATCAAGAAATTAAAAGTAGAGACGACGGCACCAACACCACAGTCGTGGGATGGAATGCTTTCTCTAGGCAATGGAAAGTATATCAAGATTATGAAACAAAGCAATGAAGGTGTGGTAAACATTCGCAAATACCTCAGAGATGAGGGGACTGGAAAAAACCGTCCGACGAAAAAGGGTATCTTGCTGACAATACCTGAATGGAAAATGATGAAGAAGCAGGTGAAAGAAGTGGATAAAAGGCTTTGCAGACAAGACGACAAGTTATAACAAGGTAACAATCATGAATGCACTCATGTTGAACGATGGTGTTTACCTTACTGTAAATGAGAGGAATGAAGTGATACTAGATTCTCGAACAAGTTATCATCGGTTTAAACCTGAAGTGTGGAAAGACTTTAAAAACATACCGCTTGAACCTGGGTTTGAACGCAGACTTGAAAATAAACTGGAAGTGACGGTGGCTGAATATGATTCTAACATACGTGTGACATTCTGTAGAAATCTTTTACAGGATTATCCAAAGGATTATAAGGGAGTTGTGCCAGATACACCATATGCACAGTTGATCTTCTTTGATATCAAGAACTGGCACGCAGTCTTACGATTCCTAGAAGCTATACAACATCCACTGTTCAACATCATCCGAGCATAAAGATGGAAGACTATGTGTTGGATTATGAACCCATTACATATAAATTCTCATATATGAGAAACTTATGTGATGACATTGTGCTACGACATTTTGGACAGTATCTCGTCCTATCGCTTGATGACCAGTCCGTGTTGAAGGATCACCTAGACAAGTTGAGAATACCCGGCTTTCTCCTAGCAGTCTCAAATGAATTAGAAGTGCGTGTGACTGAGAACGGTCTAGACGTGTTTGTACAATTTCGCCAATATGACGAGCTTACAGAAGACTGCGACATCATCACCCTCAGCACAGTGGAATGGAACGCGCTGTTACACGCATTGGATTGGGAAGAATCTTCTGCTTGAATTCAAAGAGGATGGAATACAACTCAAGCGGGGTACCAAATCCATTGAGGTGACACAGCCTATGCGGCTGATGCGGCTGATGGACTTAGAAGAAGGATTTGAACTGAAACTGTCTGAACATATTACTGTGAAAGTGATAAAGTTTGATGATGTGCGTTATGTAAGCTTTCATAGCATTTACAAATACGGGTATAATGTCTATGATACCTATATCAATTTAGATTCTGATGAATGGCATTCATTGATGAATGTTTTGAAAAATGAATGTGATTGTTGATAGTGTAAATAAAAGTTTGTAAATAGTGTAAATAGACTTTGTAGTTAAGAGTTTGTAAATATAATTTGTAAACTTTGTAAATAGTGTAAATAGAATTTGTAAATAGTGTAAATAGACTTTGTAAATAAAAGTTTATAAATAATGTAAATAGAATTTGTAGTTAAGAATTTGTAAATAGTGTAAATAGCGTTTGTAGTTAAGAGTTTGTAAATAGTGTTTGTAAACTTTGTAAATAGTGTTTGTAAATAGTGTTTGTAGTTAAGAATTTGCAAATATAACACAATAAACAAGACAGTTGTTTGAAACTTGGGTGGTTTTATTTAACAAACTTGTTAATATATCAACAACTTAATTAATATAACAACAACTTAACTACAACTTAACAACAACTTAACTTAACAACTTAACTAACAACAACATTAATAAAACAACATTAATAAAACAATGGTTTATAATGTCTATATACAAAATCCCTTACAATAAAATCACCATCCTTTCTTTTTAATATATTCATAATTTCAAACATACTCTAACCTCGAGCTCTATGCAATATATAATATACACAATAAAAACCACATGATGATGATATTGGCGTTTGTAATGATATAGAATTATACATATAGTCATTTCTTAAAAACATGTCTAAACGATCATCGAGAGGTAACAGTCCATAAGAGTCAAAATATTCCACTTTATCATAATACACTGCCACCCAATGTTCTCCTGGTTCATCTTGATCGTCTGTGTTGATGACATAGGCGCCGCGTTGTAAAGATGGTAACTGGTCCATGGCAAACACGCCTTGAAACAAGTCTTTGGTCATGACATCATGACTCAGTATGGCATCAATCTGCTTCGTGTTCATGACTGGTAGTCGAATTGGATGCTGCGATTTGCACTTATTTCAATAATGTTGTCAAATTCAGCACAGACAATGACATTGATGGTATGTTGTAAAGCCCTAGCAAAATTCATTTCTAGCCGCAAATTCCCATGCTTGATCAGGGGGAAATGATCATCGCCATCATAATCAGGTATTAAGTCAAACGAAAATAAAGCATAACCTCCAGGCCAATCTTCCCGTTTTATAATGGAACTTTTCTCACCATTCAATCGATCAAACAATTTGTAAAGCGTTTCAAAAGCGTCCAGGTATTTGTTCTGTGTAATGTCACGCTTGAGAGGTTTGGATAGAACTGGTTCACCATCCGTGTACAGTTGCATATAGTCCAGATCAAAATGTTTGAAATCATATGGATTCCTCAATACTGATCCACCAAAGGCTTCATTATGAACCAGACCAATGACAATACGATTTGGTAATTGACCCAAAAAGATGTAATCTTTCACAAAAGACTAAAATCCTGCTGGAATGACTAAGACTTTACATTCTTTTCTAGTGATGATGATCTTGGCAGGACTTTTCATCAATGCATCTGTATGTCCTAACTGAATACCTGGACTCACCCTCACTTTGCGAATGGTTAAAAATGCCTCTTTTACTTCTACCTTATAAGTATTATCTGCAGCCATCAATACATAGTCATCTTTTTGTCTATGGAAACGCAATTTCAAACTGATGCCATTAGGAAGATAACGATCCTGCTCAAACAAATCTATCCTTGAACCACCTGTGAGCATAAAATCACGGCTAAGACGTCTATGCAAATAACGATGATGTAAACCATTGTTTCCTTGCTCAGCTAAGTCACCACCGTCAGCATTGACATGAAACCCAGATACATATTGTTCATGATTAGGTCTTTTCACCTCATGACTATTCATTGACCCAGCAGTATCCTTGTACATGAGACGCATAGAGCGCTCAGAATGCAGACTTTCTTCCGAATCATGGATGAGATGAGAGATAATGCTGGTATAACCATGAGTATTGTTGCTATGAGAAAGCAAACGATCATTCAGAAACAATTCAATATTAGACCATAACCCATTAAACACATCATTGATGCAAGAGACATTATCATCTGCGCCACAATCTGTTCCATCAGCCTTCAGAATGCGACATACAATATGAAGTTTGCTGTTCTTTAAATCTCGATATTCTTCTGTACTCGCAGGAATGTAGAATTCTATTGGAGCGCCTTTTCTAACGCTTGTGAGTGGTTGATAGTCGACATTATAACTTTTCTCTACAGCAGTTTGCGTTGGTGGTACGTGAAACCATTCCAATGGAGAAAGACTACATTCACACGAATGATTATGAATGAGAGACATGATTTAAAAAAATATCTTTTAAATGTGTTTTGATGTTATCCGTCTGGCTGTCTTTCGTCTTCTGGCACGTTTCGTTGGTTGCACGCGCTTTTGTTCACCAAACACACGTTCTGCTACTCGGCCCGTAACATCTTTCGCGACATTCTTTGCAGCCTTCTTAAGATGTGGCGCAACGATCTTAGCCCCAGCCTTAAGTAGTGGAATAGCTTTGCGAGCCAATGATCCCAGTATTGAACCAATACCATCGCCATATTGGATTCGCGCTCCTTTGAATCCTAGTAATTCCCCGCCCACTTGACGAAGAAAATGGTTGCGATATGCAGACGGATCGTGTGTATAAGCTTTCATATTGCTTTTGGTCGAAAATGTAGTTTACAGATCACCTTTCCAGTTTGAAATGGAACATTATGGCCTGTGTCGTCCTTTTGGATGTGTTTACAGGAACATAATGCGGTTCGCCGTAAGTTTTCATGATAATCTCGCCATCATGGCCTTGTATTCCAACAGAACGTAGTAAGGGAACATAATAATCACCAACAACTTGTGGTTCACAAATGCTACAATACACATAAAGTGTATAAAATCCCTGTGTCACATCCGCTTTATGTTCAGCTGTACATGTTTCAGTATACCATTGATCTGGGATAAATCCTAAAATCTCATCTGATCCAGCGGAAAAGGACACTTCAAAGCCATAATTTATAAATAGAAACACGCGTCGTCTAATCTTTTCATACTTTATCCGAATAGCTTCTTTAAGATCATCTTTCATAGAATTAGTCGCTTCTTCATTCACTGCCTGGCATATTTCTTGTACGGATCTATAGTAGCCATAGGGAATATTGATAGTATCAAGGACAAGATCTGTCAGTGGTTGTTGTCGAAACTGAATAGAATAGTCCATGCCATGTCTCATCGTTGTCCATGTATGTGGATATTGAATTTCAGCTATAGCCACTTCATATTTTCCATTCAAATAGATGGTTCGAGGCATACGAATTTGGTAATTCGAAGCCTTGTTGTTGGGAGAATAGTTCATACTAGCATTGCTAGGCAAAGTAATGTAAAAACTATTCGACTCCATGATGGGAACTAAATGGTATAGGTGCGTTGACGTTGTCTATATACTTCACGATAGCGCGCGCCATTCGACCAAGTATGCAAAGTCTCATCCTCTTTTACATCACTATGATGTACATGGTCTATAACTTCTCCTTCACAACAAGCACTTGTACATCTTATTTTTACAGGAATAGTTGGTTTATCTTCTTGCCGCCAACAACAACATAGCTCTTTCAGCCATGTTAAAAATTTTCCCATCCTTCAGGAAACTGTCTTTGTTGACGTTGTTTCATTTCTGTTGTAATGTCGTCACGAGTGGTCTTTTTACTAAACATTGTTTTTGGAATATTAGCATCTACAATTTCCTGGATAAACGGATGCCAACCATGTGGTATGGCTCGTTCTTTTCTTCTTGTCGCCACCAATGCTTCTTTCATCAAATCAACCATGTTGGAATTTGTGTTAATATCGCCCGTTTTCAACACAAGTTCATTCTTCTCTGTCCATTTTACACCATGTTTCTTCAGTTCTGCTAAAAGTTGTGTTACTTTTCCATGATAGATGGGTTGAAAATGACTTAAAAATAACTTTTCAGGTGATGATGACGCAACAGGCTTTTGCCGCTGTTGTTGTTGTGACTGACTTGTTCGTAAATGACGACCAAGAAGTTATGACATTTCTATAGCCTTTTCACGTGTTCGTTTCCCACGTAAAAGTTTACTAACTTTCCTTTTGATTTCACCATTATGTTTCTTTTCTAATAACAGTTTGTATTCATATTCAGGAATGAGAACCATTTTCATAGTATGTTTCATTTTAACATCAGTTTGGCTAACAAGGGCAATGCCAATCTAGCAATAGCTCCAATGAATCCTCCTTTCTGATAAGTCAATTTCTTTTTTCTTCGAAGGGATATCTTCTTATCTGCTAGAGTACGTAGCGTATGACGTTCACGTTTAAATTCCTTAAACCGTTTTGAGCTTAAGAGTAAATGTCCTTGCAATATATTCAAACAAATTTCAAACAAGCTTGTTAATTCCTCTTTTGTAGCTTGCTGTAGCAAGGATTTACGTCGTTTAGGCCCACTGCGTGCAAGCAAATGAAGAAACGGTTGGTTCGCTCGAATACGTTTAGACATCTTGACTGCGAATGGTCAAATGAGTTGGTTCTTGTTCATACACGGCTTTATCAATATATACATAATGTGTATCTTTTGGTAAAATGCCTGTACGAATACGTAGTTGATCATTTGTCTTTGGTTTTAAATCAATGAATAAATAACCATGGGGTTTGCTGGTAGCATCTTGATAGGCTTCTATGAGAAATTGAGATCTTCCAGGATACATTTGTCGTGCTAATGTACTAATTTGTTGACTATCTCTAGGATTTTTAAACAGAATGATATAATGTGTATTCAAACTAATATTTCGCATCTCTTTCCCATGATGGAATAAATTATGCACAATGAAGATAATGCTTAGATTTTGATGACTGCTGCCAACACTAAAGAGACGTGTCATACGCTCATCACTATGACATTTCGTCATTAAGTCATCAATGATAAGTAAGTTTGGTTTTTTCGGGTTAAAGCGCTCTTCAATGTCATCTGGAATGCGTTGGTAAAATTCCACGCCTTTCATTCCCTTGTACAAAGGCTGATCTGCTGCATAAAGCCATAAAATGCTTTTTGGAGAGGGTTGAATCAACTTTTGTTCTAGAATTTCCTTCACCAGAGACGTTTTGCCACTGCCTGTAGGTCCAGAGACTAAACATGTAAATGGATGCTTCATTTTTGAATGTCTGTTTCTTTCACCCAACTGTTAAACTTGTTTGGCCAACCTAACCACTTGACAAATAATTCTTTCACACCTCGTCTTTTACGTGTTTTCAAGACTTTTTCAATTCTATAAATAGATTCAATATCTTTGGTCACTTTCTGCAGTTCTTCTTCGTAGAAATGGCCATCAATATCTTCGTCTAAAAAGTCTTTCACACGATATAAATGTATTCCTTGCTTCTTAGAACGATGTGTGACAATGAAGACTTCTTGCGTCCATTTGATGTGATAATCCCGTTGAAACACGTATTTGATGTGAGAAATGATCGCCAATGTTAAATTTGTACTTCTTCTTCGGTTTCAATTTCAGTTTGTCGACATACATATACTTCCACACTTTTGATTCGTTGTCTTTACGAATCTCGGCTGGGGCATATTTATTAGGAAGAGAACCATGAGGTCTATGGTTGTAATTATACACCAAGTCTGGAAGAATGTCTAAATAACGGTAAGTTTGATTATGTAGAAAATACCGATACATCATTCCCTTTAGAGTACGAATGACAAAGTTGGCTTTGGTTTCATTCTTTGTGGTATAAGCATGAATTCCTCCTTTCTTCAAAAATGCTTTTACCCATCTATTTTTAAATTCTGTTCCTTTATCAAACCTTAGAGTTCGCAGTCTTCGTCGTGTGTCATGAAAAATCTTTTGGAAAGCTTGTATGACGCTGGTATGTGATTTATTAGGTATTGGCTGTACCCACACATATTTGGAAAACACATCAATGACAATGAGTAAAAAGCGTATGTCATCATTATAGGGAGCTATGTTTCCCATATCAGCTAAATCAATATCCCACATATCATCAATACCACGTGTAATGACACGTTGTCTTTTGAACCTGTATTTTACAGGTTGTAGTAAACTGAAAGCATCTTGATCCTGCAGCCATTTCTTCACTTGTGACTGTGTGACTGGTTGATTATGTTTTCTTAAGATGAGATATAGTTTGTAAGGACCAGCAAATGCTCCAGGCTGTCCAGGTTTGAAGTAAATATTGGTCAAGTAGTCTTTCCACGTCATGATGAATGAAAAAACACGTCTGAACAGAACACGTTTTATTTTATAACTCAACCAACACAACTTAACAAACATCACTTAACTAACATATATTTACAAATCAAGTATGGATACAATGGTATGAATAACTGGAGACCATTGGTCTTCAATGAACACTAACCAATGACTGAGTTCATCCAATGTAATAGCATCTACACCATATTTCTCACAACGTTGATTTGCATTCTCTAACACTTTATCTAAATGAATGTAATATTTAGCTTCATTCCTATATGTATAAACACATGCAGCATGACAAGTATGTTCTTGACACTCTTCATGTTGACAAGCAGGACAGACTAAATATGCAACTTTTTTACAGCTGATAACATTTCTTCACAATAAGCTTTTTGCACAATATATTGTCTCAGTGTCATGTCCGCCATTATACTGCAGCATAGATCAACCACTCTCTCACTTCATCAAACAGTCTTGGATCAAATCGAGCAAAGTGATATGCAGCTTCCACATCAAACTCTTCAGCTCCGACAATGTTTGAGTCTTTGATGAAATCCTTACGCAAGTTTGTCAAGTTCAGCATGGAATGAGCAAGTTCCCAATAGATGTTGATATGTTCCAGTTGTTGTTCAACAGTTCCAAAACGTGCTAGTTCACTTATCATATAGTCCACAAACTTGTTCTTGAAACATGTTTCTACATCCATCCTTTATATACTCATATATGTGTTAAAAACACGTCTGCACACCAAGACGGTTGACAAGATAATGAAAAAGTCTCTAACCCTCACACAAAAGTTCTAACAACTTTTCCATAATATTCTGACCAGGATATCCAGATGACACTTGTTTCACACCAGCTCCCCACCAATGATCATACGTTGCTTCAACTAAAGTTTCGTCTTTACATTCTTTCAACTTGTTGCGAAACAATACACACTGATTCAATTTGACTTCTTGCATTTTGCTTCTCTTTACTGTATGCCATAAAGGACATGGCTTTATCACTTTAGCAATACGTTTTGCTTCATATCCATTTCTACATGAAACAATGGCTGAAGCAATATCTGGACGGTGATGAAAAACTGCTTTCTCATATTGATACAACGCTTCACTTGAGTTGAACACATGTCCATACTTTTCAAGTCGTGTTGGAAACATATTTGAAAGAACATCCTTGTGACCGCTAAATAGTACAAGATTCTCCATGTTGACTTTGTTTCTTTTGTTTTATTCTGACATGTCGGTTTCTTCCTGTAATAAAATATCTTTTAATATATTTGCTGCCTCTTTCTTTGTTTACGTCGAAACCACTCACATAAAACTAAATTTGCTAGTAAGAAAAACATTGTTATGTTATCAATTCACTATGTTGTTACAAAGATGATTAAAAGGTTGTTGTTAAAGTTAAAGTTACCTGACAAAGCTGCTCAGTTTCCTCTTCTTTCTTCTTGTAGTTCACAACAATCTCTCAAATGATCAACTACGGTGAAATATACTTCCACATCAGTACGAGCAGAATAAAGTGCAGAATCAAAGTCAAAGTTAGGATCTTCTTCTATTTGAATTTTATGACATTCTCCAAGAAATCTTGAATGTAGTTCAATCACATCAAGACTGTGATGTACAACATCCCAAAAAGCGTCCAAATGATAAAGTTGATAGTCTGGAGTGCCACAGCAAGCAAGTTTAGCAATCATCAAGTCAACATAAGCATTTTTAAAACATGCGTCCATCTTGATTCAGAGTCTTGTGGGCTTTTACTTGCTTCACTGACTTTAAGTACTCCACACTTGCCGCAGAAGTTGTTTGGTTCACACAACTTGCAATTATACTTGTGGCAGTGGCAATGATAATCCTCCACATATCCACAAGCACCGCAATAGTCGCAGGTAAGTCCAAGTTGATTTTGCACGTTCATGTTCTCCAACTGAACTTCAGCCAGTCTTTGCTTGGATAGCTTTGACACCTTCATCCGACCATCCTTTTGCAGCAAGATGATAGTTTTCTTGTCATGACATTCCTCACATGGTGATAGGGCTGAGTTGATGTTGTCCATCTCCTGAAGTAGTGTCTCCAATTCACCATCATTCATGTTGATGTAATGCGTGTATTCTTTCCCTTCAAACCGTGATGTGCGCACAAAACTCACATAGCGCATATCCAAGTATGAAATGACTTCAAGCCACTTCGTTTGCGTTAAGTATAGTTTGAAGCCAATGTCGCGTAAAGTTTTCAAGCTCTGGCACAGAATCTTCCACAAAGATGGTGAATAAGCACACCATCTCTATCCACGTGTGATGCGTAGAAATGGTCCATATTCTCCATGCTCCACAGCAATGGTTAAGTTGGCACTAATTTTAAAGCTGCTTGTCTTGTTCTCCATAGCTGCACAATGTACTGATGACTTCACGTCCACTCCCTCCAACTGTCTGCTGAGAAATGACTTCACTCTGCTGAGTTCACTCCTTTTTATACCCAACTGTCTACTGAGTCAGCTCCCTTTTCAAAGAACTTGCAAACTTTTGAATTCACTTCAACTCGTCCGTGGTTGAACCGAACAAGGTCTGATACATTATTTGGAACATCATCATCATAATGTAGAATAATTCTAGTAGCTACAACTAACATGAGGTCAGTTGCCCAAATTGTATTCGCGTTGATAAATGCTGAATCAATGTCATAAGTTGATAGTAAATGCAGTTCTTCGCATTCATGTAGAAACGAGCGGATGAAACGATCTCTCGGAATAGCCTTTCCAACAGCTTCCCAATGCAGATGCAAATTCTTCACTTGTAACATCCAATCCGATTCAAAAGCAGGAAGCTTTGAAAACACATAGTCAATATAGTTCACTTTGAAGACGTCATCCATAGTCATACATCTGTCAAGAAGTAATGCCGACATTGTGAAGTATTCTCTCGTTACACATGTATTTATACCACTTGTTGACAGAATGTATTACTAGTTGACTAGTTGACATGTTTCACTCATGCTTTTATACTAATTCCATGAAATCAAAATATGGTGTGTAACTTGTTCAAAAATTGTTAAAATTGCTGACTCAGCAGAATGTATCACTGCTTGATATGAATGTCTCACTTACAGTTGTGGACTTATACTGCTACACTGCTGCATGGTAGAGACATCTAGCGGTGAAATGGTATTCATACGCGAAATAACACAGGAAATAACTGAATCAAATGGTGAAATTTTTATGTAAATCGGTCAACTATAACGAAAGTTATCACAATTTTAAGTTAAAATGGTAACATGTCAAATTATGCATACAGCCACCTGTGCAACTAGCCCATGATCATGTCAAAACTTTACATAAACCTGAATCAAACAGTGAAATTTCCAGATAAATCGGTTAACTATAACGAAAGTTACCACAATTTTAAGTTAAAATGGTAACATGTCAAATAATGCATACAGCCACCAGTATGTCCTGGGGGGGGGGGGGTCGGTACAGAGTATGTCCTGGGGGGGGGGGGTCGGTACATAGTATGTCCTAGGGGGGGTCGGTACATAGTATTTCCTAGGGGGGTCGGTACATAGTATGTCCTGGGGGGAGGTCCTGGTGGGGAGGTCCACACTTTTTTACCCTGACTGTCTGTTGCCATGGTTACGTCGCCTATGACGTCATTATGGTGTCACAATGATTGACAGCAGGCTTAATTGCCTTAATTGACTTAATTGATCACGTGATTGATGACGTCACGATGATTGATTGACCCAGAACTGTCATTATCATACTACTTGTTGCATTATATTTTCTTCGATGACCTTCTCGTTTCAGATAAAAATCCGGAAGCTGATACTTATCTCGAAACAGAGATTTGTTTTTTTTTACCGGATATATTGTGTATCCAGCCTTCTGCCATTGCAAGAGGGTGCCATTTCGCTACGTGTAGCGAAATTCGATCTAATTTTATTATTAGAGACCCTGTGCAAGAAGTTAAAACTTCCCATTTTACTTCCCGTTTTACTTCTTGTGCGCGCTGTGTGAAAAATAAAACTTTTCTTGAAAAGTTCAAGCTTGGCAAACGCGACTCAGAAGTAAACATTACTCCTCGAATAATATATTTTCACAACTGATTTTTTTGGTACACTGGTGTAATTAATCATATTCTTGAATCCCTTGTACACATGGTAAATGTTTTATCCACATTTGAACAAGAAAATTCATATGTAAATTACGATATGAAATCCTCCATGAATTTGAAACTTGTTCTCCCCTTCGACTGCTCAAACCACAACTTCAATTCATATTTAGGGTTTGGGTAACTGATTTAAAATATTTCACGTTTGAAATGAGAACGTATTATAATCTTATTCATACTTCTTTTTTAAAATATGGTGAATATTTACTAGTTTTTATTGAAAATAAATTTTACTCTATGCAAAAAACTTTTTGTACAAAGATTTTACTTCTCATTTCAAAAGTCTTCTCAAAAGTAAATTTGAAAAGTTAACCTCTTGCGAAAGGTCTCTATTATGCATTGTTTGTACACCTGGTTTAATTTCGTTCTGGGTAGCGAATTCTGTATTGTTCCTGGTCGATATGACAATGACATTTTAACTGGTTAAGATATTGGTTAAGATGTACAAGCGCCATGGTTACCGAGTTATTACGCTCTCCATGTGAAGGCGCACTATGAATACTTTGTACTGCTGTGAAAATGCAAACACGATAACAGAATTGTGAATATGTGGTTATTCATGCTGGGTGCCAGACATTCTAATTTGTATTTATTGAAAGATTTGAACGTATATGGGGCATAGCGCTAAAAATTGGTGTGTATTGCGTTCTCGATGTCGATGTTACATTTTTAAGCTCCAGCTTTAAGGTGCTGGAGAGTATAAGCGGCAGCAGCAGATACAGTTCGTAAAACGTTTAGAGGCATATTTGTTCAAGAAGAAGAAGAAGAAGAAGAAGAAGAAGAAGAAGAAGAGAAGAAGAAGAAGAAGAAGAAGAAGAAGAAGAAGAAGAAGAAGAAGAAGAAGAAGAAGAAGAAGAAGAAGAACAAACAAGAAGCGGCTTCTTTCAAAACCGCTCCTCGTTTGCTGAAAAAAAGGTATCATTTTAAAATTGGCCCTCCGCGTAGGGCTAGTTTGAACATGCATGGTAAGAAGGAGTTAATATCGCCATATCTTAGAATCTGAGGGTGAAGGCACGCACGGACTAGGCAAACACATAATGACCCTTTATTTCCTTTTAAAAGAAGAGTGGTACATTTCTACCACATATGAGAGCAATATGATCAAGATTGTTGGAGAAGCACTTTGAATGAAAGTCTACATTTGATTTAGTTTTCTTATATATATTACAAAATAACAAGCATTATACAAATTTATTGTCTAAACATCGCTCAACCATTCTTTGTGTCCTCTTAAAAAGTTGGGGCAGAAAAACTTTATATATACCCCAGCCAGGTAGCCATTTTCGATGACGCAGCCATTACGTCATGCCGTATATTTATATGGAATACAAATCCGCCAGACTTGGCTTGGCTTTTTATTTCTGAGGTCCTGTAAGAGCTTTCAGCAATGCCATACACTACATATTATCACAGAAGGCTTATCTTGACAAAATCAACTAGCAATGAGGCGTACAAAGACTTAACTATGCTTTTATAACACATTCCGTTTAAAAATGTCAACAACTTTTTATTCCAACAGAGGAACTTACGGTTTTTATTTAAAGTCTTGACTTTTTTTTTACATTCAGAAGCAATTAAACACATGTTTTCGGCAAAGAATTTTTTTTATCAAATGGTCTATTTATTGCGGAACACTTTAAGCAATATTACTGGTGTACATATCAACATGCACGAAAAATCTGAAAAAGAGAAGAATAAATTTGTAATCTACCACAACATAAGGATACTTTATGTCGAGGTAACATCCTGTAACATTCTGTAACATTCTGTAACATCCTGTAACAGTCACGTTTATGTTACTGCACAAATTAAAAAAAATGTGTGGAACAAATGGCATTTGATCCCATTTTGTGGTGGAACAGGTAAGTGTGAAGAGAACCTTTCGCTCCTCCACCCCTACCCCGTCACCCGACCCCCGGTGTGGCTTGCCTTTCAGGCTGGAAAGAACGAGTGGGTTCAATATTTTCAGTATGTGCCCTTTACAGGAGAGCAATTCAATAAAGCAGAATGTAATGCCCAGTCTTCGTAAGTCACCACGAAAAGCTACAACGAGGGCCTCGTAACAGGCCTCACCACAGGTGAAAAACAACTAACAAGTAATTCATGGCTTCTCTCCAGGTGTTCAAACTAAGACATAAAAGTCAATGCTTGGTGACCTTTTTACCAAGTACATCACAAACGTTGGTGAATTCGTTTCGTTCTTTTGCTGGATGCTTCAGGTGTATAACAGATATTTTACATTACAAACCTGGCTCATCTATAAAATGCAAGCGAGAAAAAAATATTCTGCTTTGGACAAAAAATCCGACGGGATATGCTAAATCCTGAGGCAAGTTTGCTGCTACACATGTACGAAATCTGATTTTGCCACGCAGCCATAAAATCCTTCAAACTGTATTGCATTTCTTATTGGCATTACATTTCTACTTTTTTTGTTGATTTTTTATGTGACATAATCCACCCATTAAATTTTTTTTGAACATCTGTATTCTGGTAAACCACTGCATCGCGTTTAGAAAATAGTTTGTATGAAGGCGTAAGGATCCTGTAATATGCTACACCCATTAACTCCATAAACTTAAAACGAAAAACAGTGTCAGGACATTTCATTGGACCTGCTGCGAGGTGTGAATGGGGGGAATGGGGCTTTGGTCTATAATTGGTTTCACGACTGGCGTCCTGCTTTCTAAGATCTGCGACACGGACAGCGCGGCTTGTGTAGGATTCAGTTTGATGGATCTCAGGCCACGTGACAGCGCTGTGGCTATCAAGTCCTCTTGTTTTGGCCTCTGTAGAAACAAGAATATTTTTACATTTCTAGAGAAAAACACATTTACATTGTTATTTCAGCTATTAGAGAATGTTACAGAGAGGTATGTGCAACAGAAAATTATAAATAAATTAAACACAACAAATGGGCCTCATTCAGATAATCTGTTTCAAAGGTATTGATTTGAACGCTTAATTACGTGTTCTATTTCCCTGCTGACAAAATAGTTGAACCGAAAGAAACGAAGATGTTTCAAGTAAAATATAGAAGTAGTAGACGGCGCAAGGTGGGTGGTAAGGAGGTGGGGGGGGGGGGCTGAAGAGGAGGGGGAGGGGGAGACTGGGCGGGAGAGAAGAGCGCGTACCTGTCGCGGTCCCTTTTTGACGCGGTCCCCTTCTCGCACAATCACGCCTGGCGAGACGTCCATCGATTCAATCTGCACAAATTCAACGACCAATGCGGCGTCATTAATAAACAAGGCAAGCCATGCATCACTTATGTTTGACTCTGTGTACTTGTTATATCAAAGCAGATGAGTTTATTCTCAAAGCAGAACCCTGTTTTTCTTTAAGTTTTACATTTGATTTTTTCATGAAAATGTTGTATTTGCAATACGCATCCATACTCCTACGTTATTTATGTGACCAGAGGGTTCATATTTCATACGCAGAAAGAAGAACGAACACAAGTCACCCCTCACTCATACCAAACACACCTTCACCCCTCCCTCACACCCAAACCTCCACACATCACTTACACCAAAAACATCGTTACGAATCACTAACACGCAAAACACCTTCACCCCTCCCTCACACCCAAACACTTTCACCCATCACTTACATCCAAACCATCTTCACCCAACACTTACACCAAAAACACTTTCACCCATCACTTACACCAAAAACACCTTCACCCATCACTTACACCAAAAACACCTTCACCCATCACTTACACCAAAAACACTTTCAGCCATCACTTACACCAAAAACATCTTTACCCATCACTTACACCAAAAATACTTTCACCCATCACTTACACTCAAAACACCTTCACCCATCACTTACATCCAAAATACCATTAACTATCACTTACACCCAAAACACCTTCACCTCTCACTTACACCAAAAACATCTTCACCCCTCACTTACACTCAAAACACCTCTTCATCGTTCCTTCATCATGAAAAGCGAGCCTTGTAGACCAAAAACGACATATACTTTTTTATTTGTTCATTTTTTACTTTATTTGTTGCAAAAAAGTTTTTCCTATGGATATAAAAATAAACATGAGACACAGACCAGAGGAGGTGGCAGCGGTGAGCGGGGTCCATCCAGTACGGAGCTCTTGGCGTCCGACTTCTGAGTGCGCATCGACGTGCCGGTGCGCACCGTAAACGCCGTACCCGACGTGCGCATCTTACTCCGCGTCTGCGCCGTCTTGGAAGACGCGGGCGGCTTGGGTTCCTTTGGCGGCTGCGGTTTCGATTTGCCGCCGGCGCCGGCTATGTAGCGGCCAGTTCGCATGGCCTCCAAGCGGGCCTGGGCTGCTTCCACTTCAGGGTCAACAATTAAAGAGCGTGTTTTTATTCTGCAAAGTAAACATACAAGCCGTTCTTAATCATTTCAGCTGCTAGCAATTACCACTTAACAGTAATGATCATTTCATGTAAACATATTTTGAAATTTAAATAATTATTAACAGTGACATAAAGTGAACAGAACTGCAATAATAAAATTTAGATATTCAACTGGCCATCAGCAAGAAAGTGATGCATGTTCAGTTTGCATAACTTTACTGTACAACTCTTTTCCGTGCAAAATGTATCAAAGCTGATCCTCGCAATACACACAAAAAATAAGTAAATAAATAACAATCACTATTATGCTTTATATTACGCGTACACTTTCTATTATGCGTACACTGAACAGGTTTAATCCGCGACTTGAAGCATATTTGTTGTTTTCACAGTAAAATTCTACGTTCTCAAGGCAACAGTATATAAAATAGTGAGAAGATATGTAGAAAAAGTACAAGTGAGAGTACAGACAAGTATCTAAAATCTAAAATGTATTATAATCATGCAAAGACAACATTTTAAAGATCAAGTTGTTGAGTTGCGGTTTGATAGTAAGTAATTTGGCAGAGATAAATAAAATTCAAATTAATATTACAAAAGACCCAAAGTAAATTAAACATAATCTGGTAATTGGTGTTCAATAGGGATGGCGATTTAACTGGTTTGGCGATATTTGCGATACGACTGTGAGTGTTTTAGGCGATATTTTAAGTTAAATTAAACGTAATGTAGAAGAAAAAGACAAACAGAGATATTTCAAATAGTTTTATATCTAGGGAATAACGATAAAGAAAGCAGGCAAAAATTTTAGATTTTATATCCCCCTCCCCTGTACCCAAAATTTCCTGCGTCACCATTGACTCAACGCTAGCACTCAGAGCCCTAAATCTCCCCTCCCCCTTTCCACCGATGGACATATTGTATGAATGGCCCCTTGCGGTTTGGATTCCTGTGTACACCACCAACTTTACCCAATTCGATGTGCTCGGCAAGTACAAAATGTTGTTCAGTAAAGAACATATGGTAAAGACTCATCCGATCATACAAGTTATCTCATAAAGAACATACGGGCAAAGTATCATTTGTGGGCAAAGTATAATTTTAAACAGAGTGTTAAAAGATGAAGTAGCGTGATTTGCGTCGCAATGCAGAGTCAATATCGTCATACAAAAATTACAGCAATACCCACACCTGGTGCGCTCGATCAATATAATATATATACCTACATGTGATTGGAAGTATGCTCAGATAGATGCCCAGAATCGATCAAAGACTTTATATCAAAATAAAAAAAGAAATAAAAAAAAAGGAAGAAGAAGAAGAAGAAGAAGAAGAAGAAGAAGAAGAAGAAGAAGAAGAAGAAGAAGAAGAAGAAGAATATTGCACATCTGATTCTAGGCACTCAGCTTGAATTTTAAACAACACAGAAGAAACCCAAGTAGTCCTATGCTATTTACAGATGATTATGTAGGAAAGATATTTTCTAAGCCTCCAAGGGGGTGGTGTCTAACATCTAAATCTAAAAAGCAGATCTAGGAGTGAAATATAACAGCTTTTCGATTGCACACCTCGTATTATCTTCCACATGGATAGCATATCTAGTCGGTATTCTACAATAAATGTGTAGCGGGTTTAAATCAATGTTAGCTTGTACTTCAAACAAAATAAAAATATCACTTTCTCCATACCTTTGTTTTTACGATACACTTTAGTCAAAATAACGCGAGTCTTATTTACTGTTTATTTCTATTTTATTAATTTATTTATTGTTTTATTTTACCGTCTGAGTTACGTCCATACAGACAAAGCAAACGTTCCCATATTTCACAACGTCATTACGATCTCAAGGTCAAACAACGGAACCTTGACCTTAACTTAACAGCCAAAACAGCTTTTTTTCACAATTTTCTAAATGTGTGTATGAAAAATCGGCGTGGTCATTTGTTGTTCAAATCCAAAATCAAAGGATGAAGCCAAAAAGCAAAGGGAAATATTATACAATTTTTTGGCTACATTTACTCAAGAGTACTCTTTGAAACACACAGAGAATGACGGGACCTCACACCATTTCAGACCTATAGTTATTTAGGACTGTTTCTTACCATTGCCTTCAGGATCTGGACAAGCTAGGGAATTAACTGTATCTACACCATAATTACAGTTCTCTCTCAAGCTAAATGATGCCTCTATATTTTTTCCCCACTCGGCTAAAGAATATCCAATACAGAGATATCTACACAGATATCTATTAAACTCAACCTTAAAATACAATTTTATTCATACCAATGTCAACAGGGCAAATTACAGAAGTCGGAGCCGGCACGTCCAGAGGCAGATAACTACCCGAGGTTAGTGACTCCGAGGGGATGGGGGTGGGGGGAGGGCGAGGGCGGCGAATGGACCTAAGAGGTTTAAGGCCTAAATAACCGGGCATCCTATGAATATAGTCATCTGCTGCGGGGCAGTAAAAATATCCAGCAAAACTGGCCGAGGAACAGCAAAAACAAGCTCGTGTGATTTACTGAGTGTTGCTTTCAAAGCTCAAGCTGTGCTTTTGAATCATTTCAATCGTCACTCAAAGACAGGCTTAAAACAAGCTTAGAACAACTTTGCCAATTGCAACTTCAACATACACTAAAACACGATCTGTTCGTTTCCCTAACAACATAAAGCGTAACTGGATAGGTGTCACGCCAAATAAAGTCACTACTTTTTCATAATAACTGTTAAAGCAAAACTGAAAGACTTATTTCGGAGGGGGGGGGGGGGGGGTAGGGATGGCGGTGGGGAGAAACCTACTTGTGGCTGGGTAGCTGCTCAGGAAGTATTTTAGTGAGAGAGATAACATTTCCTCTGTCGTCGTAAATGACATCTCTGTTGCCCGGGGGTCTGCCCGCTTGTAACTACAAACAGAACAGTATTTGTCTGTAGAATAAAACAATTGGACTTCTCTTTGCTGTCTTATTTTTCCTTAGAAAAAAAAAAAAGAACTACATCAGAAAGTGACATCAAAAAGCGTAAAATCATTCAAAATAATTAAAATCAAAGCCAGATGAAAAATGGTTTATTCTTGTGAACAGCGATTCCTGAGTATTACCGTCAAAAAAAACAAAAAAAACAACAAGAGAAAGGATTTGATGGTTTGGAGGACTTTTCTCATTACTGTCAGACCTCGCTGAAGCGAATTGCTAACACAGATAAAATAAGTACACTACACATCATTTTATTTATTTATTCTCATATATACGTCTTTATATCAGTGCCTTTCTGTAGCAACATAAACTTACTTTGATAATAGAATGACACGAGTTGGGCATGTTGAGCATGGTAGGGCTAGGTGAGAAGGGAGTCTGCTCGGCATAGCCGTACTCCTCGCGGTATAGCCTCATCTCGGACTCCTCCAGGGACTCGGTCATCTTGCTCACGCCCGCCGAGCGCAGAGGCCCGTAGTGGGGTTTGAATTTAGACTTCTTTTTCACGACCGGTGTATCTTCCTCCTGACGTTAAACCAACCACACAGCACAAATTAAACTTAAAAAACAAAAAAAAAAACAAAAAAAAAAAAAAACAAAAAAAAAAAAAAAAAACGCACGTCTTAGTAAAATATTCCTTCAAGACATAACTGCAAACTTATATATCAATAATTCAGCTCATACATGACCGACAATTAACCCACTGATTATCAATTATCAAATCGTATATAAACTTATTCAAGCTTTTTTTCCCTTTTTTCTAAAGAAGTGTGAATTCACCTTCGGAGGAGGCTGTACTTCTTGCGGTACTATTTGTGACCCTTCTATAACTAAGGCTGGCTCGTCTTCTATAATGGTTCGCTCATGCGGCACACCGCCTAATGGTGCCCTTTCTGAATCAAGCACTTCTTCTCTGTCAACAAAAAATACCACATGTCATTATATTCTATGAGTGGTGTCATCGCACTTGATTTGCTTAGATTCCATTTTCAATATTTCATTTTCACTGCAATATTTTTTTTTTTCTATTTTTTTTTACTGCCAGTGCGAGTAATCCGGAGTGTAATTCATTCTTTTTAACACCTAAATCAATCTCAACTAATTCCTGTTCATAAAGGTTATGTCCGTAACTGAATGTTTCGTGCACGTAGCATCGAGTCGCTCCCACTCATCCCCCCCCCCCACCATTTTTTTTTGCTTTTGTTTGTTTGTTTGTTTGTTTTTATTTGTTTAGCGCGACTGAGGTCGCTTTCTGTTTGAACGAAATTAGCGCACTGTGTCTCTTCTCTGATCTGCGACATCTCCCTCTCTGTGGTCTCTGCCGGTTGGGGCTCGATGTCCTCTTCCTCCTCGATGACTTCGCGAGGCGTGAAGAGCGTCCGAGGCACCGAGCCCTGCGCCCAACAATCCGTCACGGCTGGCACGGGCTCTGACCAAAAAAAAAAAAATAAATAAATAAACACCACGACCGACTGTACTGTGTGTTAGGAATTGAAAAAGATCAAGTGGCTCTAAGATTTGACGTTGAGCGAGCTTTTGTACAAATTTTAATAAGACAGTTTGGTTTTATATATATATATATATATATATATATATATATATATATATACGGGCCAAAAAAAAAAAAACCCAAAAAACTTAAAGCATTTGTATGGGGTAACATTCATTGAAGAATTTACATAATCAGATCTTTACAGTAAGGAATAGGACACTGTCTGCCTTACGTTACAGGTGTTACAAACCTTTTTAGTTTTCCACGAGAAAAAATAATTTTGCTTTTGATAACGTAATATTTCGCAGCAAGGACAATAGCTTATCTAATGCTTTATGTAGATGAATGTCACCAAATTCTCACCTTCATCCTCACACCAGCCTGGATCAGCCTCAACCGCACCCTCACCACCATCCCGCGCCAAGAACTGCCACTCAATGATCTGTACTATAGCGTCTTTAGCTTGGCAAACAGTGAATGGAATTAACTGCCTGCCTATGTAATTTTTATATATAATGTCCAGCGCTGAGGTGCAAACTTCGTCAATGATGTCAGATACGAAGTCGTCGTTATCATCATGCTCTACCATAAAGTTCCTGCAGATGAAAAACATTCCAGTGTGTACTGGACTTCAAAGGCTAAGAATGCTGCTTGTAGAATTACAAGTAATTTGACAAAGTAAAATTCAAAGTTTGCACACAGTTAAAAATATTTTTGCTTCACATTTTTCTGTCAAAAAGCGATGTATCAAACTTGGGGTGAGCACAACCCAATGAATGGTTTGATTAACTTCTAAAGATGACCACAGAACAGAAATCATGCACAGAAACTCAGGCTAAACTGGTTGGTGAGAAGTGAGCCTTTTCGTCAAAAGTGAGCAAGGCAATTCAACACGTCAGAAATAAACATACCGATCACGTGCAGTATTTAAGCAACAGAACTTTGGCAATTCAAAACATATGTCAATCGAAGTAGCATTCGTGGAAATAATCAAAATTATAGATTCTCTGTTCCAAACAAAATTCACAAAGTTGCATAAAAGTAAAGACAATATAACAGCTGTACCCCAGAAATAGCTTTTACCTATTTTTTAATTAGCTTTTAAAACAGCACACAGTGTGTGAAATTACATTATTGTTTTTCAATGTAAATTTTATATTTTGTGAACTTTGACATTCAATAATATTTCTCAATCATTTCTTTTATTAATTCGAGCTAAAGTCTGATACAAACCGGATTCTGTCAAGCTTAAATTTGCATATGTTATATTTTTGCATTTATATACTTCCTTTGTTTACAAAAAGTGCATAAAATCTAATTTGCTATCTTTTTCATAAATTTCATATTTAATTTAAAGCAGCAGTTAAAACTAGTTTTAACTTTCTTAGTCATAAAGGTATTTTTCGCAAGATACAAAGAAATAATTAAGGACGTTTTCTTGGCGATACTGGTGAGCTTTATTTCAAATGAGCTCCCGTTCGTGTTATTTATTCGAACTTACTAAATTATGGCATCAAGGTTTCGATCACTGATCAGGTCTCTGTTTTATATACAAGTTACATTTCTGAAAGATTATCATGCGCTCATCCAGGGCCAGGTGAAAAATATTTTTTCAGGGGGCAATGAATTGCAATCATACATACCGAAACCTTAATCTTCAAACCCCCACACTGTTGGTTCATGTATATCTCGGGTACCCAGGTTACTGGTATAGACGGATTCGTAATTTGAATTTTGCCGAAAAATTTGCTCTTTCGTTGCGATAAATATATAAAGAAATAATAGGAAAAACGTTAAAAAAATAACAGTTTCATTTACATACTAGAAACACAGCTCAAAGAAACGACTCGCTACTGGGGGTCATGGTTAATTGCACATGAAAATAAATTTTGTAAATATATACCAAAAACTTTTGAACTGATATTTAAAGAAGCATGGAAGAAATTACAAGTTAAATTTTGCGGGTGCACGGAAAACTTCTAATTATGCATCTGCCAATTATTTGAGTATATATTTTACAGAAAACACTTTTTTTAAAATTTTGGTCACCTGACTTTGATCAAATGACATTTAAGAAATAAAAGATAAGCAGCCCATTAAAATTGCGCCTGTTTTGCAAAAGTGTACATGAACTTTTAGTAAATGTTTGTGTAAATGGGACTGGCAGAACAGAACATATAAAGTAGCCCCCTATTAGCTGAACAATGGAAGGCTTCTGAGGGAGAGTTATACGAAGCAAAGGTGAGGAACAGCCGACCCGGAGCTGGTCCTAAATGACTCTTGCGGTCTTCCTATGACAGCAAGAGTGATAGGTCCTATAAAACATAGTGCTGCCACTCCATATTTTACAACAAAAAAAAGAAAAAAAAGAGTCGATTAGAGCCTAAAAAAGAGTGATCGACTTCGAAAAAAAAAGAGTTTAAAAAGAGTATTTAAAACAAGAATGTCCAAGGACATTGTGACCAGCCGAGTGCATAGCAATATTAAGTAAACTAACTTTTGATGTAATTGTCTTGTATCTGTTCAGTCGATAGCCAAGTAGTGCTTCAGATATGGCACGCCCACAGCGCGTAAAAATTTTGGCGGGCGCGTCAAAATACAGACTGACGCGTCCACGGGCGCGTTGAAAAATACAATAAATATGAAATTTTTTATGCATGTAGAAGCTAACATCATCACGGGCGCGTCAAAATACAGACTGACGCGTCCACGGGCGCGTTGAAAAATACAATAAATATGAAATTTTTTACGCATGTAGAAGCTAACATCATCACGGGCGCGTCAAAATACAGATGATCCGACTCGAACTGTAGGAGCCTTAGGGTTTTTGCTGTAAGTTTAACATACACACACACATACACAAGGACGACGGACAAATGGTCAGAGCCTAAGTCAGCAGGATCGAATTCACCAGAACAGCATACACTCGTTCCATATATATATTTATTTATAGCCTAAAACAGTTTTAAAGCAAATAATTAAAATTGTTGATATAAAGGTGTTGTGACTGTAATAAATTACCGATTTTTGTGCACATTTGAAAGTTGCATTTTTGACAAAAATAGGAAACAATACGAAACCTTGTGGAAAAAAGAGCAAAAAAGGGGTGTCTGAGAGAAATGCACGAAAAAAGAGTATAAAAAAAAAGAAAAAAAGACAAAAACACAAAAGTGAGAAAAAAAGAGTAACTCTTTTTTTAAAAGAGTGATGTGGCAGCACTGAAAACAAGTTACCACTGATGTCAATTTTGTCGATCTCGGCGCATGACTCAGGCCAATGCCATTATTTTACAAAGGTGCCTTACACAAAACGTCCGAATTGTAAATTATGGCGCACAATTTATGGTCAAAAAACAAGCTTGCACGCCGAAAAACAGGTTGTTATCAATCAGGATACAAAAACCCCCATTATCGACCACAACATTGAACATACAGTTGCAAAACTACTCTTTACTCAAGTTTGAGAGTTTCATTCAGGTCGAAAATATAAAATACGTCAGGATATTTCTTAGCGTGTTTTAAAGAAAAGCCTTCTAGTTCCAACCGCGTTGTCATGGAACGTGCGCCAAAAGATCCATAACCTCGAAAATTTATATCAATAAGCCAATTCGCACTTTGACTTTTGCCGAAAAGTTTTTAGGTATCAGTTGGGATAAAGATATAAAGAAATAATAGAAAAAAACGGCAAAAATCAACAAAATTCCAATTTGTCAGAAACATATTCACATGTTGGTTCTTAAAGGACTGAATAATATGTAAAATAGTTTTTAAAAGATGATATGATGGCTTAAAAATTTGAAAGCGTTCATGTTGAAAGAAAATTAGAATTTTGATGTTTTCACGTTATCATTTCTTTATAATTTATCCTAAAAAATTTGCAGTCGAAACAACACCTCCACCGGAAAGACTCGAAAGTGCGAACTGGCTTATGGCCACCTCTATTACAGGACCGGCGACCCTATTAGTCCGAGGAAGATGGAAAGGGTCCACCTTGGGCCCCGGACATATAACACGGGCAAAATAACAAGTTTAATAGTTTTCAAAAGCTCGTGAGATGGCTTATTAAATTTGAAAATGTTAATGCTGAAAGAAAATTATATGTTTTGATTATTTTCTCCATCATTTCTTGGCAGTTGAAACGACACCTCCATCGTAAAGGTCCGAAAGACTTTTCAGGTTGTTTCTTCTTTTACATGGTAATAAGTAATACACTGTCATTGTGTTTGATAAGCTGTCTTTCAGGTACATGAAACAAAAACTGGACGATTACCTACCAGTCTTGGTCGTTAAATTTTCCAGGAACTATTTCGTGAACTTGGGCAGGAGTTGGTGCTGAGACGGTTTTCCCCGTCTTGTCTGCCCTTGATTTTGCAACGTTTGGTCTTGACATTTTCTATGTTATATATTAATTATTGATAAGGTAATTTTTACATTCTAAACTTGGAAAAAGGGGCCCTAATCACGCCATTTTTCAAAATTTGTCAAAAATCCTCCATTTTGGTCGTCATGGAAATGTAAATAGTAGTCTCGAAACGGGTACGAAAATTGCACTCAAGAAAATGGCTATTTGTACGATAGAACGGAGTGTTAAGCCCCAGCTTAACTAATCCGTTGTCGTCCAACAGCCGACCTCTACGGCGGTTCGGTCTGTTGTGTATAAGCCCTTTTACTCCGCAGACCCACTGGGGATTCCGCGCAAAATAGTACTTATAAAGGAGAGGAATCATTTTTTTTAAAGTCACTAAAATATAGATTTTAGTGACTTGGACACTCATATTGACCTTTTTCACCAATGTGAAAGAATACTCAGCACTGAGGGATGCACAGTACGGCTAGACAGAAAGAAATATCCATCCGCTCTGTGTTTATACATAACAGATAGATCCCATCAGAGGTCAGCTGTTTCATAGCAACGTAACTAACCTTCAGATTAAAGTAACTTGTTTTTGTCGCTATATCACTGGAGGTAAAGATCCATTAATGAAGTCTAGTTTTTTAAAGAATCGAAACAAAGTGATTGAACAAGATCTTGCTGAAATTTATGTTTCTGTATCTGCATGGAAATCTGGCCCACACTTGAATAATGATAATCACTGGATTTCTTCAAAGAGAAGACGATTGGCTTATAAGACAATACTGAAGACATATCAAAGGTATTTTTATAGTTAAAATGAACAGCCTCACACCTTTCAATGAACCTTTTGGACCATGTGCTTCAAGGTCTAATTTTAGCTTGCTTTTGCTGGACATCACGTTAAACTACTTTTGTCGGAAGATATGACATCGCGTGACTAGTTTGATTTGATTTGACAACTTTTTATTTTAGATTCTACTTTTATATTCACTTTATATCTGAACTTTTACTTTTATTTATTATTTCATAATATGCTGGCGAAAAATAAGTAAATAAAAAACAACAATAAATAAAAAAACCACAAATTGTTCATTACAAATTTTCTTCACTTGCACATCTGGCCACAAACAATGCCTCATATATTATACCTTAATTACCTACTAAAAATAAAAACGAGTAAAATAATACATAGTAATTTGAGACAGTATTTCAAGGGCATTTCTTCTTGAATTTAACAAATAGATTGTCAATAGCTTTTGAATATACAAATGGGTCGAACAATAAGAATCGTTTATATTTGACCGATTTTTCATGTCCAAAAGTAGTCTGGAAAATTGAAGTACTATATTTTCTAATTACTTTTCATATGACTGACCTGCAAAAACAAATAGATTTTTTTTCTTTAAGTTTAGAGATTTCAGAATTACGGTAGTGTTTATAGGCATATGAGCTAATCTAACTAAATGCAACAAATGTTTCGTTGGTTACTTTCCACATATGTATTTGAAAACGTTATAAAATATATTGATGATGGATAAGTAAAAGAAAAATAATAATTTATAGTAAAATATAATTTATTTTAAGGGACTAGGTCCAAATAAATATTTATTCGATTTTTTTAAAATTTAATTTGCAGTTTTATACCCATATGTTTTTTTTTTTTCAATCAGTAAAGCATAAAATGTATAGCAGTCCTGTATTTAAAAAAATAGGCATTGCTTTTAACACATTGTTTTATCAATCGTTATGCATCAGTTTAAGTGATGTGGTGTGTTATTTTGACTTTCATATGCAATGTAGCCAAACTATTGCAAAGACACTCGAGTTAACTCTTATCTCTGTCATATCAGTATCGCCAATGGCGTTTCGTAATAACTTGAATATAAGTAATCCATATCGCCTAGTCTTACCATAAAATAAACCGAAGACTGACTCCGTCAAAATGGCGAGCGTCCTTAGATTAACGTCTGTTAGGGTAAAGTATTGTTTTGTATCTCACTTATTTTGCTTTTATTGACTAAAGTGTCTTTTGTAGTTTTATGGATGCCCATTTATATTTAAATGCTTTCAAATGTTTATAAAGTTTTGTTGTAGCGGTGAAATATGTATTTACCTATGTGACCGTGACAAATATGTTGAGATTATCGCTCATTATTATGGAACCGGACCGCAACTAAATTCCTGATTGCTCATAAACATGTACTTAAAAACATAGTGTTGTCGGAATTTTTTTGTGGAGATAAATTGTACCTATAGCATGCGACACTGAAAAACGTGCAACATAATGTTGAAGAGATCAGATCGTGATTTCAAATTAATTGTATTTGCCGTTTGTTTCTGGTTTTTGAAATACAAGGCCCAAACCGTAGAATGGGACGGATGGTAGACATTTGACGCAGATAGGGTGAAACCTGCTTTACTCATTTTACTAATGGAATCCTGAGAACCACATACTTGAGAAAGTGCATCTCATAATATTGTAACATAAAATTAAAAGTATCATTTGTTGTGAAAGAGGAAAGTTAATAAGATTAGCCAGATTGATCAGTTGTTTTTTTTTTGTTGACGTCGCCAACTTGGTTCTGAGACATCGTTTGTAACGCTGTTGGTGATTGGTTAACGTTCAGGCCGACATTTTATTTCCCAAACTTCCGTTGCCATGTTTTTAATTTGTCTTAATGTACGCACAGTTCATTGTGTAAACTGCCAAAATAAAATTCGTCTGAAATTTTAGTGACAGGGAGCCTTTCTCATAACTTTCGGTGCCATCTGTACTTTGTTACTGATAAACCTATACCAGCCGTTGCAAGGTTGAGTTTCTTCCAGCCGAACAGGTTTTCTTCTGGAGAGTGGAAGAAACTTGGAAAGCCGCTGTGAGAAATGGGGTTTTCCAGAAAAAAAAAACTGGGCAAAACTAAGATCATACTTAAATGTTTCATTTTATTGTCATATAGTCCAGTTTTATCCATGGTGTATTACACAGTAAATATTTTGCCCACAATATGGCTGCATGGTTAGTCAACATTACATACACTAAAATATTTAGTAGGTGTAAGTTCCAAAGTTGCTCAGAATCTGAGCATTTTGCTGTACTGGGCACCCGCGTCCAAGAACTTTTTAATCTACAATTTTCTGTGTGCCTGTTATGCGGACCTTATATACGGATTACAGACTGTATATACTCATGCATATAAGCAAGATTTCAAACATGAACCGTGAAACTGTTGCATGATTTTAAATTTTGAGTACACAGCTGGAAGACAAATTGACCTCAGCAAGGTCTGTTATAGGTGTGATTGTTAGTATGTTCAGGCAGATGCGATTGATAACATTCGCATCTCATGCCTTATAAGCCATAAGCGTTTAAACAGACCACATGCACGCAAAACTCCACGTCTTGATTTGCTAATTAAACATCATACTGTTTAGCCGGGTTATGGTCAACTTATCCAAATACCAACTCATCCAAATACTACCCAAATTTGGTCAACTCATCCAAATACCAACTCGTCCAAATATGGTCAACGCATCCAGATTAAATTGGTCAACTCTTCCAAGTTAGTTTTTCTCTCTTTTCGAAACTTGAGTAAAATCTTCAAAGAGGCTTTTGATCCCTCAACTTTTAATACTATCGCTTCTGACGGATTAAATTGAATTGGATTATATGGAGATTGCAATTGTGAAATCGCGTGAGTACAAAAAAAGGCCAACAAAATAGACTCGAAGTTTCTTCCAGTTTTGGACTGGAAAAAATGTTGATCCGGACGGGTTAAACAAGGTTTTTTTCCGTTATTTTCCACCTTGTGCGAAATTGTTAAAAGATATAAATGAAAGTGACATTATTGTACATTCAGTGCTATATAAAAATGGTACAAAGAGTTATTTTTTAATAAGACACATGGTACTTAGTAATATGTAGTTAATAATAATTTTTATAGTGATTAAAGATACTGCATAATTAACCTAGAGTCTGAAACAAATAAACAAACAAACAGCCGCCTGTGTATTTATTCTCAGTGGATTACCACTTCAAATGAAAGCGTAAAATCTTTTTATGTATGGATTGCATTTACATTAATGTAGTCGACTGCAACTGAATTACATAGCAATGGTTTATAGACTGCAATTGTTATAGATTTGTATTTGCACTTGCAATCAAAAGGGTTGTAAACGACATGCATCTACAGACGGAATAGATATAGGCAATAATATAGCAGTTGTTAAATAAAAAAAAAAACGATTTTAACTTTGTTTTGTCCAGTCCTTTTTCCCAATTTGTAGGTAAAACAGTTAAAACGTACTGTAAAGAAACATAATTGCAATTCACTTGACAGAAATAGCCTTGCTTAAGCCCCACCAATTCCCGTATCTTGTACAATTACAATTAACTGCTTCGTAAAATCTGATGAAAAGATCGGATTAGCTTGCTTAAGCCCCGACAAATCCTGTATGAGTTCATTGAGTTGACTATCTCCTATTACAATTAACTCTTCGATAAAATCAGACAAAAAGTTGAGTAAAGCATTTTTACTTTCAAAAGAAATGCCATTGAAGTGTATCTCGAAAATCTGAAATGAACTCTTTTTTTAATACATGTCGAATAAAAAGGCGATTTATATTTGAAAAAGAAAAAAAATGAAAAGTCGTTAATTTGGATGAGTTGACCAAAATATTTGGATGAGTTGGCGAAAAATTTGGTTGAGTTGACCAGGGAATTTGGATGAGATGACCAATGAATTTGGATAAGTTGACCATCTCCCTGTTTATCCACTTCATATTAAAGCTTTCGATGGTTTTAGATCACAAAAAAAGGCCAACAAAGTAGACTCGAAGTTTCTTCCAGTTTTGGACTTGGAAAAAAGTATTCTTCCGGACAGGTTAAACAAGTTTTTTTCTGGTGTACTTTCCACCTTGTGCAGCTCTGAACCGTTGGGACCAGTTTGAACGCAAATACAAGGGACGCGATATGGAAATGGAACAAATCTTAGATTAAACCTAAAATATTTCAAAATTGTTTATTAAAATATTATAATTGAAACAATTAAAACAGATTATGAAAGCGTGGTCTTTTAAGGAAGATGTTTTACATGCAAAATTAATTTTTTTAAAGAAACGTCTCAATTCCCTGTCGCTGGGTGCCATATATAGTTCCCCTGTTTAATTTGTAAATTTTATTTATTGTGTAATTCTTTTCCACAACAAGACACTTTATGTGTAATTGGTCAACTTTGCTTCAGTTTTTTTGCTCCAGAAAAAAGCAAATAAAATAGAGAAATAAATAAAATAGCGTAAAAAAAGAAATAAGAATAATAATAACAATAATAAAAAAAAAAAAAAAAGAAAACAAAGTTATGTTTTCTGATTTTTTGCGATATAGTATACACCGGAGATTGTGCACGAAAGTACTTTCTCTCGCTCAATTCAGAAATGGGATTGAGAATTCCATGAACTCTGATTAAACTAATAAAAAATACAAAAACGCATGCGGTCTTCCTATGACAGAAAGAGTCAGAGTTCCTATAATAGAACTGGCAGCAGAAGTCAAATTTGCTGATCTCGGCGAGCGTACAGTACAATAGCACATAGCACAACAGCACATTTTTTAAAAGTCAGATAACAATTTTGTATTTAGAAGAAGGTCTTTGTTCTTCAGGTTAAGATGCTAAATTCCTCTTTATCGACCACAACAACGATGACTACACAATTGCAAAAAGCACTCTTTACTCAAGTGTGGGAGTTTGATCGAAGTCGAAAATAATGCGCCTTGTTCTTCCTCAGTGTGGTCTTCCGAAGTTTGATATGTATGGTCGTTTCAGTTATCGGGCCTAGGAGCCTTTCTGTTCAGCGAAGAGACAACTGGTCCGCTGGGACAAGGTTTGCATGTGCCATTACAAATTTATAAACCGAGCAATGACGAAGTATTTCTCACACTGCAAAGTTTATCTGTATACTTTGTGCTCAAACGATGAAAAATAGGACGACACTGGCCGCGCAGAAAGCAACTGAACAATCCTGCTGAAAGTTAACTGCTTCGCTTTTTATCTGTGTAACGGTTTTAAACAATGAACCTCTCGAATTCGATCAGTAAGTTTGCAGAGTTGCGAGGCTGATCGCCAAGGCGACTAGTTTATTGTACTGTATCCGCCAGAATTTCGATTTAGACGCAGTGGATTTATCTGCCTTGGGCAGAAAGGGTCCCAGGTCAGATAACTGAAGCCACAAAAGATGTCAAATGGATCAGCTATGGTTCTTCTCGTTCGGTCTAGATCATCTAGGCTCAAATTAGCGGTGTTTACGTAAAATACGCACTGAGAAGAATGGTGGCACTTTATTTCTGGCTTCTACGAAGCACGTAAAATTGATGAGTTCTGTTGGTATTTTTTTAGTGAACACTTACTTCAAATTCAGTACGTTCTGATGCCTTCTAATCTTCGGAAGAATTGTAACTGCTTAACGACCAAAAAAAAAAAAATGCTTCTGCGGCCTATGGGTGGTTGGTAAATCAAGGTATTCCGTTTAAGAGGTCTAAAAATCCATCCAATACAAATTGCCGTGGATGTCAAATGCAGTGGTTTTCTTGAATCACGTGACTAACGGACAAACGAACGCACGGCAAATAATCTGTTCAATCAGTTGTAGCATAGATTGGATGTAAAGCGGAATTTTATAAAGACAAATTATATTTTTCTCCTAAATCGATGATTTATTGCGTGGGGCCATTATGACAGAGATGAAGGATTTATTTCTGTCTTGGACTATTGTAGGTATAAAATGTGAGGTAAATGATGTAGGTTTAGGCATGCCTCTATCTTGTTTATTAACCACAGGGAATATATGCGATCGACTGCTTGTCGGTCTGTCGGTAGGTCTTTCACCAAGAGCTTGTTAACACGATAACTTAAAAACTCCTGCAAGGATTTTAATGAAAATTGGTATGTATCTTCTATGTGAGCAAACACAGATCGGTATTGTAAATGGGCCAGGTTCGTCCAAGGAAAATGGACCAGCTCTTTATTGACTATTGATGGCCTTGTTTCACTGATGGGGGTCTATGGGGAATATGTGGGCTGTGCACACTGCTCTAGTTAGTACTTCGAATGGTGGCCCAATGTACCATCACGAAACCTCCATTTCTCAGCTTAGGTTTAGACCTCGTTTCCGTACACTGAACTATGAGAAACTTGTTTTAAACTCAGGCTGTGGAACTCATATATATATATTCTTTTTTTTGGTGTTCTACGTGAATTGTTTAACAGGTTTGAATGTTATGGTTTTAGGTGTACGGTGGCAGCAGGGGCATTGTTGCCCAGCTGCGGAGTTTCCATGTTTCCGCTTGCGGTGCGGCTCAGGTAATAACATTTTTATGTCTGTTTCTTATATGCGATACTGACGTCACGGAAAAAAATGATCTTTTCTTGTACACCAAATGTCATGGTACATATATAAAGAAAGCTTGTAGTAGGGGCGTCTTTATACCAATGATCTTAATTTGAACACGTGACCTGTTAACTCATGCCCTTAAAGATTTCACTCCGATCATTAGCCATATTATCATTTAGTCAAGTTATTGGCAGCTATGAACGCTTTTGTGTTTGGTGATCGATATCTGTGTGGATTTTCTGTCAGCATACTCGTGGTAAACGCCTCATTAACGATTTGATTTTAGTTCTGTTTTATTTTTTGTTAATTGGTATAACAAGACATCTGAACTTGCAGCCTTTAGGAACAAAATATCTCTGAAAAAAGAAGAAAAAAATGCTATCATACCATCATCGTATAGGCCGATAGCTCGAAGTTCCATCAAGTTTACAACTCTTGACCACTTGAGGTGTCTTTATGAAAAGAAGAGAAAAAAAGTGGGGGGGGGGGGGGGGGGGGGTGGTCATTTCCTAAACTTAAAAGTTAAATAGAGCAAAGTGGACAAATTATTAGGGCCTTTTCGCTGCTAGGTGGCGCGAGATTCTCAGCCAACCATTGTCACGTGTCCATGATATCAACTTGTAATCAGGGCTGGAAAAAGTCATGATTTTTTTTTTTTTATTTTTCAAATTGAAGTCAGATTTTTTTATTTAAATCAAACTCAAATACTAAGTTTTCAACAATCTATAAGTTTTCCACACAAGAGCAAAACATCTGCCAGACATTTTGCTGTTTTCAGTCATTTTTTTGGTCAGACTCTCAATTAACAACTGAAAAGGTAGTCATTTGGGGGTGGTGGAAGGAGGGAGCGTAACACCAATACTTAGTTGGCAAGCACACAGGGGTAGGGACAAGCCAGACCATCACCGAAGTAGTTGCAGCTACTGGCACTGGCCCTCTCGTAACCTGCTGTCCCCATCTCCCAATCCCACCCCCGAAGCCCCGAGGCACTGATAAGCGTACGCTACGAGATGCTTTGTTTAAACAAAATATGTTGCAATCAATTGCTGCCTTTACTGCTCACAAAGGCTTAGTGACAAATGAATTAAAAAAAAAAAAAATAAAAAAATCAGGACTTTTGTTACATTGATTTAAATCATGTTTTAAATCAGTTGATTTAAATCATACCAGTCCTGGATGTAATGAAACGTTAAATCTGAATATAACTATTGACTGGGTTTGTTACTGTATCAGAAAGGTGGAAACACTGAAATCTCAGGTGAACTTTGGACCATGTCTACTACTCAGAAGAAAACACGGGATTCTGACAGGCATAATAATGTTGGATTTCACTTTCAGGCGGCAATGAGCAAGTTTGAGCCCAATCGCCAGTTGCCATACGACAAGCTCGCAAGCAATCTGCAAGCTGTGAGGAAAAGGTAAATATTGTGTGCTCGTTGTGCGACTCACTCGAGGTCCACTCACAGCTTTTCAGGCTATCCTACAACGCCAAAGTATCGTGCTTGTCTGCAGCTAACTCCACATCTTGTACTTAGTCATTCCATCACGTATTCCTCAGTTTCTACGTCCCGGGCATGACGTTAAACTGCCTCACTTGGGTCCGACCCTTTATTTTTAAAGGAGCCCCTTGACCCAAAGGGAGGCCGGAGTAGATATTCCGACCCCCCTCGGGGTACCAGTCTTACTGGGTTTATCTCAGTTCTACTGGTATCTCGCCCCCCTCCCAACCATCCTCCCTCCCACCAATTTATCATCTCACCAACATTTCCCTTTCTGCCTTCAAAAAATATCATTACTTCCTTAATAATCACTACCATTTTCATAGCTACTATACAACCTTTCCAAAAAATATACATAGTAAAATAGAATTAATAACAATCCTTTTCCACTTAATAATACAATTTTTTAAATAAACATGATGCCATTAATTGAAATAAAGAAAATACTTACTTACCTTTTTGTTTAACCCTCAAACCATTTCTGGATTATCATCTGGGGTCTACTTAATTGTAGTACTCCAGACATTAGCTTTGTTACACCCCCTACAACAAAGACCTGTGTTACACCGTTCCCACGCAAAGCGCATAAAAGCGTGGCAACCTGTTGTGCGTCCACCAAGATACCTCACAGTAGCTGGTGATAGTACCAGTCATAAGGGCGCACTCTGCCGTGGGTTGCATCCCTTAGTGGAAGGAGAGCGGTTACCTGGGTATTGAGGCTTCTTGTCCCTTAGGCAGGCTTTCCAAATACATATTCTGCTAAGGGACTTGTTTGCCAATACATGCCTTTGGTCCTTCTCTTCGGCCCAAGAAGGGTGGTCGTGAACTGGCCCGTCACGATCAATAACGGCTGGTCGTCTAGTTTAACCACACTGCGGCTGTAGGGTCAATCGAGGCATGACTGGCTGTGGACGTCGCCGTCATGTAGTAGAGTATTCCAGGTGTCCTAGCCCCGAGCGGGCTAACCCCGCTGCCAAAAGGTTGGTCAGAGTAGGGCCAGGGGCCGGCAGACCTGGAAGAAATCTATTTAAATTTTTATGGAGACAAATAAAGAAGAATCGAATAAACAAGGTGCAACGAGGACACCAGCAAAACGAGCTCATATCGAAATAGAGTCACCGCCGACACCCTTCCCGGAATACGTTATCATAACGCCAAGAGACGGACGCCTTAAGCTCTCTCCATTCGCAGTCGAAAAGGGGCTTAACGGTATTGTCGGCACGCGGTTCACGGTAAAGCGACTTCGATCGGGTGACCTATTAATTCATATATATGAACGACGACACAGCAAAGCCCTGCTTGAACTCACGACGTTCGTGAATGTCCCCGTAAAGTGCACACCAGACCGTACATTGAATACTTCAAAAGGAGTAGTCGCCCACCCTGACCTCAAATTCTGCTCCATAGACGAACTCGTCAGAGAACTGAAACCACAGGGTGTTATAGAAGCCCGATTTCTCGGCCAAAAGGGCACTGTTGTCCTTACCTTTTGTAAAGCTACATTGCCAACCACAGTAAAAATGGGCTACCTAAACCTGCGGACCACCACCTATATACCCAACCCCATGCGGTGTTTTCACTGCCAGAGATTTGGCCACACTAAAATTAAATGTAGAGCCAATCAACCAAGGTGCGCCAAGTGTGGAGAGGAAGGACACATCCACGACACCTGTACCGCTGCCACCACAAAGTGCACAAATTGCGAAGGAAACCACGCGGCGTCCTCTAGAGACTGCCCGCGCTGGAAGCTGGAAAAAAAGGTGCAAGAAATTAAATATCAACAGTCGGTCACATACCAGCAAGCCCGAAAACTGGCAACGCAACCCTTACCTGGGACTAAAAGCTACGCCAACGCGGTCAAACCGACATCACGGGACACAGCTTGCCAGACCGAGGTGACATGGTTGACAGTCCAGAAAACCTGCAACATACCACCACAAAGCACCAAGGTGACAAAAGTGAGCGAACCGCGTACTACAGCTACTGGCTCTCAAACGCAAGGTGGTGCAAGACCAAAAGCGACTACTCCAAATCAGCAGTGTGCAAAAAGCTCACCACCATCAAAGAGGAATGATGCAGTGGCGGCCGCACGCCCCACCCCCTCCCCACCAACACCGCAACAAAGAACAAGTCCTCCATCTAATTTACCCAAGGAGGTAAAGGCCAACCTTAAAGAGAGAGCCAAACAAGCCAAGGAAAGATTGCGCTCCTCTTTAACCAGCGAGGTAGAGAATAGGTTCTCTCCACTAATGGAAGAAGACGATAACATACACCGTCAGAACCCCTCTCCTCCAAAACAACAAAGGAAAGTGGCCATAAAAAGAACCAAATTTCAAGACCTAGTGTCGGAATACAAAGACCCCTAGGCATAAATAAATAAGACCATATGGCAATAATTCAGTGGAATATACGAGGTTTTTGGACCAACCATCACGAAATTTTAACACTCATATCCCAAAGTGACCCAGCAATAATTTGCCTACAAGAAACCTTCTCTAAAACCAACAACCAACCAACGCTGAAGGGATATATACCCTACATCAAAGACCACGTTAGCAACAAAGCCTCCGGAGGAATTGCAACGTTTGTTCGAAACGATATACCCCAAAGTGAAATAAATCTAAATACCACCCTACAGGCCCAGGCTGTCAGGGCTACCTTTAACAAAACAATCACTGTGTGCAACATCTACGTGCCACCACCTTCAAAACCACAACTACACGAATTTTCAGACCTCATAAACCAACTGCCAAAACCCATACTATGGGTCGGTGATTTCAACGCCCATAGTACAATGTGGGGCAACCATACAACAGACCAAAAAGGAAAGGTCATAGAAAACCTACTACACCATCACAATCTGTCTTTACTCAATGACAAAACACCGACATATTTTCATATGGGCACTGGTTCAAAAACCTCTATCGACCTCTGTATAGCCTCTGCTAACTTGTACCTGGATTTTAGCTGGAAAGTTATAGACGATCTACATGGAAGCGATCATTTTCCAATTTTAATTAAACAAAGCATTCCACAACTACAAGAAAGAGTAGACAAGTGGAATTTTAACAAAGCAGATTGGCTACAATTCCAAGAATTATGCCACCAGTCAATTACACGAGAACACCTTGAAAGTGATAATGACCCTATTCTACTATTCACCGCTTTGATACAATCAATAATGGAAGAGACTATCCCGAAAATATCCGGATCTCGCACAAGATCACACAAAATCTGGTTCAACGATGAATGCAAACGGTCAATAGCTGTTCGAAAACAAGCACTAAAACAGTTCATCAATCATCCGGACACCATTAGAAGAATGGAATATAAAAGACTCAATGCCATCGCTCGTAAGACTGTAAAACAAAGTAAGAAACGCTCATGGGAGGAGTTTGTTTCCAAGTTAAACGGGAAAACTTCATTAAAGAAAACGTGGGACATGGTTAGGAAGATATCCGGCAAAGGCTCTCTAGGCCCTGTGAGTCATTTACAAACTAACAATACCACTGTAACGGGAAGAAGGGAAATATCTGACGTCCTGGGAGAAACATTTGAACACAACTCATCCTCTAAACACTATAACGAAGACTTTAGACGATATAAGGCACATAAAGAACGAAACAACATAAACTTTTACTCAGACAATAGTGAATCCTACAACTGCGATTTCTCACTGAATGAACTCCGACAGGCTTTAAACAAATCCCACAATTCCGCTGCTGGCTCAGATGACATACACTACCAAACCCTTAAACACTTGCCAAATGAAACCTTGGAAATACTATTGGGCCTATTTAACCAAGCCTGGAAATCTGGCAACTTTCCAGAAATATGGAGAGAAGCTATTATTATACCAGTACCAAAACCAAACAAAGACCCCACAAGCCCACAAAATTACAGACCAATCTCCTTAACAAGTTCACTGTGTAAAACATTTGAACGCATGATAGCTGACAGACTCACCTGGTATCTAGAAAGCAATAATTTGTTTGCCGATATACAGAGCGGTTTTAGAAAACAAAGAAATACCCTGGATCACCTTGTAAGACTAGAAACGTTTATAAGAGAAGCCTTTATCAATAACGAACATGTCGTTTCGGTTTTCTTTGACTTGGAAAAGGCCTATGACACAGCATGGAAACATGGAGTACTACAAGACCTCTTTGACTTGGGGCTGCGAGGCCGCCTACCTGAATTTATTAAAGCCTTTCTAGAAGACCGACGTTTTCGGGTCCGCCTTGGGGCCGTGTTCTCAGACTACTTCGAACAAGAGGAAGGCTTCCCCCAGGGATCCATCCTTTCCGTTCTTCTGTTCCTGATAAAAATAAATAGCATCCGACATAACATAAAACAGGGGATAGACAGCTCACTCTTTGTTGACGATTTCGCAATATCTTGCAGAGGCAAGAACATGAATCTAATACAGCGACGCTTACAGCAGAACATACGCTCACTTCAAACATGGGCTAACCAAAACGGTTTTAAATTTTCACAAACTAAAACAGTCTGCATGCACTTCTGCAATAAACGCAAACAACACGACGATCCCGTTCTATACATTTCTGGCATTCAAATACCTGTTGTTAAAGAAAACAAATTTCTGGGTTTACTGTTCGACTCCAAGCTAAGCTTTATCCCACACATCAAAGAACTCAAACCAAAATGCCAAAAAGCACTCAATCTCCTAAGAGTAATATCGGCCCATGATTGGGGCGCTGATCGGGATACAAAGCTTATGCTTTACCGAGCCTTGATACGGTCTAGATTAGACTATGGCAGCATTGTCTATGGATCAGCAAGACCTTCATACCTAAAAATGCTAGACCCGATACAAAACCAAGGTTTACGACTGTGTCTAAATGCTTTTAGAACATCACCAGCAGATAGCCTCCATGTGGAGGCCAATGAGCAGCCGCTTAACATTCGTCGAGTTAAACTCGCTATGCAGTACACAACAAAGCTTTATGCAAATAAGAAGAATCCCACGTATAACTCAGTCTTTAGATCAGATTTTTCCCGCTTCCATGAAAGAGGTCCCACCGTAATACCTCCATTTGGAGCGAGAGTTCAGCCTCACCTCGATAATGCTGACATCACCATAGAATCAATTGCAAAATACAGAGTACCAAAACTACCACAGTGGAAACTCACCAAACCTGTGGTTCTAAAGAACCTCACGGTCTATGCAAAGGAAACAACTAGCCCCTTTCTATTTCGATCAAACTTCGCAGAGCTCAAGGAAGAATTTAAAGACTACCATTTCGTCTACACGGACGGCTCAAAGCTCGACAATAAATCGGCTGCTTCCGTTGTAACTGAAAATAACACTTTGAAAACAAGACTTCCAAATGGTTCCTCTATTTTCTCAGCCGAAATTAAAGCTCTACATCTCGCTATCCAGATAGTGAAGATCAGCCGATACAAAAATTTTATGTTATGCGTGGACTCTATGTCCGTCCTGCAATCAATTGAAAACCTACAAATATCAAACCCACTTATCCTTGACCTTCTGGAAAGATATGACGATGCCACCAAAGCTGGCAAAGACATAGTGTTCTGCTGGGTTCCAAGCCACGTGGGTATCCGAGGAAACGAGATAGCCGACAAAGCTGCAAAAGAGGCTCTAAATGATAATTGTATCGATATGCTCATACCAGCCTCCGATTTTAAATATCACATCACAAGATACACAAATAGATTGTGGCAAGAAAGATGGAACAAACAAAGAAACAACAAGCTGTATCAAATAAACCCCTTAGTCGGACAAAAACCCTCGCAACTTAACAGTGTGCGAGATGAAATGGTTTACCATAGAGCCAGAATAGGACATACATATATCACCCACAAACATCTTCTGAGAGGCGAGCCGGCACCCGACTGTGTCGGTTGTCAGGAACCTTACTCCGTTAAACATATTTTAATAGACTGTACCGATTTCCAAGACGCCCGCTCACGTCATTTCAGAGCTGACTCCTTGAGACAGCTCTTTGATGAAATAGAACCGAGCAAATTTATACAATTCTTAAAAGAAATTAACCTGTATCAGTATTTCTAGTCGTTTTCTACTTTATGATTTTAGAATATACATTTTTTATCTTACCTTGATTTTAACTTGTTCCATTTCTTCTAGTCACTGATTACTGACATGTTCTGACACAATGTAACCCGCTAAGGGTCGGTCGTGTCGTTAAACAAATCATTTAACTAACTAACTAACTAACATTCCTCAGTTTCTATTGAATAATTTTTTTACAGTTTCTGTAGTCAAAAAAATAATAAGTAAATAATAGAAAAAAAATTAAAAATAAAACGCACAAATTACCGTTCTGGGTTCAGAAAGTTAAGCCGAAGGAGGCAAGGTCTAAACATGGGCCGAGAAATTTATCCGTAGTGTCTCCGGTCTGAAAATTGAATCTTGCTTCTTTAAAATCGTTTTGGAGAAATTTCCCGAATACCTCTTCTTGTAATGCAAATAAATAATAGCAGTAAGAAGAATAATACTTTTTCTGCGGCATAAGTTGTAAAAGACGAACAGAACAAGTAATTTATTGTGGAATGGTCGTTCGTTTTGATTTGTTTAAAGTCTATCAAGATAGCTTTTCCTTCTTGTAATGAATACTGTGATTTGATGTGCGCATGTATTCCATGATTTAAACTCGATTGAAATTGATCACGTGTCATTTATGATGTTTATACTCTGTGTTATGGGCAGAAATCGTATACTTGCTAAAGAGATCGATATCTGACCTTTCGTATTTAAAAAAAAAAATTGCCTAGAATTGGATGGGCATTTGTTAATGTCCGCTGGTGATTTTGCAGACTCAATAGACCGATGACGTTGTCGGAGAAGATATTGTACAGCCACATCGACCAGGTGGAGTCTCAGGTATGGCGTGGTCTCGTTTATAGCCCGGCCGGGACTTCTGGCAGAATATAACCTCGTACATAGGCGTGAGTTGTAGTACGTCACACCGTCGTTTATATACAGGCGAAGGCTTTAATACAATATAACTCGTTCATAGGTTGATCATCTGATCCGCTGCTCGTGTACTAATAGATCAGACGGCATCTTCAGTAGAGTATGACCAGGGGGGTTTGTGTGGGGGGGGGGGTGGTCAGTCACATAATCACCTCATACATCAGATAGGTGTGTACGTAAGAGTTGCAAGAGTCCAAATACTCCCACCTCCTCCCCTCACGACTTGATTTTAACCAGGACCTCCCCCCCTCCACCCCTCAATTCCACCCGTTCCGCTGTTGAGCCAAACCTGATGTTATGCTTCTCTTAGATGATTGTATCTTTCTTTCATTGGCTTTACATGGGGTACAGTGCGGCGAGAGCAGGACCTTCCCCCCCCCCCCACCTGAACCCCACCCCCCTTAAGAAGACCCTTGGGTTATGGTTGTGTTTTTCTCTCGTCGACTTCACAGGAGGTACAGGGCGGCGAGAGAAGGACCTTTCCCCCCCCCACCTGAACCCCACCCCCTTCAGACGACCCTTGGGTTATGGTTGTGTTTTTCTCTCGTCGACTTTACAGGAGGTACAGCGCGGCGAGAGCTACCTCTTGCTTCGGCCCGACCGGGTAGCGATGCAGGACGCCACGGCACAGATGGCCATGCTGCAGTTCATCTCCAGCGGCCTGCCTCGTGTCGCCGTACCGTCAACCATCCACTGCGACCACCTGATCGAGGCCTACGTTGGGGGCGCCATAGATCTGGCCAAGGCGAAGGCAAGTTCTCGGCAAACTGGTGAAGGCTTGGAGAAAGAGACCCCATGTTGACGTCATAGCGAATGCTTTAGAAAAATCAGTTTTATTTTGGTTTCATCGTTTGACTGTAATTACAATTATATGGTTCTTACTTTTAATTAGGGGTTATCCATGAAGTACGTAAACAAGGCTATCAGTGTGAAAAATATGCCTACCTATCTGATGGACTGCCCTTTAGCTGTCAGCTCGGTTGGTTAGTAAGCGCCATACCAATATCACGCTTTGAAATGGACAAGTTTCATTTGTTTATTTTTGTTATTTTTTTTTTTTTTGTAGGATATAAACAAGGAGGTGTATAACTTTCTGGCCACGGGGGGTGCCAAGTATGGCGTGGGCTTCTGGAAGCCTGGCAGCGGCATTATTCATCAGGTACACACGCGCCAAGTGGGCATATGTAACGGGGAGTCGTGATGGTGGATCGGAGGAGCGAGTAGGCGTCTTGCGCAGAATGCTCACTTGTGTGCTCATTCTTCTGAGTTCCTAAAGGCTTCGATAAACGATAGGACGTGAAATTTTCAAAATTCTAAGCGTTCATTGGCTAGCCGTCACAAGTTAGCTTTCTATGACAGCTGTAAAGCTGTGCCATGGGTTCACAGGTGCTACCTTTATTGAAATAATATGTACATATTAAGAGAAATAATAATGATGTAAGGGTATTAAAATCTAATAAATAATTAAAGGATCGTAGGAAAGAAGTGCACAAGTGATATTTTCTTGGTTTTGAGTTTTGGCATCTCTTTCCTTTGAAAAGTCGCAACAAAAAAAAAAAAAAAAAAAACAAAAAAAGAAAAAAAAAAAGAAAGAAAAGCGGAACAACTCGGGAGTCCTTTTGTGGTGGTATAATGGACTCATTCATTACACCGAGAAACCATTGCATTGGAAATGTTAGAAAAGTCCGTTATCGATTCGTTGCTGGATTCAGCTAAAAATGTTAAAAAATGTCGCTTTTGCACTTCTTGTCAACGACCCTTCAGTTGTGATCATAATTGCATCAGAAGAGTTGTGTCGAGGTCACGTGAGCTTCCCACACCGCTTTGTCCGTGCGGTGAGCAGACAGAAGAAAATAATGGGAAAAAAAAATAGAATTCAAAGTGACCAATAGAAAAGCAGTAGCTACAGGTGTGGTACAAGTTCTGGAGACAATGCTTGTCCATGTATGATGCTACTTACAGTTCTGTGCATTATTATGTTTCTCCCGTAGAGGGGAAACATTTGATATATGTACTTTCTGGGTGTATGTAGGGTGTGCGTCTGTTGTAGACACTTGGCTTCGTTAACATGATAACATGATAACGTCGGAATTCCGACATGATAACGTCGGAATAGCTTCAGACCTGGTGGGATTATGCTTTGGTTTGGTTCGCCTGTTGGGATTTTATTTGACGCATATTGGACAACGCATGGCGTCATATGACGTCAAAACGTGCAAAATGCGTCATCACTACAACTCCAGAACGAAACGTCGGATCGGCTTCAAACTTAGTAAGAACCTGGCGTGGGTATGTCCGACGGTTCCTATTGTATTTGCCGTGTATAGCCCAACGTATGACGTCATTGCTTTTTGTGGACACTGTACCTTGTTAACACGGTAACTCGAGAACGAAAAGTCGGATCACCTTCAAACTTAGTTGAATTGTGCTTTGGAGTTTGGGGGTGGGGGATTGCCAGTTGCTTTTGTATTTGACGCATTTGGACAGTGACGTCTTATGACGTCAACACGTGAAAAATGCGTCATCATTGTACTTGCAGAAACATTCAGCCCTCTGCCTTGGGTCGATTCAACGGTGTATATTGGCTTCAACGTACAGAGCGCAACATATGACGTCATATGAACACTGTGTTAACTTTCTTACCTCTCACGTGATCGAGAACTCAATGGGCTGCTTCAGGCGTGGCTCAAGCGTAACGTCACCCCTGCCCATGTTGCATAAACTGATGTATCGTGCTGGAAATGTTTTTTGTGTCCTGTTTTTCTGTGTACGGAAAATACAGTATGTGGTGCGTCGGTATGCGGGCTGCTGAAAAATTGTATGTCCGTTTTGCATATGATATTTTTTTGGTGTTTCTGGCAGATTATTCTGGAGAATTACGCGTTTCCGGGACTGTTGATGATCGGCACGGACTCGCACACACCCAACGGAGGCGGTCTGGGTGGACTCTGCATAGGAGTGGGCGGAGCCGACGCTGTTGACGTCATGGCTGGCCTGCCCTGGGAGCTCAAGTGCCCCAATGTGAGTGACGTAAAAAACAATAAGTTTCCAATTATAACCTAATTGTGTTCTATTTCACGCCTTTTGTTATCTCTGAAATCTCTGACAAGTTTGGATGTGTGGTACTTTTTTAAACGCGGTTCCAAGTTATTATTTTGTGGTCTTTATAAAGTGGAAAATTGTTGGGTTTAAAACAAACCAGATGACTTGGATACTTGTTGCAGGTGATTGGCGTGCATTTAACCGGCAAACTAAGTGGATGGACTTCACCTAAAGATATAATCCTAAAAGTAGCCGATATTTTGACAGTGAAGGGCGGCACTGGGGCCATCGTGGAATACCACGGCCCCGGGGTCGATTCGATCTCCTGCACTGGTTAGTGAGCCTTTTCTCTCTCTGCCCCCTCCCCCCCCCCCCCCCCCCCCCCACGGCCCCGGGGTCGATTCCATCTCCTGCACTGGTTAGTAAGCCTTTTCTCTCTCTCTCTGCTCCCCCTTCCTCCCATGGCCCCAGGGTCGACTCCATCTCCTGCACTGGTTAGTGAGCCTTCTGTCTCTCTCTGCCTCCCCCCCCCCCCCCCCATTACCACATCCGCAAAATAGCAACTGGAATGTGTTGTATGTATTTTGAAATGTCAAGTAAATAGATGACATAATAATAATAATAATAATAATAATAATAATAATAATAATAATAAATAAAAAATAAAAAGAATTTTTTGGCAGTATCTCCCTTGCGAAGTGAGTTCCAGTAAATAAATAATATGTCTTAGAGTGGACAGGTGGAAGATATCGCTTAAGTTTTATCGAAAAACCCGTAAATACAGTCGCATTAGCGCTTATAACATCGAGAGCGCTGCGCATACGTCTGACCTAGTCCATGCTTCGGTTAAAACTCGTTTATGTTCTGGACGGTTTTGTTTACAGGTATGGCGACGATATGTAACATGGGGGCGGAAATCGGCGCCACAACATCGGTGTTCCCGTACAACCACCGCATGAGCGATTACCTCAAGGCCACCGGTCGCCACGGTAAGGCACTCCCTGTTTTGTATATCGTTCTCAAATTCACTGGAATGGTTCCGGAAGAAACATCTTTCATGCCAAACATATTCTTTAGTATAGGTGGGCAGGATCTCTGGTCATTTCGAGGTCATCGGATCAGGTTATATATAAGGTTTGTTACAATGAGGAGACTTGTCTGGGCGATAATTGGGTAGATTTGCTTGGTCATTGCAGATATCGCGGCGGCGGCCGACAAAGTCCGAGGCGAGCTGCTGACCCCCGATGCTGGCTGTCAGTATGACAGGCTGATTGAAATCAACTTGGACGAGGTGAGGTTACAGGGCTCCCTGTAATCACTATACCAATGCATTCTGTTGAAAAAAAGGTAGAAGAAGAGATTGGAATACCGAATTACCGGGGTAAAATAGAGAAAGAAAGAGAAAAAAAATGAGGAGACGCTATTGACAGAAATTAACGTGATATAATTTTGAGATTTAATGTTCTATAGGAGTTTCTCCAGAGGGTTGAAGGATGTACTTTAATTTATAACAAACTACAAACTTTTGCGTTGTTTGTAAATGTAATGCATGGTCCTGTGTGCTGGTGTTCATTGTAGCTGGAGCCACACATCAATGGCCCATTTACGCCAGACTTAGCCAACCCTATCTCCAAAGTCGGCGAGGCAGCAAAGAAAAACGACTGGCCACTCGATATTAAAGTTGGTATGTGTTACGGTAGAAATTTTCGATGATGCGTCTTGGTAGCGTCATGCAGATCAACGCTCCGATAAAATTGGTGTAGAAAATATTTTGTAAATGAAAGTATCCGAATCGCATGATTTTTGTCCTTTTCCAAGATTATGACCTTCGTCAAGGTCACACAAAGGCACAAAGACAATAAGAGTTCTCTTCTGCTTGGAGCTCTCGAGACTGCAGAATCTCACGGCTTGTCCGTTTGATTGACAGGTCTGATTGGTAGTTGTACAAACAGTAGTTATGAAGACATGAGTAGATCGGCTAGCTTAGTGAACCAAGCCTTGGAACACGGACTCAAATCAAAGTGTGCCTTCACTGTGACGCCGGGGAGCGAGCAGATTCGAGCCACCATGGAGAGAGACGGACTGGTAGGTTCTGTTAAGATAAACCCGGAGTATGGATAAGTCAGTCATGCTGACCTGTCCCGACTCCGCTAAACCCATGTATTCTTTGCCATGTGTTGGAATCGAACTCGGTCTTCTTTCACCTTAAGCTGAGAAATATGAACTGATTTGTATCTTAAATGAGGATGGAGGAGGGGGGGGGAGAGGGTAGTAACCTAGCTTTTGTGTAGATTTAAATGGAAATGAATGTCTGTGAACAGTTCCTGTAATATCTCTAACTTATCTACAGAAGTAGTGTAACTTAGAAAATTTGTAGATCCAGGTGTTTGAAGATTTCGGCGGTACCGTACTAGCCAATGCTTGTGGCCCATGTATTGGACAATGGAAAAGGTACATACTTAGTATCGTACACTGTGAAAAAAAAAAAAGAGAGAAAATTCGATTTGCAAAAGGCTTACATATGCTAAAGTGATCGAGTGATTTTGATACCAGGCCAGAGCGCGGGCCTGTTACGGCAATGTATGTTGCAAAATTTCATTTATTTTTTCTGATATCGCTTTATTCATGCTAAGTATTACGTCCTGTTTTCAGTGTATTGTCACACTGATTAAGCGCGCTACTGGATAATTGAAACCATTTTGACCGGCCCCAGATGGTTCAAACTAACGGATGTCACTGTGTTACTCCAATATTCCTCCTGTCCTTACAGAGACGACATCAAGAAAGGCGACAAGAACACGATTGTGACGTCATACAACAGGAACTTCACAGGGCGCAATGACGCCAATCCACAAACACACGCCTTTGTGACGTCACCGGAGACTGTGACGGCACTGGCTATCGCCGGCACGCTGGATTTTAACCCGATGGCAGACGAGTTAACCGGTTCTAAAGGTTTGTGGGCAGCACATGAAGCTCGTTTCTTAAAGCCTCCTGTACTGGGCACAGGGTAATGGGAGACCGGTGGTGGGGCGATACACATTCTGAGCAAGGGGTCGCTGATGCCCCAGTGTGTCATTTGTACGATTGACGCCTTCAGTAAGAGCTTCATGGTACTTTAAAACACGCCCAGAGTAAGCTGTGAATACCAGGAATGCTGACGCAAGTTCGTGTTGCTTGCTCCTGATACAAACTGGTCCTGGGGCCCTTGAAAGTGTGGCATGTCAACGATTAGGGTATTTAGGGTATAGCCCGGTATAGGGCATTATGTGTGGTTGTACAAGCAACTTATAGTACTGGTAATCCTATAAACAGAGCAGAAAGTGGTTGCCGAGGTATTGAGTACTCTTCGTGGGCGTTCCTTGGTGTGTGTGTAAATGACACGGAATCTGAGTAAACAAAGTCTTGTCTTTGCCGTCAGTGGCCAGTCAGCCAACTAGACAGGCCACCTTACACCTGCTTTTATCCCCCCAGGAGAAAAATTCAAGCTGAAGGATCCGTTCGGTGATGAGCTGCCGGCGAAGGGCTTCGACCCTGGGGAGGACACCTACCAGCCGCCGCCGGAGGACAGTTCCGCTGTGAGGGTGGATGTGTCCCCAACTAGTGACAGGCTACAGCTGCTCACACCGTTCACAACGTGGGACGGAAAGGATCTGGAGGACTTAGCCGTTCTTATAAAGGTATGCCATATGCACTGTCAACATGTATTACGTTCTGGGAAATGTCTGAAATGGAACAATCAGTGAATGTAAAAGCTTGGAGAATGGTAGGGTGGGGGGGGGGGGGGGGGACGGTGGGTGGGGGTTTCACATTTTCTTTAAAGACGTGGTAAGCTACCGTGTTAGAATCATTTGCCGTTCAAAAGAAACGTCCAATGTCCCAGGCTCTTCACTTAGGGGCTATCCATAAAGCACATGCCTGAAAATTGTCAACTCCCACCCACCCCCACCCACCCCCAGATACCACCAAGAAAGTTGGCGATCTACCCTTAGAGATGCTAAAATGTGGTCGCAAGTGTCGTATAAATAATTTTACTTGTGATTTTATTTACAGGTGAAGGGAAAATGCACAACCGACCACATCAGCCCGGCCGGCGTGTGGTTGAAATACCGCGGGCATTTAGACAATATCTCCAATAATATGTTCATCGGGTAACTGCTTAATTCTTCAGTGAATTAATGTTAATAAGTGCATTGTAAAAAAGCTGGTTTCTGCCAGTTAAAGGTCGAGATTTCTACATAACATACTTGCCTCTGTTTATTTCTCAAAAGTGTTGTGAAGTGAAATATTCTGGTTTAAAAAATAGGAAAAGAATAAAAGGATTGTTAACTAAGCGAGTCTTGAAATATGCCAGCATGAGGGTATTGCGATGTTACAGGGCCATTAACTCAGAGAACGGAGAGGCAAATAAAGTGAGGAACCAACAGACAGGGAAATGGGGAGGGGTCCCTGACACGGCCAGGCATTATAAGGTAAGTGTTCTTCTACCCGCCCCCCTCCCCCCCCCCAGCAGTTCAGAATGGGAGAGATGGGCAGATTTGATGGTAGAATCCGGGGGGGGGGGGCACTTGGTATCATATGTGTTACCATGCGTGCTAAAAAAAAACGGCGGGGGGGGGGGGATTTGAGGCTAGACGCGGTCCGCGCGGAGTGCCAATTTCGTAAAAAAGGGTGTTCAATACACCCCGCGTTACCTACAAAAACGAGGGGAGGGGGGGGGGGGGGGAGGTTCTTTCGGAATTGTACTCACGTTTGGCTAAAAAGGGGGCATTATTTCTAGCTTAGCACTCCACCTTTAGGGGTCGTTTTAAAAAGTCACGGAAGCGCAAGTTAATCAGTTGGGGCCCGCGTGGCCTCCCTGGGTATAGACGCTCATAACTGAGCGATGGATATAATAAATCATTGTTTGACTAAAAAGCAAAATAGGGTTACACTAACTGGTTGGTAATATTCTGTGGCTATAAAATCGATTGATTCCAGGCCAATGGCATACAGTGGGTAGCTGTAGGCGAGGACAATTACGGCGAGGGCAGCTCGAGAGAACACGCGGCCCTGGAGCCCAGGCACCTGGGAGGGCGGGCTGTCATTGTCAAGAGCTTCGCTAGGATCCACGGTCAGTCCGGCTTTGCAAAAAAAAAAAAAAAAAAAAAAAAAAAAGAAGAGAGAGAGAGAAAGAAAGTCTGGGATTATTGCTTTTTTTAAATAACGTCATGTAACAGTCCCATTTTCTAAAATCTCGAAGATTTTGTAGAGAGAGGAGTCCATAAGCTTGCCTCTCGCCCTGGAATTTCACCAATGTTCGTCGACCTTGATTTCATTTCTTTGCACACAGAGACGAATTTGAAGAAGCAAGGCATGCTGCCGCTGACTTTTTCCAACCCCGCAGACTACGATCACATCCAGCCGACGTCAAAGATCGCTATCCTGGGACTGCAGCAGTTCGCACCTGGCAAGGTATGGCAGTATGATGTACCTGCATGTGTTGCGTTTTAGTTTTGCTTTTAAACTGCATTCAGTTGTTGGTGTTTCTGGTGAACCCAGGTTGTCTACGATCCTCGCATTGATCACTAGTAAAGGTGAACTGTTGTTATTTTAAAAGCTATAGGATTTGAAGATCTTAGTCCCAGAGACGGACAGCCGCTTAAACTTTTGCCTCACTCTGAATTTCTCCGAGTGTGCTAAGTAAAAGTGGTGTGAAAAATTGCTTCCTTGGGACATAATTTCTCAACCTGGGTTTAGATCTGGTTTCCGTAAGCTTAATAATGGGAATCCAGGCCTAGACTTGTCTTGTGAAATTCATAAGGTTCGTGATTTTGCATCATTTTCAAATACTTTGCGAGGAAAAAAACGCGCCGGTTATGGCGAACAGCGGGTTAACATAAGAAGTTCTTTTTCAGCCTCTGACGTGTCGGGTGACACAGACGGACGGCTCCTCCGTGGAATTCCCACTGAACCACACGTTCAACTCACAGCAGATTGAATGGTTCAAGGCTGGCAGTGCCCTCAACAGAATGAAGCAGCTTAACGCCTAAAAAAAAACATGCAGTTTGATCCTCGATTAGCCCTATGACCAGATTATGGTGTTTAAAAAATTGTGAATTTTGGACAAGTTGTAATTGTAATAGGTACGCAATTAGTACAACATAATCCGGTCTGTGGTCAAATGGAAGATTTCGCCGTCAAAATGCAAATTTTAGTCACGATGTAGCCAAAAGAAGATGTTAAAAATTACTGCCCTAGCGAAGTGTATCGAAGGAAAATGTGGTTAGTTCACAGTGCAACACCGTTAGAACGACACGCCTGGGATCGACAAGACATTTCGGTATATTTGGTATGTCGTTATAACTGATATATTTTTAACCCCAAGGATATGTCGTTCTAGCGGGGTGCTGGGGTCCGTGCAGGGCAAATATTTGTGGCAGATTTGTTCCCATTCGTGATTGATTTCCCTGTTTGTCCTCTTTGTGATTTGTGGAGTTATCACTTTATAGTTGGGTACTGGGTGATGTTCGACTTCCACATGTTATGCCTAAAGGTATTATTTGTGTAGGTACAAAGTGTGGGTTTTGCAGATCTCTTAAAAATATGCAGAGATTGAAATGTTTTGACACTTTGATACTGCATGAAATGGGGTTGCTTTTCTCTTGTACATACAGTGAGTACATGTTACACAGGTGGCAAGTTGGTGGGGAAAAAACCCACCGTTCTTATTGGTCAAGAGAAGTAGCCAATTCCATTGTAAGCGCTTCCCCCCCCCCCTCCCCCCCCTCTTTGTATAAAAGAAAGGAAAGAGAGAAAATAGAAATGGGAAGGAGTGAGAGAATTAATAAGAAACATGAAGTGCAAACTGTAGGAACTTTGTGGTTTCCTTCAGAGTTAGAAGAAAAAGTATTGCTATGTAATAGTTGATCAAAAGTATGCCCGATAGTAAGTCAATGGAAATTTCTTCTTCTTTATTGTGTGCTTAAAGTCAACGTACAGCTGGAGAGGAGCAGACCGGTATCGCTTTTTCTTTTAGGTCATAACTATGAAAATACTGTTAGAATAGTTGATTTACATGCTTGGCTGATTTGGAAAGAACGGGCCTGAATAAACCAATCAAAATGCTAAATCAAGGTTTTCAAGTTCAAACTTAATATGAAAATTACTTTGTTTTCAGCCAGGAAATTTAGTGATCAGAATTTACTGTAGATTCTTTAGAGATTTTCTTTGTTGTCGGGTAGTATTTTTTCGGTATTTGGTTTATGACAGTGATTTTACTTTTGAATTACTATCCATTAGTATTGTTAAAAGTTGAAAATATCTAGATCCAAGTAGTTAAAAAATGGCCCCATGAAATTTAAGTTTTCGAATTAACTTCAAATAGAATTAGTTGCATAAAGGCGTTGATTTTGGTCCACACGCACTGGTGAAGAAGGGCAATGAACCCCTGTGTGTGAGGATTATACATTTATGTGATTCACAGAGACTTTCCTTTGTGTGTTTTTTTTCTCTTATTTTCATGGATTGTAAAAAGAAAGAAATCCTCACGTTAAATGTTTTTAAAATATTTATTAAACCGCACTCATGAATAAAACGTTGGCACTTGAAAGTTGAATTTTCACGCCTTTGTAGGCGGGATATCATTTTCCTGGGTAGATCTATATTACGAAAGTGGGTGCCCAATCATGACCTTTTCCACAGAAGCCTCCTTCCTCAAGTTCTTCCCAGATCCTTCGTTTCAGCGTTACACAGAATGGTTGTTCTGGAAATGACCAATGACCGTTTCAGCTAGTATATGTGTCCTGTATCCGTTGAAAGTTAAGATGTCGTTTCCTGTGTACAGACGGGATTTTTTTCCCCAAAAATTTTCTACATTCTGGAAAGACTGAGGTCATGAGTCGGTATTGCGACAGATACAATCCGATGCGATCTCATTATGATTTCTAGAGGGGCCGAAAAATACTTTCTGGCTGCCTCTATTTAGTGACCACAAATTTCACTTTCGTGCGCGCTGTAATATGAAATGTTGGCATAGTTTTTGGTTAATGCTTGGCCTATTAAAATGGCCATTACTTTAATGGGGAAACCCCAAACTACTCTAGCATATATTTTCTTTCTATTCTGTCTAATCTTCCCACAAAGCAAGGCCTGTTAGTTACCCGTGTCACCGTAGCTGAATTGATCCGTACACCCCCCCCCCCCCTCCTAAACATAAACACCGGTCCATTTGGTCATTCAAATTTGCTGTACGAGAAAGAGGGGACCGGGGGGGGGGGGGCACTAAAGCATCTTGTCCAAGGAAGCTGTGCAGTTTCTTTAGTAAAATGTTTGCTTCAGAATTATATTGCATCTGCTCATCACTATACCCATCCAAATAAATTTTTTTTAGGTCATTCACATTATATCAAAAGCTTCTTCCTTAGACTTAGGACGGGGCAGAGATAGATATGCCGTGTACGAGCCTCTGAATGTGACGAATATTCGGAATCCGTTGAAAATCCCTGGGCGTAAATCAATAAAACTGAAATTTGGTTAAAACAGTTTATTTCATAGTAAGATGACATAAATTAATTGCTGAACAATCAGTTCTGACTAGCAACTTTAAACACAGTACTTTTCAGGCCTATGAATGAACAAGCCCTAGGTTGCACTCTACACTACATATACAAAATATAAAATGACTTTATTTACATCTCAATGAGTATTTTAAACTGGGGTTCGCAATCTGAAAAATTTCGACTTCGGACGCCGAGGATTTTTTGTTGGTCGTTAACCGCGGTCACCGACATTTTCGCAGGGAAAAATTGAATACATCAATAAACTATTTTATAAGATTTTTTTTAACACCATCTGTACCACGCCATTTTTGAACAGGTGCATTGGAGGGTAAAACTGCGAGTTACGGGTTAGGGCAAACTGCCCTGATGGGCTGCGAACAAAAGTTGGATTTGAAAGAGGAATGGGGTGAAAATTGCGGCAACATTTGTACTGCCTGAACAACTCCTCTCTCACCAAATCCTGGTTTCGGGTAATAATAGGGTGATAGTACATGGAAAAACGAACAACTTATTAGCAGTTGAAGTAATCTGCAGACTGCAAGTTGAAACCATTTTTAAACGATGCTTATATTTTGTTACTCAACTAACGGAAACAACCGATGTGTCGGTTTCGCCCGCCTTATTTGACGTGCAACGTGCCTTTTGTGCTACAATAAACGATCTCACAGCGTCTCAGGGCTCAAAGTACAAAAAAGTAACCAGTTTTCGAAGTAACAAATGCATTCAAGTCAGTAACATTTCATAAGACAAGACAATTAGTGAATTAGTGTAACTGTGTATTAGTTTAACAAATACTGTAGAGATAATGGCGTGCTGTTCTAACTTAGGATTTGGGTTGAAAAACCGACATTTGAAGCACTGAAACCATATCGAACCGTGAGGGGATCGACCTGTCGCATATCTTTGCATTTTTCTTTTAAATATAATTTCATTCCCCAAGTGCACTGTTAACAATTAGGAGATTACAGAAAGGCGATTTTCACCACTGAGAGTATATAAATGCCCACTACGAGTACCACCAGGCGATCTGTAACCGGAAGTGGCATCTGATGGCCTTGTTGCGCATGCGCACGAAGCGTTTCAAATGGCCACAGTGGTAGAATCCAGCGAGTACGATTCATACAGGATTTTCCAATAAACCACAGTGAACAGGTGATTCTATAAGGCCAGCCTTAACGATAACTAACAGTTTGTATAAAGAACAATGGCCATTTCAAATAAAAGTTACTTCAAGCCAGACTTCGGTTTAATGGAGTGCACATGGAATCTCAAAACAAGGGTGAAAAGTTCTTGCAAACAGAAGAGTCCCTTGTTCTCGTTGCGTTTCGCGTTATTATTTTCCAGGAAACCATAAACCCTTGTCATCACAACGGCAGACAGACTTTTCCAGCGAACAGTTCTGAAATGACGGTGATCCACAGAGCGAGCACAAAGAAAATGTATGACATTCCTGCCCGGTAACTGCTTGGCAACTGATATGGTCTTCCGCCTATCAACTCCATTTGAAATCCCGCAGGAAATATAATAGCTGCAGCACAGAACAGCACCACTGAAAAATAAAGGCAATCAGGTCTGTGGCCACACAACACACGAAAAAAAAAAGTACTCAAGAACTAATTTTGCGCGATAATTCCGCTGATTCCTTTTTTTTTTTTTCATGCAGCAAAATCCATTTTGACAGCAAATCTTGAGTTCTCATATCGCTTACAAACAATCCCTACATTACACATCTTCAAAAGAAATACAATCCAGTGTAAAATCCAGCTTTCAGCTCAGCAAAGCAAAACGATCAAAACTTCATAAACAAACACTGCAACTTGTAAAACCTGTAAAAATGTAAAACACCTTGGCGCATACCGTTTCCTTGGTCTGCAAAATATATAGAACCGTCTTAAGTTTCACCTGTTTGAAAAGGCACACGACTGAGCGAACTTTGGCTCGGGTATGCATATACACATAGACAAGCCAGCAATACTTACTGGCGATGAAGCCCAGCCATCGCGCAAATTTCATGACAGCACTTTTCCAGTGCGATATGGCGAGGAGAATGATGGTCGCGGTAACACAGAGAATGGCCGCGGCAACACACATGAATGTGATCACGAATACCGGCCTCGCATCTTCCGGTATAAAACACTCAGACTCGCGGCCGTAGATCTTCAAGCATGTCTGAAGAAGGCCTATTTCCGTCCCACCTAAAATAAATTTATACGCCAATTTAAGTAGTTATGAAACTGATTGGAACAAACACAGATCGGTATTGCAAGTGGGCCAGGTACGTCAAAGGAAAATGGAGCAGCTGGACTTTGAAAATTTCAGCTCTTATTTGACAATTGTTAACACGATATCTCAAGAACAACTGCAAGGATTTTAATGAAACTTGGTGTGTATCTTCTGTCGGTACTAACAAGGATCGGTATTGTCAATAGGTTAGGTTGACCCAAGGAAAATGAGCCAAATGCACTTTGAAATTTACCACATCCTCGAAATTATTTGGCATCGGAATGAGTTTGTTAACACGATATCTCAAGAAGAACTGCAGGGATTTTAATTAAACTTCGCATGTAGCTTCTATGGGAACAAAACACAGATCGGTATTGCAAATGGACCAGGTTCGTCTAAGGAAAATACACCAACTGGACTTGGAAAATTTCAGCACCTGATTGACTATTAATGGCCGTGTTTAACTGATGGGGGCCTGTGGGAATATGTGGACTATGCACAGTGCTCTAGTTTTTTTGGGGGAGGGGTAGTCTCGAACTCCTCGAGCTGGGAGGGGTGGGGCTAGCTTTAAGTAACCCCAAGTTTCAAGTAACTCCTAGAGGCACCCGGGCCAGTGGGGCACGCATAGTAACATATATATGATAACAAGTGCCCTCCCCCCAACCCCCAAAGGGAAGGCCTCTACGAGTGGTGGAGGGGGGAGACGGACGGTTACAGTAGATCTAAACTGATGAAATGAAAAAGAGCACCATCCGTGGTATTCCCCAGCAAGAGTCATAGTAATAGAACATGTCATTGTTCTCAATTTTGCAAATCTCGGCGCAAGACTGGGGCCAATGGCGTTATTTTAAAAAGGGTGCATCACATAAATGGTCCAATTATAAATTATGGCGCACAATTGTTATGGCCAAATAACAATTTTGCACTGAGAAAAACAGGTGTTTTCTTTATATAAGGATACAGAGTTCCCCATTATCGCCCACAAGAACAAGGAGTCTACAGTTGCAAAACCTCTCTTTACTCAAGCTTGGGAGTTTGGCCGAGGTGGAAAATAATGCGCCAGGATACTTCTGAGTGTGCTTTATAAAGAAAAAGCCTGCTAATCCGCACCTCGGTGTCCTCGAACGTACGCCGAAAGATTCATAGCCTCGAAAGCTGAGATCCAACGGCCATTTCTATTACAGGAACTAGGAAGATAGAAAGGATCCACTGGGACGACATCCGTGGTTCAAAACAATTTTCAAAAAAAAAAAGTTATATTTGAGCCCAAAAAGTTGCTGGATTTACAGCTGGTTTATTTAGAGGAGTCAGAATGTTTTGCTGTGATAAATTAAAATTTACCTTAACCAAAAGAGTTTTTTGTTTGTTTTCATACGTGTTAAAACATGCACAAAAAGCTGTAGAGAGTTAGGCTTGTTTTAAAACAGCTGCCCCCCCCCCCCGCAAAAAAAAAACAAAAAAGAAAAAGAAAAAAAAAACAAACAATGTCTTAAAACATAAAACGGGTGTTGATGACAATCACGATATGGTGTTACAAAATCACGTTGTGATTCTTCAAACAGTCAAAGTAATAACAAAGCAATTTGTTATTAACAAAAAACAAAGTTGTTTGGCGCTATCTTGATTTAATAGCCCAATTACGGCTTTTACGACAATCTGAAGTGTCTCAAGCTTTTTCCCTAAGAAGTTTCAGAATGTCTTAAGCATTCAAAATCCCAAAAAACATAAACAATGTCTTAGAGTTGTCTTAGAGTTCCAAAATAAAAAAAAAAAACAACTCAACAATTCTCCTCTCCCCCGTGGCGACAACAACTGAAAAACTGCTCGTACTCATACCAACATCAGACACAATCCATTTTGGCATCACCAGGCTGACGATCGCAAAAACGTCTGCCGCAAAAAATAAAGAGCCTGATGTTATACATAAATAATTGTCCATATCAAAGAGTAATGCAAAATATTCTTATTTTATAGGACCGAAAACTGCTAAAAACACGACACGAAAAAGCCACAAAAATTCTTATTTTCCAATTTCGATATCCGCATAGGAGACTGGCTATGTATCGAGTTAGATCATTAAATATCTTCAGGAGTAAGTTATATCGAAGGCAAACACACATTTTAACTCGTTTGTATAGACTGGAAAGCGTCGTTAATAGTGGCTATGGGTACCGCTTATACTTTGTAAGGCATTCAGAGTCACTTTTATAAATCCGGCGTCGTTAGCTTTGAGCGTGCTCTCACTGCGGATAGATAACACAGCGTATGCCTGATCAGCCAATAAAACCTTAAGTCAACAAAAACCAAACACTACTCGGCTTATAAGACGTATTTAAGCGGTGTTGTTCGCAATATATTATTCAAGAAATGACCCATTGAAGGAAGTATTTTTGTATTTTAATTTTTGTCAAGTGTTTAACATTTGGTTCTAGTTTGATTCTAGTTTTATTGTTATTATTATATTTTTGTATGTCTTATGCGGTTCCGAATTTCAAAATAAGCCATTATCGTACAATAGAATAAATTTGCGTGCCATGTAGCTTATTCACTTCACGTGCCGTTGGTATAAACTTCTCAAAAAAAAAAAAAACTAACATATATCATTCTATATAACTCTTGTCATTGCAGCGTAAAACCCAACCTCTGTGGCGGCTCAGTTTCCAGAGGTCAGCTGAGAGATAAAAACGATTTGCAAGAGGCGGCAGTGCATGTACGAAAAAAATGAGAAATTTTAAATGACAACTGGAATTTGTTCCGTCTTAAATTGATCAGAGTAAAGTAATATAGATTATGGTTTTAGTGGATCCTCTAAACGGATGAGCTGGTGTGTACTTTTCCCATAAAAGTATGTGCTAATCTATTATCGCTCAGCATAACAGGTGTTCAATAAACGGATTCAATCAGCTAATCAGTGCCCGCGTTTTATTGGACGTATCTGAAAAAAAATAATAAATCCAGATAATGTTTCGAAAATGTCCCAATAAAACAATTCAGATAATGTTTCGAGAATAAAAATGGCTGCCGGGAACTTTGGTGCTTTTCTCTCAGTAGATAGCAATCCAAATTGCGAATTGCTTTTGTCAATAATTGTATTTCTACTGTAAGTTGTCATATGTCAGTTCTGAATCGGCGTGAGTAAAGCGAAACTGTTTCACTTTTGGGCGATAATGTCGTGCAGGTGCGCAGAAAAGGATTATGGGAAGATTATCTGAATGTAAAGCTCGATACACTTGAGAATGTTTCGAGACATTATCGAAAAACCAAGAAACATTATCTGATTTCCGAAACATTTTCGAGTCATTATCCTTGCCCAATAAAACGCAGGCAGTGTATTTTCCAAATATTATACAGTAATGGACAACTGTGAGTAGAACATTAGAAAAACTAGTTAACATATCTAAGAAAATTATGCAACTTCGTATGTGCATAAATAAGTCGATATCATTGGAAATCATAAGTCGATATCATTGAAAATTGGGTACGAGTACTCGTACGAGTAGATTAATAAAAGTTAAAAAAAACTTATAAAGGCTAATCTACCCAATTACTGAAATATTTTGCTATTCTCAATGCTGGTAATAATGCAAAAAATTAAGTTACCGTAGCTTCATAATACTAGTCACAATATTAAATTCATGAGAGTGCTACGGGTGTAGGACAAAATTCCACCGGACATAATACCACCAAGGAAATGATAACTACTACAAAATGCCACCACAATCTTTTATTGCTTTCTCTGATCACCATAGCTATTCATAACTGAATGTAACAAAAACAAACGTGAAATTACATTCACTGAGGACATTCTACTTTACTGTAACTGTTCTTAAAGTCTCTACAATTGATATGCCCATTATGGCAAAGCTTTTGCCCGCCCTTTTGGGAGGTAATTATTTCCTTTTTTTGTAGATCCTAGATAGTTAGGCCCCAACCCTTCGGATTGGGGCCTATAGGTTTGGGGTGTCCGTCCGTCTGTCCGTCCGTCCGTCAGTCTGCCCGCCCGTCTGTCCGTCATCGCTTTAGACCCCTATGAATTTGGGGGGCGGTTGGGGCCTGTGTGTGTTTCACAAATACTTACTTGTTTATTGTGGTTTATTGCTGTTGATATTGGTTTAAATTCTGCTCATTTTAGTGCCCTATTTATATGCGAAAAATCTCGCGCTATGGTGATCCCTTATCAATAATGACATAGAAGAGTGTATGCTCCTATTCTCTGCGATCTACTTCATTTGATTTTTACAATACCTAAGCCGTCTCCGTCATGCATCTCATGTTGAGTCTTTTCCGCGATGACTGGACGCCACCCTGTCTGGGTTGTTACGCTGCATATTGAGCCACATGAGTATGCATCTCTTATAATCCCTAAGCCGTCTCCTTTTCGCGTCTTATTTGAGCTTCTTGCATGACTGGACGCCACCGAGTCTGCGTTGTTACGTTGTGTAATAAAAAGATATCTTTGGTGGTTTGTCCGGTGGTATTATGTCCGGTGAGTAGAGGACAAAACAGGGCTTTTACGCCACTTTGCACCCAATGACCTTTCTAGGTCACGTGACTGATGACGTCACAACATTTGAATGATGCAACCGTTACAAAATGGTGGGAAAGATGACGTCAACAAATTTAAATAATGCGCGGGAAAAAAATGGCGGGAAAACATGCCTGGGCATGTTCAAGGTTATTTGCTTTGTTTGTTTTATGAGTAAACCAATCAGCATCGAGTATACCCATGCTAAAACAACCAATCAAAAAGAAGCACACCAGTAGAGTACAAAAGGACAGTTCTATTGTAAATGACGTCATAAATAGGGGTACCCCCACCCACCCCCTCTCCAAGAGAGCTGTAAGAGCTGTATATAATCGGCAACGAGATAACATGATCTTCCCGAAATGAAGAACGAAATGAAGAACGATTTCAACAGGCAGACATAACAGTTATTCACAGGACAAGAAGCAGTCAACTAACGGATAAAAACTAAAGAAAGAAGGAAAGTTTGGATAAAAACTTACATCAGCAGCAATTGGAAAAAAAAGAATGGATAAACTGTGTAAATCAAACGTTGAAAAAGGAAAGAAACGTAAGCATGGTATGTAACAAAATATTATTTATAAATCTAAGGTACAATGAGTTTAACAAACTTAACAGAGGCAGACAGCCATTTCATTACAGTTGCAAAAAGGACATTGGTCGAAAATGACATGCTTACTACTTTCGCATTTGTAAAAATGTTAGCAAAATATTTTCCACAAACGCTATTGGATCATACTAATTTAGATATAATGTATTGTGAATTATGAAGACAGTGTCTGGAATCAGCTAAAATGAAAAGAGCTGTGTTTTATTGCGTAGTGTTGAATATGAAAACAATAGACTAGAAGCTTACAACTCTGTACCCCGATTTCCAGGAAGAGATGGATGATGCCGGATGTGCTATATGCTACACTGGTATAAATGAAGGTGGCTCAGTATTTATGGGCGCAAGATGTTGCTATACACTTTTTTGTTTGAATTGCATCATTCATGTATGTAAAGAATTTCAAGCAAATGGAAAACATAAATGTCCAAGCTGTACAGGATTGCTAAGCACAATAGGATAAAAACAATATCTTTATACATGGTATGTTATCACAATTTCAGAAATGAGTGATGAAATATTAAATGCACACTACGAGGATATGAAACACAACAATGATAAAGACACAATGCCTGAAATCCATAAACAAAGCAAAGCGGAAAGCAACTCGTCAAAGGGCTTGACCAAATTATTATTTTATATTATTATGTTGGTGCAAAAAATCTGAATCCACAGGCTCAACGGAAACCGAGTCAGACGAAGAAGGTAATACTAAACAAACGTGTAACTGGTGTGGTCAATATAAAGAAATGAGTTATGGGAAGAAATTTTGTGTGAGATGTGGAGAACAAGGTAAAGAGTGCTCGCATTGCCACAGACCAATGCCCAGTCGATTTTATCTTCTAAGTGATCGTACTTGTAATGCGTGCTTCAAAAAATATGCTAAACAAAGAGAAAAAAGACTTCAAAGGAAGGGTAAAGTGATGTAAAACAAATGTAAAGAACATAATGTAATGTTGTCATAGATGAGTGGGTGCCATATGACGATCCATGCGACGGAGCTGAATTGGGTGAAACGGGTCTGAAGCCAATGTTGGAATAAAATGCAAAAGAATACAAATATTTGACATTTTGCTTTTCACAAAAGTCTATCAGCCATTTCAAAATAATTGAAATGCCCAGTGCTCACGACGTGGACGTTGACTCTTATCGAGCGCCACCCCTACCCCCACACCTCAAAACAACAGGAAGACATATAAGCAGCCTTGTGTTTACGGGTAAATTAATACCACGCCAGTGACAGGCACGGTCTCCATAATTTACGGATAACTTATATCGCGCCAGGGACTATAATGTTGATTATGATATTGTAGGTTTGCGAGTGACCTAACACTACGCCAGTGACCCTAGGGAGACCAAATTGTTTATATGCTAATGCCCCACGTAATACAGAAAATTGTAAATTTTAAACGTCACCACCACCACAAAAACACACACACAACACACATAAATATACATATAACTATATTTCTGTTTTTTTTTCTGTTTTGTTGTTTTTTTTTTTTTTTCTTTTTTTTTTATTATTTATTTTATTTTTTTTAAGCAATAAAGAATATATACATCCCCTCCGCAAAGACTTCTTTTTTTAAATACGGTCTTTTTGGAAATACAATATACTTACCAAGGACTAATCTAAGTTCATTTAACAATTACATTTCGAGCTTGATCAACGAGCAACATCGCTGGAAAATGAGCATAAACAATGACAGTTGTTGTTTCTGGTAATGGTTCACTGAACTGAATGCTTAAACGCGTATGACCTTTTCTTGTCAAACTATCAACATCTTCATCATGGTTAGAGGTCAAGTCAAATATATATATGCAATAGCCTTTGCATAATCATCCCGACTTATGTAGTTTCCTGTGCAGCCATGTATTTTCCAGTACCTTGAAAAAGACTAAGGTATGGAGTTACATAATCTCTATTTTGATAGTCTTGAGTAAATGGTAGTGCCGGCTGACTGTTGCCATCCACATAAAACCCCATAAAATTAACATTCATATGACCAAAATTAAATGGATTTTTCTCTGAAGATCCATTATATGCAGTAGAAGACGTGAGTGCTACAATAACCTTTTGAGGTACATCCCCAAGATAAACTTGATCTGTCGTCCAATCTCCGATCATGTGAACGGGTAGAAAGCGTGACCTCTTTTTAGAGTTTCATTATGACCTACGATAACAACTGAATTCACTTTGACGGTACATACTTTTAATCGTGCATCTATGATGTCTACCTTGTATCCGTTAGCAGGATCTGACATTAAGCTAAAATTATGAGAAGATGGGAAAAGTTTAACACTCAATGGAATCCCATTGAGTAGAAAACGATCTTGTTGGAAAATGTCTGAAAAAATTGGCCCCTCCAGAGTGACTGCATTTCCATTCATTGTCCATGTATACCGTTCAACCAGTCCAAAACTTCCACCTTCTGATGGATCTACAACATCCATAAATCCAGCAGTATCCTTGTAATACAATAAACTCTGTAACTGGCCTTCCTTCGCATCTTCTGAGTGCTTTAATAGTAAATCAAGAAGCCCCTTAAAGCCATAATTAGTGGAAATTCCTGGTGATATAGTGGTTTTCTGTAGGCTGCCATGGCATTGTCGAAATAGCGATGAGAGTGGTGCATTGACAAATCCAACTTTGTCAGTTGGTATAACAGGGGAACCATCATTTTTCAGAATACGGACTTTGATTTGCAGCTTGGTTTGTTTCAAATCAATGTAATTCAGTCCACTACCAGAAACGTTGAATTCAATCGCAGCACCTTGTGTTATTTGACTAGCCGGTCTATAATCTATCCATTCAACACTTTCAATAGCTGTATCTACATAGGTAGGTTGAAATAATGCAAGGCTACTGGTGTGGCCTTCAAGTGAAAAGGCAGGCTTATGCGTCATCGTATTTTGTCCTTTTTGTTGAGATGTTACTCGATCAATCTCTTGTTGTAAACAACGTAATATCATCGTTTGCAGCCCTTTTATATCCCATGTCAGCATTTGCTCTAGCAACATCTTGTTGCACTGGAGAAACCATCACTACATTTGGTTCATGATTGTCTTTCTTTTAAGACTTTACAGCATAAAATTCTTTTGGTTTAGTATTTTGTTCAGACATGTTGACAAAGTGAGACTTCCACTTTTCAATATCCATAGTATTTGGTGAAAACTCCATTATACATTTCTGTTTAGTTTAAGTGTGCACGTCACTGTCTGATCTTCAAATGACGGTTTTCACCCTCTGGTGTCCTTATATATACACGAATGCGTTGAACTTGGTTTCGTGTGATAGGTATACCGAGCAGCTGTTCAAATGAGTTGTTTTGTTTAAAATATCCGCTCTGTAAATATCTCAGTATTGGTAATTTAGTATCACTGATGAAGGAATTAGCGCATAAATCACACAATATTATTACACTGCCTTGAATTCTTCTCTCAAAGAATATGCTAGATACAAGATACATTCCTAGACACCTGGTAGTTGTAATGTTTCCGTTAACTCTACTGTAAAGTCAATAGCAGAGTTGCTGGGATACTATTTCAGTGAGTCCTTTGATGACAGAAACAAGTAGTGCTGATTCTCCAGTGGCTCCCATTGTAGGTGATGGTTTATGGTATACGTTGGTGGTATTTATGCAAACATGATATCAAATTTGTCTTTGTTCTTTTCAGTTGCGTTTTGTATAGCCTTTTCTAAAGGAACGTTATTGTCTGTATTAATTTCAATATCACTAATTACTGCATGATGAAGGGCACTTTTTTTCTAGCGATAAAAGTTGACTCAAGAATCCTCTGTACTTCATCATAAATACTTGTTGAACATCTGGACCCTCTTCTGCTTTGTCTTCAGCCTCTGTCTGACTGTAAGTACCTTTGTATTCGTTGGTACCACTTATCATCATTTTCAGCCTTCACCTGTCGCAGCCATGTCTGAAACGTCGGGTTCTTGTTTGTTTCTAATAAACTTCGTTTTGTGGTGCAGCGATGTTTCCTGTGAGCTTACGTAGCCCCGCAAATATTGCAGCACGGATCTCCCTTAAATGGTGTGCATACTAAAATATTAGTTTTTAAACGCTCTTTTTTTGGTGTGTCCTGTTTTAAATCCACAAGTAAGTAGCCGTATGGCTTTTGTGTGGCATCGTTAAATTTTTGCATAAAGTAATGCGTATTTTTCGGATACATTTGTCTGGCAAACAGTCTCATTTGAAGTTGATGTCTAGGGTTTTTGAACAGAACCATAAGTTGATTATTTAAATTCATGGTTCGATTTTGCTTTGATTGATAATACAGATTTTGGAGTAAACATACAAAACTCGTGTTTCTATGGTGAGAGCCCTCAGTGAAAAGTTCTGCTCCATCAGCACTATTTGTAGCATCTTTCATTAAATCGTCAAATATACATATCGTCGGATATCTAGTATCAAAGTAGTCATCACTGTTCAAGTCTGCAGGAATACCTTGCACGAACGTCATGATCGGTATTGTTTCTTGCATTTCTGTGTACATAGGCTGCCATCTCTTATAAAACCATAGTATCTTATATGGTGCAGGCGTAATATTATTATTTGAATTTTCAAAAAAAGTTTTAATCCAGGTTGTTTTCCCACATGATGTTGGACCAGCTATAGTCATAGTAAAGGGGTGCTTGAACTGAAATTGCTGCTGCTGCTGCTGCTGTTGATTTGCTTGTTCTTTTTTGCCATTGCATGTGTTCGGATAGCTATAATCACTACCATTCTCAATATTTGAACCATCATTATCATCGTTTGTGACAATTTGTATACTTTTTTCACACTCGGACATATTTTCACCCCTAACTCTATTATAATCACTGTCCGCAATAACATTTTTATGTTTATTTCTCATGTGTCTTCCTACGTCATGCAGCCACACATACGTTTTGCTGCAAATAGGACACGAGTACTTCATCCTTTAACCTCGAGATGCCAACTGATTGCTACCGAGATGGAGGTTGCATATTTATATGCTTTCAACGCTTGATTCCTTAACCCAGCTATTAAACATTTTAGGCCATCCTCTCCATTTGACATAAAGCTCATTTTCACCATTTCGTTTTCGCCTGTGTAGAACTTTTCAATTTTAAATAAACTGTCCGCATTTTTCACAACTTTTTGTAGCTCACCCTCATAAAAGTTCCCATTAATGACATCATTGTCGTAATCGTTTAACGGATAGATGGGAATGCCTCTACGTCTGAATCTATTTCTAATTTTAAATACTTCCTCCGTCCACTTTTGTTGAAAGTCACGTTGGAATGGATATTTTAAGTGAGAAATGCGAACCATGTCTTCTAATTTGTACTTGAATGGTTTTGGCTTAACTGCACGTTTCGGCTTTACTGATGCTTTCTGCTTTGGTTTGTCAATGTACATGCGTTTCCATACGTTAGCTTCGTTTTCAGTTGTGATTTCATTCGGTGAAAGATATTTTAAAGCTGTGTGAGGACTTGCATGATAATTAGATACAAGCTTATCAAGTTTGTCTGCATACTTGTACGTTTCAAAATGTGAAAAATATCTATACAACATTGCTTTTAATGGGCGTATAACACGTTCGGCAAAGTTTGCTTTTGTTTCATTTTTTTGTTGTATAGTGATCAATATTATTCTTTGTCAAGAAGGTCTTTACCCATCCATTTTTAAATTCAGATCCACCGTCAGATCTTAAACGTTTAGGTTTCCGTTGTGTTTTATTTAATATGTTGGTGAGCCCTTTTACTACGGAATCGTGTGTTTTATCTCTAAAGGGTTCAACCCACAGGTGTTCTGAAAATATATCTATAACAATCAGTAAATAGTTTATGACATTATTGTATTTCGATAGGTTTGTTACATCAGCTAGATCCATGTTCCAAATGTCATCAATACCTTCAGTTATTACTTTGTCCCTCTTTAGTTTGTATTTTACGGGCTGATGCAAACTGTACGAGTCTTGATTTTGCAACCATTTTCTTACTTTATAGTAGCTTACGTTATATCCTTGTTTTTTTTTAATATCTGTTGAGCTTTCTTAGGACCTGTAGATGCCCCTTCTCTTTGTGGGTTAAAGTATATATCCTCTAAATATTTTTCCCAGTCCATTCTTTTTGACGGTTAAACAGGAAATGAAACACATTGACTTTGCCAACACCTTTTATTTGTTTATGGGTTACATATTTCCCAGCTATTTCTATCAAAGCACTTGTAATCTTCTAACCCCTTATAACAAGGTTAGAAGTTCTTCATTTCGGGAAGATCAACTTATCTCGTTGCCGCTTATATACAGCTCTTACAGCTCTCTTGGAGAGGGGGTGGGGTACCCCTATTTATGACGTCATTTACAATAGAACTGTCCTTTTGTACTCTACTGGTGTGCTTCTTTTTGATTGGTTGTTCTAGCGTGGGTATACACAACGCTGATTGGTTACTCATAAAACAAACAAAACAAAATAACCTTGAACATGCCCAGACATGTTTTCCCGCCATTTTTTCCCTCGCATAATTTAAATTTGGTGACATCATCTTTCCCGCGATTTGGTGACGGTTGCATCATTCAAATGTTGTCACGTCATCAGTCACGTGACCTAGAAAGGTCATTGGGTGCAAAGTGATGTAAAACGCCCAATTTGTCCTCTACTCCGGTGGTATTTTGTCCGGTTCCCGTTTTTACTATAGTTCTTTTATCATTTCTTTAATTTTTTACCCGCTTGCTTACATTTGAAATTAAAAATTTTATTCGAAACACCAAAAGTGTGACTAGGCTTATTTTGCCGAAAGTTACTACGTTTCGAGCAAATTGGGTTGGAACAAAGATATAAGAAATGATAGAAACTTGACAAAATCAGTTGGATATAAATTATAAAGCAATGAAAGGGGAAAGATATCAGAATTGTAATTTTCTTTCAACATGCACAGTTTCAACTTTAAAAAGCTATAACACAAGTTTAAAAAAGAAATTGTTTTTGCACATTATTCTGCTGATTGTATATCCAAGTTTGAATGTGTTTTTAGTAAAATTTCCATGAGGTTTTGGGGGGGGGGGGCAAAAATATAGAAAAAAACTCGGAGAAGTAATGGTTAATTTTTAAAGTGCACAAAGTAACATTGTCGCAGAATTCAAGTAGATCCATTTTCAACAGCGAAAAATATCTTATAAGAGAAAAAAATGTTTCATTAGATTCTGCTTTCATGACGGCCAGTTTTTAATGATCGGGTTCACACTTTCGGCCGAAATTAATCAAGTGGGTTAGATAATCTAACTTAGATTACAGTTTAAATAGCAATACCTAAAGTGTGATTATGTGTATACGAGTTAACAGACGATTAGTGCGTGAAGAATTCTCCTGCAAGCTCATAATTCTAGCAGGCGGAATCCGATCGCTGGCAGGCGTCTCGACAGTCAGTTTTCTGCCTTAGAAACGTCTTGATTGGGTTGGATGGGGGGGGGGGGGTAGGGGGAGGTGGAAGGCTTCTGTTTGTGATGACTCCCTCCATGCTGGAAGTGAAAACGGGGTGGGGCGGGTAGAAGGTGTTGACCGAACGAATTATCTGAGGCTTTGTAGAAAGAGCAGAGAAGGTTTTTGTGGGTACAAAGAAAAGTACTTTGTTTAGTCGTGAGACAAAAAGCCTGCCAGAAGACGCAAGTCATCAAGTGCTGACATGTGAACCTAAGGTCATCAAGCGCAGTTGCTACTGACATGTGGTCAAACGCAGTTACTACTGACATGTGGTCGTAAGGTCATCAAACGCAGTTACCTCTGACATGTGGTCGTAACTTCATCATCAATCGCAGTCATTACTGATAAGTGGTCGCAAGGTCATCAAACGAAGTTACTACTGACATGTGGTCGTAAGGTCATCAAGTGCAGTTACTACTGACATGTGGTGCCGTGATACACTTTCGCGGGGATGGCGGTCGCGGGCAGCGAATTGGCAGTTATATTTTTCCTGTATGTCAAAAGGATATCGTATATTACAACGTTGGATATAATGACGTGATTTTTTTTTTCGAAAAAAAAGGCCGACGTGTGAAATCTACAACCTTTCAGCGAGCAAGACATAAAGGCATGTGGAATTTCTTGGTAGTGAAGCGATGCGAGTTCTGTATTTTCCAGAGTATAAAACCTTTTCCAGGATTGCAAATTGCAGTGCAGAGTTGACTATTTTTTAAATAAAGATCGATTTATTTGATCGTAATCCGACTGGGATTTACTGTTTCGGGAAATTTTCCAAGAGGTTTTTCACAAAGTCTTGTTTCTTGTTCCGACTGTTTTCGCAGTACATAGGCCAAATAGAACTTATTTGTATTAAGAAATATTTGATAATGACGAAATTTTATTTGGGTGGTCGTTTGCTGTTTGTAATGAAATCTTGTATATAATCAACCAAGGTGCAAGTCACTGCTCTGTGTTTACGGAATAAATACTACTGCATACAAACAGAGATATTTGAAGTTTCAAAAGTATTAAAAAAAAGAAATATAATGGGATTCTATTTATAGGAAGCTCGTGTTTCACCCTTAGGATGTGGCCTGCTTATGAACAGCTTACTGGGTCGTTTATGTTTGAATTGTCGTAAATAAACTGCGTGAATAGATGTTATAACTATCGTTTAGCGCTATGAAACATTGTCAAGAGCTGGATGGTGAATAACGAAATAGTCCTAAGGTAGAAGTGTACGTTTGGTTCTATAATACTTAGTGGGATTGCAAGCGCAAAATTAATGGTTTATTGTGAAACAAAGGTGGCTCTTTGGGATATCTTAATGTGATCAAACTAAATTCAAGTCAAAGAAGAGAAATACTGAGTATGTTTTAACTTGATATCTAAGTCTTTACTACTGCCTGAAGTAGTACGTGTGGGCATTGTTTGGGTTATAGTTGTACCGCGAATCCAAGACGTGGGAGAGAATCCGTATGTCATGTCCTTCTACTGGGAGAAGGGGGGGGGGGGGGTTTGCAGGGGGTATTTATTTATTGATTTTTTGTGGGGGGGGGGAGATGGAGGGAGTACTTCATAAAGTCCTTTGTACAGTTCGTCCTGTAACAACTGGCACATTTTGAATCATTTAAAAAAGCTTGTTTAGTCCAGTCGTGATAAGGGGGGGGGGGGGGGGCGGGTAGGGGTGAATTGCGAGGTTCAGTTTGTCACTGTTGTCAGATAACTTTCAATCGTAATAATATGTGGATATCTGGTCGGGTAAATCATGCCAAAAAAGAATGCTGTTATAAATGGAATGGAATTCTCTGCCGGAGTGATGTTGAACGACATACAAGGGAATTTATACCCAGGGCTGGAAAAAAATCCGATTTAAAAAAAATCATGATTTTTGATTTTTTTAGTTAAATCTGATTTATTTGATGTTTTTGATTTAAATGAAACTAAAAAAAAAAACCCCGACAAAATATCCAAAAAGCACCACCTTTTAACAGTTAATTGAAGATTCGTAACACCCTCTTATGATACAAAAACAAACATTTCACAAAATCTGTTGACAAGTGTCCTCAATTTTCAAATTTTCAGATAACTGTCTTCAAGTTCAATTCTTCATTTATTCCACTCCAAAGTTTGTTCAATTAACAACTGAAAAAGCAGTGATATGGAAGGGGGGGGGATTTAAATAACCTCGCTGGACGCGTAACACTAATACTTTGTTTACAAACACTCGCGGTTGAGAGAAAGGCCAGAGTACGTTGCAGATATCGATGCTACCTTGAGTTTCTGAAAATTAGTTGTGCGGTTACATACCAACTCCAGAGCCAGAGTACTTGCTCAGTCATAATACTATGAGACTCAAGGGTTTCTTTTCAAACATCACAGGCAGTTACCTGCTTAAAGCGTACTGCCCCTAGCTAAACCCCTTCTCCCCACCTCGGAGGCTCATGTGCACTAATAAGCGTACCACATATAATGCCTTGTTTAATTAAAGGCGTCTCCAAGTGCCTTCAGTGAACACGGTCTGAATGACGCACATTTTTAAATGGAAAAAAATAAAAATCGTGATTTTTTTTTTTACGTTGATTTAAATCAAATGATTTAAATCATACCAGCCCTGCCCATAGCGTATTGGACCATTTTCTGTAAAAAGGGTAGAATTCTACTGTCTTGTGAGTACTTCTTAAGGTTCCACTTATTTATAAAGGGCAACATTTCGATTAAATTTATCAGTAGTACACAAGACTCTCAACAAGTAACCTTTCTTGTAACTTGTCTTCATCATTGCTGAAAAATAGGCCTTTTGTTACACAAATCAACGCATCAATTGGATTTTGCATTATTAATAAATGAATTGGGACTACAACTTTTAAAATCATTGTTGCCGGCTGAATCATGATATTTTTTTTTGCAACTTTTTCGATCGGTTCCTGGTAATTGTTTAATACTGAGACTTAGTGGCTTGCTTGAATTTTTAGCTATAATTGGAATTATGAAACTGTAAATAATTTAATTTAAGGTAAGACCTAATTTATCAAACGTGGCCTTGGCCTGAAAAGCGTCTACTTTTAGAAATGTTCGCTGAGGTGTTCATGAAGTTATGCTGTTTATATTTTTATTCAAGCTTTATCAATAAATATTTGCAGCGCGTGAAGTATGGATGTGGAAAAGGCACCACATGGCCACCGCGATGCAGGCGTAAGGACAGAAATAAGCTTCGTGTCTCAGAAATCAGTGGATACATTCAGTGAGGTCAGTTCCAGGACTCGTTCCGGATCCGCCTTCATCCCGCACTGGGATCGACCGTGGTATTCGAAACGTGTCCGTAGAAGACTGGTCCACAAAAACGGCGAGTGTAACATTTCGAATATCAATATCAAAAAGAGACGCCAGCGCTATCTAGCGGACATCTTCACCACTTTGTTGGACATAAAATGGCGCTGGAATTTGCTGATATTTATACTGGCATTTACGTTAAGCTGGATGGTTTTTGCCACGGTTTGGTGGCTGATTTGCTTTTCCCACGGCGATTTCGAAAACGTCCAGAACGGAAACTGGACACCTTGTGTGAGTAATGTGCACGACTTCCGGACAGCAGTTCTCTTCTCAGTCGAAACGCAGCACACGATTGGCTATGGTAGTCGAAGCACGACCAACGCATGCGCAGAAGCTCTTATTGTGATGATGATCCAGTCCTGTTTCGGTGTTATCATTCAAGCGTTGATGACGGGGCTCGTATTCGCCAAGCTGTCCCGCTCGAAGAAGCGCGCCCAGACACTGATGTTCAGTAAGAAAGCCGTGGTGTCCAAACGCGACGGCCATCTGGCTCTGTTGATCCGTGTGGGGGATATGAGACGGTCGCACATCATCCAAGCTACCGTGCGTGGTCTGCTCATAAAGAAATACATCACCCAAGAAGGGGAAGTCTTACCATTGGCTGAATTCGAAGTGCCTTTCGAAACGGAAGGCGGTTCGAATTCGCTGTTTTTAGCATGGCCACTTATTCTCGAGCACCGCATTTGCGAAAGTAGCCCGTTCTATGACCTGTCCGCAAGCGATCTGCATCGCCAGGCGTTTGAGCTTGTTGTTATCCTAGAAGGCGTGATCGAGTCGACGGGGATGACCACACAAGCGCGGACATCGTACCTACCGTCGGAGATATCATGGGGTCATCGTTTTGAGCGCCTAATGGCCTTTCAGAAAGAAAACGGACAATACATCATCGATTATTCGCGGTTTAATCGCATCATTGAAGTGGATTGTCCCACCTCAAGCGCGAAACAAAGTGCGTGTGGGGAATCCGCGGACGGACTGCTTTCAAGGTCGACAAGTATTGGGAACAACTCACTGCCGGAAAATACTCCGTCTGAATCGACAGGAAATTCGGAACAGGTGCTGAATGCCATGGATTTGGGATCACCATCGAACTCTTCTGAAACAGCTTTGGTTCCGGTGCGTAAAACTGGTGTTTCTGCGCTGGAGGACTTTCGGAATAAGAACATGGTTTTAGATAGAGATGGAGTGAAACGGTTGGAAACTGGCGGCTATAGTAACTTAGTTTGCGCGCACCTGTAGCGGTTATGTGCACTAAGCATGGCGGTAAGTATTCGCGCTATATATGTCGTTAATGTGTACTTTTTGAACCACGAACAGTGGTGGAGATGCCAGATGTTGTAGTGTTGTCGGGCTAGCGGGGCTGCCGGAGAGAAAACACTGATGGTGACTCATAAATGTTCTTCTTGTTGGAAGAGAAAAGTGAATGAAGCAGTCACTATCATTTGGATCGAACAATAAGAATGATACGTTTATCCTTAATTTGTGCTAAATTACATTGCTAAATTAAAACTAAATTACATTTGGAACATTTCTTGACTTAATTTTCATTTATTTTGCTTTTAGGACCATACAGATTTGTGGCGTTGTAAAAGCAGTAGGAACGTCGTGAGTTCACAAGCGAAAATCGAACCACACGTCGCAGCATTGATCGCAGGTGTGAACGTGTGTCGAGACATCATTGCCTTTTGCTCAACGTTATTTATTTATTTTTTTTGAATCAGCATGAGATAGTGTTGGACAGATTGAAGCGCCTGTGACATGGTCAGTGATGTGTAGAAACAAAGGAATTGTACACACCCGGAAGTGTTCGTTTTTAACAAAGTAAGGTGACACATTTTCCGTACCAACTTGGATGAAGTTAGCCTCGTTATCATTATGTTAGATCATCTAGAATCTGGATTGGTAGGATTTTTTGTCTTTGCTGGACACAGTTTTCAAGTTCCATTATTTTGTTTTTGCCTGAGGAGACAGATGTGGGATATTGCCACATGAAATGTTGTTGACCAGTTGCGTTCCGGTCAACAGTGCGAAATTATTGACTTGGGAATAGACCAATCAGAGTACAGTTTCTGTCCAAGTCACTAACAACGAGGAGTAACTTTATCGTTTCAAAAATAAGGATGACGTTTCTTTTCATGAGACTGTGAATGGGCGTGAAGCTGCTACACGAAGTGCATGTTAAGCATTTGTTAACGAATTATATGCTCAAACAGACAAATGTGCCAAGATGTCCATGCTCAAAAAATGTGTCTCACGCAGTGACGGCTCTTTGGGAGGTGGTGGGGGGATGGGGGTGGAGAAATTAAAATAATGTGCAAGATATATGGGGGGGGGGGGGAGGGAGTGGTGAATTTTTGAACTTAGGTTTGGACTTGGGATTTTTCATGATTAAGCCTTTGGAAACGGAAATCCGGGCCAGGCAAAAATATTCACCCTTGATGTTTGGCATAGATTTCAGAGGTGAAGCGTCAGAACTAGACTTGTAATTTGGCTTAAGTCTGTAGTCTGGTGTCACATGCCAGAACCACTGAAAGATGTATATGTCGTCAGGAGAGAGTAGGGGTGTGGGGAGGTCAGCTGAACGCGTGGAGGTGTTCTCCCAGCACCTCCCCCCCACCGCCCCCCGCCCCCTCCACAACATTCGAAAGATCTGTCTAGTTGAAAATTAAAAACCAAATCGAAATAGGCGTATGAAACCTACTGTTAATAAATTATCTATGTTATAAGAAACTATCTACTGATAAGAAATTATCTATGTTATCACTTCCCTTAATACATCGTTCACTATTAAAGTAAGGTGTAATAATTTAAAGCGTCACTGCTTCTTGCGCGATGTAAATACAGTGAATGTGAATATCCTAAATTCTTCTTTCTTTACTCAACAGCAGTGAACTAACATATTTGCTTATTTCTTGAAATATTATATGGGGAAACGAGTGAATTTGACCAGTTAATGTCCGTGTCGGAAAAGATGACGTTGATGTGCCCAGCACGAACGGTGTTCATTTCCCTGATGTGTTCAAGGTGCGGAGTGTTTAGTTTTAGTAAAACGTCCAACTGATTCGTGCTTAGAAAGTATGTTGTCGCTGCTGTTTGTGCCTGAAGGCATTTATGTCACCCCAACTAAGGGGGCAGTTTTGAGCACGAAGGCACGAAGGCAAGGTAATATATCCTGGCTATAACCATACTTGGGGTATAGACAGTTAACCTTGGGTAAAAGAGTTAAGGTTGCGATTAGAGACGTACTTACATTAGATGGGGATTACTTTTAGAAAAAAAAAATCAATGAAGTAAAGAATTTGTGATGAAGCGAGCACCTTGCAGACCCGGATAAAAAATACTACGGTAAAACCTGTTTGTAACGATTACCTTCAAGACCCGGATAAAAAGATGGTAAGTAAAACGTGTTTGTCGTGACCCCTTCCATATTTGGATAAAAAAAGACGTACGGTGAAAGCTGCCTGTCTTGACCAACTTCTGGACTGGGGTGAAAATATAACGTACAGTAAAACTGCTGTAGTGACTAATTTCGCGGTTATGCAACGCACAATGTACTTATTATTTCTTTATACGGGAGTACCATGTCGCTCCGTGTGTAAATAATAAATAATAAGGCAGCAGATCAGCATGTATAAATTAACAGTAATATAGATTTTCACTTATTGGAGTAATACCTGTGCAATCATTGAAACAAATGAGGAATTCGAAGTTCATAAATCACCTGTTTATTTTTTGTGATCGAGTTCTGCAGCCCCATGATTAACTCTGAGGGTATTTCTCAACGGGATCAAAATGGGGCTGAGATCGAATCATGGTGCTTACGGCGATATTTTTGTACCCGTTATTGCTCAAATAAAAGTGATAAACAGCAATCGTTTTTTTTTTTCATTTCGTCTGATCACGAGGGTGTTCAAAGAAAAATAAATAAATAAAAAATAAATAAATAAATAAAATAAAAAAAGCTATCGTGGCATCAGCAGTGAACTCACATGTAGAGAAATAACTTACACAGAGTGAATCCACATTGAACGGACATGGGTGGGGCCTATAAATCACGCCGATATCTCACTGCAACCGAGAGTGTTCAACAGCAAAAAGGACTACGAGTCCAGCTAATCCCGTCATCAGGGGTGCACATAAGACCTTCGCATTTCGCCATGGCGAAGTTGAAATCCATTTGGCGAAGGTTGACAGATTCACCTTCGCCAATTTGTTTCCATAATCAAGTTTGATGAAAAGTTAAGCGCTCCAGATGAAAGCTACAAATCGTTCGGCACTGAGTAACTACCGGTGTAGCTCTATAAAGACATAGACTGGACACTATAGTTAAGAAGATTTATAGTTTATATGCAGTAAACAAATTAAGTTAAAGTTTTAGTAAGAGAGTTAATTTGGCGAAGGTGAATTCGATTTGGCGAAGGCAAGCTGAACGCCCTTCGCCAAATTGGCGAAGGTAAAAAAATCCTTATGTGCACCCCTGCCGTCATAATATCGTTTTCTTTTTTTTTTTTTCTTTTTTTTTTTTTTTATTTATAATAATTTACTGTACTTTAGTTGGTTGTAAGCAGAAATGACGGAATTGCTAGAGGATGCCTGCGGGACTTCTATATATTTTATTCTGCTTGGTCGCTATAGTAGTTCATAAAGAGTTATGACTACTTGCGGATAGCTGTATCCGCCTTTGTTAGGGATATTCACACACTGCTGGAGCGATGGGGGCGATTTCCTGTGTACTCGGTACCATCACACTGTTCATTCGTCCACACATAAGCACTTCCGTCACCAATACGAAAGCAGATCTGATCAGGGTTCAATCACCAATCGTGGCCTGATCTCAAGTTAGCTAATGTTATTGTTTCACCCGAGTATCCAGATGACTGACTTGTAACGGTGGTCAGCCAGCCAGGCCCAGTGTTGTTACTCAGATCAACTTTTCAGAACCGGTGTGAGATTAAATATTCATCCCCCATGTAATGTTGACTCCCGGTGACAATTAGCTTATGAAATATGCGCCCCTTCTATGAAATATGCATCCCCGTAGTTTTCCCGTAGTTTTATGTTTAATTCTGGACAGTTTTCTTTCTTGTTTCAACGCAAATCCTCGCATTATTGACAGTACATAGTACAAAAAGCAAACCATATCTAATTATACCAAAAAAAAAAAAAAAAAACTATTGTAACTTTAACGACACTATATTCTGTCTTTCAACACTACGCAAAACGATACTACTTCAAGCGGTACCACGCCTCTAAACCACAACAAAACATTAAACGCACACGATTACATTGTCACTACAGGCTCGAAGTGTGCGCAAGTGTTCGAAATGTACATGCATTTGGCGTTGAGTCGAATGAACTTATTGCGGACAGGTTTTGTGAGGACTGTAACGCAGCCACTTATACTGTCCTCGGGTATTGGTGTGTGCACAGCTTGGTCCGGCTGGGCGGGACGAAAAGGTCAACTTTATGGCATAAAATGTTCACCCCGTGGGGGTGCATATTTGATAAAGTGGGGGGGGGGGGGGTGCATATTTCATAATGTAATACTCACCCCTCGGTGAAAATTACATATGTAATCTTCACAGGGGGCTGAGTATTTAATGGGGTGATTCCGTGAAGATTTCATATACCGGCAGTCGATCCATTTTTTTGTTTGTTTTTGCTAGCAGTTACGCCCCAGCGCCAAACCTTTTAAAATTGGTCTTGTTGCAAATTTCTTTGATGCGTTGTGAAATGAAATCCCCTTCCTCCCAGCCTCCCCCTGCACTGATTTTTAATCGAGAAGCAGTGATTGGAGTTGACATATAATTATAAGCTCCTCCCCCCACCAAAAAAAAAAAAATGTTGAGAAAATAGATTAGTTGTCGCACCCGGCCCGTTTAGATCAATTGCCTCTTGAACAATCGTCGTTAGATCAATTGTTGGGATACCACACAAACCCAGAAAAATATATCGTGAAACAGAATAATTTGTGCAAATAACATGTTTCTGGTCTATGGTTTGAAATGTTTATCAACAATGGTACTGTTCCTGGGAGATTTTGCACAACTTAGGCTTTTGTGGCCCATTTTTTTGCACGTTTTAGGATGCCTAATTCAGGGTGTCTACGCTCAAGGAAGTCAGGGAAGTCAGGAAAATCACAAAAACGTTATCCAGACCTGGTATAGTCAGGGATTTGAAAATTTTGCCAAAAGTCAGGGAAAAGTCAGGGAATTTAAAACAGTCAGGGAAAAGATCAGGAAGATTTTAAAAGTTTGTGCCTGCCTGACTAGTAAAGACACAGTGACACAGATTATGGGTCTTATGTCCCTCTGTAGAACACATTTTTGTCCAATGATTAGAATATTTTGTTCGTTCCTCTGCACTGTGCTGTTTAAACACACGCACTAATTCGGATGATGTTGGCGTGTCAGTGTCTGGCCGATATGTAAGGAGTTCTGAATTTGAGGTCTTTACCTGAACTGTGACCAAGTAATAAAGGACAGCCAAAAATTTGTCTCAAAAAATTTCTCAAGACGCTTTTGTCCAACCTTCCATTTAGGGCCGTTTTGGGAAAGGCCCTTTTGGAAAAGGCCCTTTTGGGAAAGGCCCTTATATCCAAGGCCCTTTTGTCCAGGGTCCTTCTGTCCCGGATTGGTTACTCTGCCATATATATCCATATGGTATCCGGACATAACGGCGACGGCCAAAACGGCGACAGCCATAAGGGAGAAGAACAAAACGGCGACGGCCAAAACGGCGATGGCCAAAACGGCGAGAAGTGCAACCCTGGACGGAGTTTTTTTTAAGTTTGTGCCTTAAAACGCTTCTTAAAAAACAAAAAGTAACAACGTTGCCAACACAGTTTATTTAACCATCAGAGATAAATAAATTTGAACACAGTGCAGTATTTCTCCCAACGTGCCTTCCTGTCCTCCCTAACCACCTCCTTCCTGTCACCAGTCACTGTCTCAGTAATCTGCTCAAGGAATGATTTACTCACTTACCTTTTCTCATGTAAAACTGAAAATTATTTTCTCAGGTAAAATAAAATTTAATCGTATCTTTCATTGGTGTGGATTCGTAAATAATAACAGCATTTCACATAACCGATGCAGATAAGGATTAGCTCCCTAACCACCTCCTTCCTGTCACCAGTCACTGTCTCAGTAATCTGCTCAAGGAATGATTTACTCACCTTTTCTCATGTAAAACTGAAAATTATTTTCTCAGGTAAAATAAAATTTAATCGTATCTTTCATTGGTGTGGATTCGTATATAATGACAGCATTTCACATAACCGATGCAGATAAGGATTAGCTCATTAAGGCGATTAAAACATTGGTCTTTCATTGCTGATAATCCGAAGTCCTTTTAGCGGCGTTTTTATTTTGCCTTTTATTGATGTGGATCCACGTTCAATAACGGATTAGTGGGCACAGTCGCTAAATACAATTGTCTTTCAAAACGTACTTATTTACCCCCCCCCCCCCCCCCCACACACACACACGATGGATTATCGTATAATGGCAGTTAGGAATATATGAGAAAAAAGTGTTAAATTATCCATTTTATTTTGCCCTTAAAGTTGAAACATTGGTTCAAATTATACTTATCTTCAAGTAGAAATGAATTGATTATCTGGCAACACAATTCTTTGTATTCTGATTTTCAACATTAAATTATTAATCTTCGTCGCCGTTTTGTCCGAGGTTGCACTTGCCGTTTTGGCCATCGCCGTTTTGGCCGTCGCCGTTTTGGTCTTCTCCGTTTTGGCCATCGCCGTTTTGGCCGTCGCCTTTTTGTCCGGGACTCATATCCATATACATGTATATAAAACACTAGTCAGGGAAAAAACAGGGAATTCGAAACCAAGAAGTGTGTGTGGACACCCTGCCTGACGTAAAACGAACTGCCTAGTATGGTCACCGATGCACAGTACTGCAGGCAGCAAAACAGGGCTTATTATATAAAGATTTTTATTGTTATATAAGGTCCGTTATAGGTCGTTCTGCAACATCAAACTCATTTTAAATTATTAAAAAAAGTTATTGTGTCCCTTTGTAGTGATTTTGTGAGTTGGCACTTCGCTTTTATTGGAAGACGAGTGAGGGGGGAGGGGTGGGGATGATCGGTCAGTCGCCAGGTCTTTGTTGAACAATGTTATGCGCCCTCCCCCTGTCTTTAATGTCCATAGCGTATGTAATGGTTAGTGTATGTCTAAGAACGTCGCAGCGGATATGTTGTCTCAGAGCACGTTAGAGAGCGTGTGGCTCTTTTCTTTTCTTTTTACATACTATAACAATGTAAACAAGATATTCCAAAACTGCAGGTGGTGATGCAGCCGGAAAACATCGTTTGCTAATTGGTTATTGATTGCTTTAATATTTCCATGTTCATTATTATTGTCTTTATACATTAAACTATTTTCCCTGACTGCATTCAACGCGCTCTTTCACGCGCGGTTCACTCATGGTTCAACAAAATAGGTCATGAGCAAATGGTCTCCTTTCTTTGGGAAATACTTGTCCATCTCTGAAAACAAAATACAAAGCTGATCATGTACTGCCTGTCATTCAGCTGATGATTAACTTAGTAAAGTATATAAAACATCTAAAGCTAAAGTATATAAAACATCTCAAGCACTCAGTTCAACCACATGTCCTTTATAAAAAGTAAACTTAAAATACCAAGATTTAAGACAATGTATTCCCTATTGTTTAAAAAGGACGATAAGCTATGGTTTCTCGGTTCAGATTAGGACTGGGAAAATGGACGCGTCACCTTGTGTCAGCCAGTGTCTTCCTGTGGGATCCACCCTATAGAATCTCCATCCCGCTTGTGAGTCATCGAATTTCCCCAAGTAGTCTATCATAACTACTTGATAACCAATCTTGCTAATGTATTCAACGCCAAACCTGCAATTATATTGCTATTTAGATGTTATAAGATGTATAAATATTTCTTTGTTTTTTTTTCTATACTTAAGAAATGTGTTGTCAATCAAACGTTTTCTTGAGAAAGTTAGCCAAATATACAATTATACATTATAGAAGATTTAATTCGAGTTTCAGTCACTTTTTCGTAATAAGATTTAGCAGCATGCAACAAGATACAAATCAAACTGGATGTCATTGCGATAGCACCCTTGGAAATACCTGTTTTATGTTACATTATAGTTAAATCCATAGCTATGGTTGTATTCCTGGTGACGTCGTCACAAGACAGCACTTGCCTTATACATAAAACAATTTTTTATACTGTTCAAACAGCATTATTCTTATCAAGGAATGACCATGTAATGTAAATAGCTATTAACTGAAAACAAGACATCATTATCAGGGTTCGCGTTGGCGGGGTTTTTGTCCACTTTTTGGACATTTTTTTACGAAATGACTCACTTTTTCGGAACCCACCGAGTCTTTGTGGACCCAATCGAGTCACACTTTTCTTTTTTGACTCACTTTCCTGAGAACCCAGCGCGAACCCTGAATTATGTCATATTACATGAGCACGTAAAAGCCGTCTCCTGACTATAACGGTGATTACCTGAACTTGTCATCTTGGTCTGCAGCGGCCTCCATATAGCGCATAAATGACGTGTTGTCCCCGCCCACCTGCGCCAGTTGTATGCTCCGAGGTTCTGTCGTGTCATTCTTGTCGACGGTGAAGGTCAGAAATACACCTTTTGTCCCTGAAAATAACGAAAATTTAAGGAAGTCCATTGCATCAATGGAGGTCTCTGTCATTGATGTAGAATTTACATTCTACAAAATTCTGTGGCAATTCATGACAGTTGAAAATACATGCGAACAATTATAATACATGGTAAACACTTCTAATCACAATTAAGCAATCTATTTTGCCATGATGTAATTGTATAATTCAGCGTTATACATTATGTTTAATTGTGAATTATTTTTATTACTGTCAGTGGAAAATAGTTTGCAACAATATTAATTAGATAAATCCACAATGCACCTTTGCATTACCAAGTAAACAATGCGACGTTGGAACAACGTTGGATAAACGTAGCACCCGATGTCGGATCAACGTCGAGGTTTGGTTTTTGATAGAAGTCTACCTTCCGACGTTGGATTTACGTCGATAATCCGACGCCCAATAAACCCTGCATAAAGGTTGCAAGTGGAAGTCGAAACAACGGCTCCCTACAAGTTGTACCTACATGGGGAAAGCGGCGATGTATAGATCACGAGACAATAAAATCGCCAAACTGACAGCGGTAATCACAGTGTGGTTACTCTCCATTAACGTACTCGATATGCATGTCGATTTCCATGAGTATTTTTCAAAAGTGGGTGGGGAAAACATGCGCGCTTATGAAATCCTCATATTTGACGTCCTTGTTTCGTTCCATCTGCGGAGACAGCTGTCATGGCTACCACTTCCGGTGAGCGATAACATGAGGTTGGTTTTGGTTGTTTATCCGGCGTATAAACAACGTCGATTTTGCGACATCTATTCAAAGCTGTATCAAAGACGTTAATTAGACGTCAGGTAAAGCTACCTTTTGGTTGCGATCAATCACAACCACAGTACAATCAGATTTAATGCGGTTTGATCGTATCAACGTCGCAAGCTCAAATTGACGTTGATGCACCCTAGAATGTTTACTGGGCATTGTGTACATACTACTACTAAGAACAGAAGACAAACCTTGTTGAAAATGGATTGAATTATCAACATCATTCCACTCCAGGCCATTGAAATAATGGTTGTCTCTCTTAAAATAATGAGTTTTATGGTAAACTTTTATTTTATTTCATTTATTTATTTACTTTTTTTTTTGCAGTTTTGGCATTTCATATTGCAGCAACCACATGACAAACATGTATTTAAATTCAACCGTTGTTCATCATCAACGTGTAGTTTGCATTATATTGCAATTGCCACTAATCACTTGATTAACGATTGACATTTTACAGGCCCTTCATTTGCTCTTAGTCTTGGTCTCTTTCTTTGCTGCAGCAACATTATAGCGGCTAATAAAAGTAAATAATTACCTTTTCTCCACACACGATACCTGAAGTTAATAGAACAGCGTATACGAAGAAGCGACCCATAGTTTATCGCTCATGAATTTTAAATCCCGTATAGCTGAAATGGGTTGTGTTGTTCGGCTCATTAATACCTTAGCTGCCCATATGACACTATTTATAAACTTTATAATCTAGTCTTATGACGGTATATGGCTTACTATGCTTTCATGTGACTAAACTGAGGATAACCTACCTAACGCAAAGATAAACAGAACGCATCTTAAGTGAATTTAAGTACACTCTATTGGTTTGTGATAAACATTTGCTCCGTCGCCTTCCCCATTATGGCGCTACTACGAGCGACTACTTGGTTTTGCGCTTATCCTGCAGCACTCTTGTGTAGCGTCACGTGTTAGATCTTTTGTTCATCATGTGGTCGTTTTAACACACTTTTCAACTGAGCCTGTTTGCGGCTAACTGACAGTCGATGTACGCGTTTTGTACCAGTGAATATTATTAGGGTGATCCAAATTTAATTTGAGGATGCGACCAAACCAGAACATCAACCCTGGTTGTACGTTGGATGTGATTGGCCGCGATCACAGATCAATGTTTGAGCAACGGTTTTGACAAACGCTAAATGGAAGTTGAGTAAGCAACGTTGCTTAGAGCTTGCTTTTCGTCGCAATCAAAACAAAACTTTCTGCAACGTCTAATCAACGTCTTTGCTGCAACATTGAATAGACGTCAGAAAATCGACTTTAGAAAACTTTGAATAATCGGCGTCGAATAGATGTTGATTGATGTTGGACTAACAACGACGTAAATGCCTCCTTGTATTGTCGTCCACCGGAAATGATAGCAAATTTTTTTCTTTTTGCATTTGAAAATTATTAATGCAAATCGGCTTCATACGATATTCCTCGTGATCGAATGGAGGTACTGACAATCATAGACAACCATAAACATGCAAAACCCGCCGTTGCAGCGGCGCAAGGTTTACAACGTTGATCCGAAGTCGCAATGCTTACCTGGGTCTAGTGAAGTTAAGCTCACACTACTCGTCTGTTATTCAGGTTTAGGGGTCGAGTGGTCTCATGATGTAACTGTTTTCTAATGTCCATCATTGTTAAGGCAATGGGATGATCAGCCTACTTTCATTCATGAAATAATATGTGTAACTGATGCCAGGTGAAGACGCTTAACATACAAAATGCTTTGCTGTTTAAAACAGAGAAAAATTTCAGTATATTGCTTAATGTAGTATTGAATGACTGCTAAATGTGTCAAGGCACACCTTGTCTCATATTTGAGGTACTATTTAATGAAAGTAGTCAAAGGCTATATTAAAGCATTATGCCAGAGTGCTTTGTTCTATCCCAGCCTGTGCATTTCTGTTAGTATTATATGTAGGAACTATTCCGTCATACCAAACACGGTAACTTGTGTAATCACAAAAACATTTATTTTACATTTAAATATAGTTTTGCTGTGGTTATAATGCTCAGGGTTACCATTCCTGCACAGTTCTGCAGATTCGGAAGGCTTTGCACGCTTTGTGCTGTCTGTGTCTGGCATGTGTGACGTAAACTGTTAAATAAGCCACTTCATTCTGTTTTACTTGAATGGCAAATACTCACACAGAAAAGCCTGTGTATTCAATCAGTGATTTTATATAAGCTTAACTACTTCAGTATGGCTATATCAATGTATTTGAAATGTGTATAATTAAGAATACGAAATTTGAAATCTAAAGAACAGAGGATTTTTATTCTGGTTTTGATCCATCTATGCCAAAACTTAGATTAATTACCGTTTCTTCAACATGCCTCATCAAAATGGTTAATTTTCCTAAGCCACGATGAAACATCAAGGGAATTTTGAAGCGTCACAATTCACTAAAGTCACGGCGAAACATGAAAGGAGCATGAAAGGTCACACCTCCCTGAAGTAAAACCTTAAGCTTCTGTTGGACAAAATTATATTTCTTACTTGTATATTAGTAGATTAACTGAGGTCAGTTAATTTTTTAAAAAAATAACTCAAGATCAGTCGCATCATAAGTTTATTTCTGAAACCATTTAGTTTATTAAAAAATATATATGATGAAGTGAAAAACTGCATTTCATTACTATCTTTTCTTATAAAGCCACGAGTTATTAAACAAATAACATTTGATAATTAACACATTATTCTCTCTATGTATTTCATCCCAGTGTAAAAATTGAAATACAAAGAGTCAATTTTTTATCGTCAAACTATTATATAGCAAACAGCACAAATGCACTCCTGCATTTCTACGCATGAGGAAAAAGTAGGTGCTTGTTAGCACATGTCACAATATGTGTCGAAAAAGTGCGGAAAAGGGCATAAATTGGGACCAGATGCTGTCCATGTCCATTGTTTTAAAGGGTATTTCATTTAGTACTCCGCGTTTCCAGAAAAACAGGAGGGTTCTCAGGCAACTGCGATGCGTCGACCAACGGAGACGTCCAATAATTGTGCACAAATACTTCGAAGTGTACGTTGTTGTCCAATTTTCGCTCTTTATTTGAAGGAACATGTAAATATATAAATTAAATTTTGGGGAAAAATGTACAGGGGTGGCCGTGTTTGGTTATAATAGGGTTATTTTCAAGCTTGGCATTTTGAGTGGCATCGCTTTAAAGTCAGAGTCACATATTTACCAATATGAATGTGAGTTTCTCGGAGTCTGACTTAAAAATAACCTGGAGTGCATTTCAAGTAAACATTCAAATGTAAGGTGTTAAATAAGGAGTGAGATATAAACTTTATGTTTACTAATTGTTCTGTTTGCAGTTGACACGATCGTAATCTCCTCCTGGTTCCACTTTTAAAAACCCACAACCTTAAGTCGCTGAATTTAAGAGAGTATTTATCAGTAATCATTGTGCTACAGGTGTACGTAGTAACACAATCTTATAGCAAGTAACAACTTTCGAATACACAGGCTTGTGACATGTCGTCATAGCTACACACAAACAATTCGTACACACTGTTCCAAATACAAGATGTCTAAGGACAGGATGGCAGATTAATATCACCAAAGACATTAAGTTCAAATAAGCATGCGATAGTAATAACTATCACATATGCAATCAGTAATAAAATTCCAATCTTCTTGTCTAGTTTCCAACCATACAATACCATGGCTAAGAATACTATGAATACTGTTGCCAGTACAATGACCGTTGTGAAGAGTATTCCGTTACTATTTATAAACACAGTATCTCCTGTTGATATGGCAACTGTTTGTAGAAACCATGGCAACCCTAGGCACAAGAGGATATCGAATATATTGCTTCCTATTGAGTTGGATACCGCCATATCGCCGAATCCTGCATCAAAATAAATATTTCCTTAGAAAACAAAGTGCTTTTTTCATTGACGTGAAACTTGAAGATGTCTTTAACGGGCATTAGGCAGCTATGTTACCCGAGCATTGCACAGCTATGGTGCGCGGGCATTTGACAGCTAATATAATGCTATTTAATCGGCACGGAAGTATGCTAACCAGCAACCATTTCAATTTAAAGAAACGTATAAGCAGCTACGTGATGTATAAGCAGTCAGATACAATAAAACTGAAAGGAATAAAATGCACGTATCACATCACAAACTTACAAGTACTGTTATATGCTTGTCTAGGCAGCAAGTAAAGTTACATATTCCACTCTACATTGTTATAACCTCTGAAGAAAACAGTTATGAATGAAACAACAAGATATTGGTAAAACAGCACTGCTTACCGTCTTTGGCTACAAATAAGCTGGCTAATGCGTCAGGAATACTGGTACCCGCAGCCAGAAGAGTCAGGCCCATCACGGCATCCGGTATGCTCAACGTGTCGCCTGAAGACACAAAATATTTTTGCCTGTTGCAGAACTGCCTGATTCATTAGCTTGATCTTTTTCGTTTAATAAATTGCAATTATAATGAAGATAGATCACTTTGTTCTAGATCGGATTGTAAGCAATTGTTTTATCATTATTTTAACAATGACTAAACAGGTTTTGAACTATTCAAAATTTTACTCCAAACCGTCGGACATCTTTTAATGCTAAAAATAAGCTTCAATGGGACATCTTATTTTTCTGATCATTATCGTTTAAATGCATAGTGTAATTAATAAAACAGACTTCAATGCATCAGTTTACATTTCCGATTTGTCTTACCAATGATTGTGACCATCCAGACCATAACGTAAGTAAGAGCCCCCAACCAGACGATACTCATAACAAACGTCACTGGAAACAGCTTGGCCCAGCACCCACCCCGACGGCAGTCAGGGATAGTACACACAAAGAGGACGGAAAGCGGCATCATGATTACCCAACCAATTCGCTTCGGCCACGTGTCTGGTACTTGAAATGGCGATTCAAATTCCGATTCTGTCATCAGTTTTCCATCTTGCACACTGCCATCTGAAATTTAAAGTAACATAAGCTACTGGGTCATTAAAACGGTGTATTATTTCTATTATGTCTACATTAATTTAGTCCTCATGCATACATTGTTAATCTACTTTGAACTTTTCTTTCACATCGTAACAAGTTCTCGTGTATATTTCCTTACATAAGTTGGATTCCCCATATTTCAACATTAACCTATTCCAATTACAGTTGGACGTACCCGGAATAGATTTCACTGATCTAACAAAGATTCCAGATCCAGTATAATCCTCCTCTTCTGCTTCTTTTAACCCGTTGAGCACTCGTGATTGAGGTACATCGGTGGTATGATTGTTTGAAAAATGAATGTCGGTGCCATTCTCTATGTCTTTCTTTCCGTTCATGCAGGCAGTGGCAGAGTCATGACGTAATGGGATTGCTTGAGCGTGGTTATTTTCATGCTTGTTTTTGTCCGATTTCTTTGATTTGCAACAGTTTATTTTGTTTACTTGGTGTACGGCAAAATTTCCAAGTTTTTCATTAAACACCATAAGGACTATATAGAGTGCGTATAATGCCAGCATAACCAACGCTTCATACCTACAGAATGCAATAACGATTTATTTTATTATCACATTAATGTATGAAGATTTATTTTCAGTATTATGTAATATTTCTTGAGCTGTAAAAATTATAACAAAATTGTCTCAGGGCATTATAAGTTAAGTCATTATAAAGTTCGGATGCCATACTTTATTAGTGTGTGACTGCATCATAGAATGATTAAAAGAGGAATTATAAAATATAACATAATACTACCAGGCAACATGATTGTCCATAATGACCATAGCCAATGTTAAAATACTGATGACGTAAACAATGCAGTCTCTTGTCATTGGATACCACAAGAGATGAATAACCTGTAAAACAATTAAATAAGCCTTTTCTATATAGCTGTGTCCCAATCAGTGTAGTATATGAATATATTTAATAGTACACAATGTCTTCATATGTATCTTTTGTAGTCATGTAACTGTTTACATATTCAACAATAGGCTGCTGATACTTAACTAAAAATACTGTATATGACCAAAGGTATATTCATAGCAAATGGGTTTTCTTGGTTTAAAATGCTTGTTTCTCCTCTATCTCTGCATAATTGTAATTGTTAGAAAAAAACGAAGTGAGCCGACTTTAAAAAAATTGAGTTAAAACAGAAAGAAATGGGCCGGTGTAAATTATTCACCTGGTTGATTGTTTTCATACCTCCAAGAAGATATTATCGTGAGTAATCGCTATTTTGTTACTGACTCGATTCGTATTTTTGAAAAACTTGCTTACTAACAAACCAGATCCCAAAAACATAAACAAATATAGTTTACCACCAAAAATGAAAAACCCACCTGTCCTGCAAACAAGGCCACAACTGCGATAATGACAAGAATGTTGAACACGGCCGATCCTACGATGGTTCCCAAGCCAACGTCGGACTTAGCAAAGAACACACCTGTAACATGGCAACACCCTTATCCCTTAACATATCGCTACCTTATTTAAAGAAAATAAAATCAATATAAAAACTGTAGGTGTAACTGCTATAAATATAAAAATAGCGAATTATTAAATGTTGAACATCTTAGACACTTCAGAGGAAACACAATAGGTACATTGGTACGTGATGTTCACAGTAAGCTGTGCAGTTGAAGACTGCTAGTATAGTAAAAGCGCTATAAACTTTCCAGATCAAGCCATTGAGAAGGTTGAGTTAACCTGTGTTGTTGTTGGACAATGAGCCTTGAAGTTTTATAACGCACTGAATCTAAGGTGATGGATCGCATGTCGGGAGAAAGTGGGAGAAAGTGATTGCACCCATGCAGGAAATCTATCCAATTGTATGACACTTACCAACTATGGAGGTGAAGAGCTCAGGCGCGGAGCTCCCTGCCGCCATGAATGTGGCCCCCGCGACATCGGACTGCATATGAAGCACTGAAATAAATTCACCGTGCTTCACCCACTACTCATCTTACATTAACCGTGTAAGCCATGCTGATACAGTGTGTCGTTATGGAGAATATGTCAAAGAATGGTTATGAATTTCATGCAAATACTTAACGCCGTTGTTGAGGGTGCCAAAAGACAGATCACCAAGGTTCTTATAAGCAAGTGAATATCACGTCTCGATAGTATATAACTAACATGCTATATATTTTTTCTTTCATTATCACGGCGGCTTTCTAATATAAATTGTAATCCAGTGCAAATCTAATGTAAAAATCTAATGTAAAGTCTTTAAGTTGCATTTCTAAAACAGTTTGCTACTGGAAATAGATTCATTGACCTAAGGAGGAAGCTTATGTCCTACACACCTGTGCTAAATTTTTCCAGCGACGCCACAAAGTAATCATCACACACAATAGCAAGAGCGGCAAATATGTAGAGGCAGATGATGATGTGGACAATGACGCCTCCTTTCTTTCGCTGCTCCTCCGTCAAGAAGTCTTCCGGGAACTCTTCTATCGATCGTGGTGTACAGTTACGCTCTTCTTCCTCTCCGCCATGACTTTCTAAAAGCTTCCGGCCTGTTAACAATGCACATCCTTTTAAATAATGATTATGAGTAACAGCGTAGTTGGTGGAGCGTCAGTTTGATAGGTCACAGGTTTAAATTAGCCTTGAGCGGTAAGCACTGTCTGTCTCCAATCATCTCAATTACACAAATCCAGTGGAGCAAACTACCACAACATTTTAAATTAAAGCCCAGAAAGGTCGCAAATGCATTGTTTCATAAAGAGAGGATGTCACTCGACGTGTAGAAAAAGTATCACGGTTGTAGCTTCATTACCAGAGGTATTACTGTATATCAAGGCTGGCCGGTTTTGTTATCTCAGGGGATAAATACAAATTCATCTCGTTTTGACAAATTTTTAACATATCATTAAATAATATTTTTGTATTAAAATAAGTCTATTTTCGAGAAAACTTCATTAGAAATTCAACACACAGACTGACTACATGCTAGAACAAGCCAAATTTTTCAAAAGGTATGACGCCAGTTTTACAGACTACATAATTAAGAATAATTTTACTTACACAAAATGTGTTATTATTGCCTGTGTTTAGAGTACAGTACCTGTAACTTTTAAAGTATGATCTCCACATAATGATATGTTCTATATGCACCTTTATGTGAACGTTCTGAGAGCAGACCCTGCTGGTTGTGATGTAATGATAAAACAGCCGCCGCCGAGAGTAGCAGCGTGAAGGTGGCCATTCCCATTACCAACCGACTCTTCCTACTTCTCTTCCAAGCCATTCTTGTATATACCTAAATATAGATATATTTAAGTATTTATTGTTATATTAAATATTAATGGTATCAGATAGAATGGTCCCGAAAATTCGGCATAACTCTTAAATCGAAACTCTTAAAATACAAAAATGCTGATTGCAATTACATATTAAATTTACAAAGGCTTATTAAACGCGAAGAAAAAATCATTTGACGCTTTAACTGTTGACAAAAACTAAGAATCGACTTTGGTCTTAGAACACATTGTTTTGAATTAAATCAGGAGTTGCCAGCTGTAGGGGCTGAGGTTTTGCACCCCATCCCGTAAAATCATCGTCCATTGCGTTGCGCTTCTTTAAAATTCTAAATCTTAAACTCGGCAAGAAAAAATTTTCAGAAAATATGCACTTGGGGCGATGCACTTATTGCAATTCTATCTGATCCAGTACATACAGTTAAACATATGAGAACGCTGTTATATTATTATCAATGTGTTTGCTATAGATAAAATAAAAAATGATGGGTGCTTGTTTGAAACTCATTTTGAGAAATGAAACAATATTAAGTTTGTTATTATTATGCCCTGACAATGTTATTTATGTAATACAAATAAAATAAAATGTTGCAATTCGTTTTCTGTTAAAGTCAAAATTATTTTCTCAAGGTTTCTTGTTGCTGAATGCTATGCACATCTTTTATGTCACTCATGATATGTGCCAAAATGATATATTTTCGCCATTAACTAAAATCGACAAGATGACATAATGTGCATAATATATTATACTTTTATACCAGAACCCAATTTTTTGTTTTGTGTAACAGTGTAACAATTTATTCTTACAAAAGGTTAACATGGAATTAAAATGATTATACTTCAGGGGAAAGATACACAGACTCAACTTTTAAACAGTAGAAAAACGTCTAGAAATTTTAGAATGATCCTATTCAAGGGGAGAGATGCTTACACTTAACTTTTTAACAGTAGAAAAAGTCTAGGAATTAGAATGAAACTTAAAGTTTTAACAGTAGAAAAATGTGTATTAATTATTTAAATTACATATTTTTTCTAAGCGATATATACTGGACATGACGTCAGTGCACGAGAGTACAGCATGACCAGGACAATACTGGCCTCTTAAGAAGACAGCCTCCACCATAGCAATCAAACTCTAAAATCAAATTCATGTCTTGTTTGGTTCAAGTCTTAATTGAATAAGAGAAAGGATGATTTGTTAAGATGATATTGACACATGTGCGTTTTTGGCCCTTGGTTATCTTGTTGAGATTATCATGATATAAGTGTGAAGCGATGCGTACCACCTTCTTACTGGCAGGCCGTGCGTCATCATCAGGCTTCGTGCGTCATCAATCTAATTAGTGCGTCATCAAGATTTATCTCATAAAAGGGCTAGATGAAGTGTTTTATATTAGAAGTTCAATATACGCAAACAGTAACAACATAGAGTACATTTACATACTGTTGACCTTTAAGTAATTGGTGAAAAGAAATTGCTATGTAGGTGAGGTGAAAACAATTTTCGCACTTCACACCATAGATAAGTTCAGCTCTTATGATAATGACTCGCACTATAGTTATATTGTATTGAAGGAGAGAGCCGGCTAACCAAGGAACACCCCTGAGTCTATCGAAAAACTACTTATACACACACCGCGTCTTTAGTTGTGTTTATCACAGCATCTGGGGTCTGATAAACATAACCTATTGAAAAACAGTCTCAATATGATAATCAGGGTGTACATCAATGCACGCACAGTGCTGTCGCCCTTGTTTTACAGTATTTCCTGCGTCATAACATGAAGTATGTACTTCACAGAAGGAGATGCATTGACCAAAGAAAGCTAATTGCTCTACTTTAAATCGGCGTTCTTTGCGATAATTTTAAGTCATAATAATTTACCAAGAAATTTCTACTTTTTTTCTTTGATATAATCTCAGCCGTGTAAAGCATCTAAAATACAGAAGCTAAGGTATATAAAATTAATAGCAAAAAGTGTTATATTTTTATCACAAAACTTCAAAGAGTAAATTCAGGTAGAACCGAAGCGTACGCGACCTTAGCCAGGTGCGTTCAGGTGGTTCTTCAGGGAATGACGAACGGGAGCAGGAAAACTCACCCAAAAACCAACTCACCCAAAATTTGTTGGACAACTCACACAAAAACTTTGGACAACTCACCCAAAACTTTTGGACGACTCACCTAATTTTTTGGACAACTCACCCAAAATTTTGGACAATTTACCCAGTTTTCTATTAAATGACCAATGTGGCTGATAGTTCTAGACATAGTTTCAACCAATTGTGCTTATGGTTTACAAAGCAAAACACATTAAAATCGATGTCTGTATTGCAAAATCTGCGAAAACCTTTGCTAACGATTTGCAAAGAAAACACAATAAAATCGATATCTTTATTGCAAACTATGCGAAAACTACTCCAAAAATAACGACATGGCATGGTTAAAAAGCAGACGTTTCGCACAAAAACACATGAAAATTCTGTGAAAACTACTCGAAAATAAAACAAGAAGCACAAATTTCGCAAAAAAATCTAACACTAGAGGGCCGTGTCGGCACACTGTCTTGTCTCATATAGCACCAGTTAAAATGTCAAAATTGGCTCCGGGATCGTCGTAGAAGTCGGCCAGCAGTGATACCCTGCTTGTTGAGTTCTTAGCTCGAGCGACGTTGAATAAGGCTCGCAATGTTTTGCATAACTGCAATTAACATTGAGCATTTGACGCAGTGTAAAATGTGTAGCGTTAATTGCAATTAAAAAGTATCGATGAGCGAGACTATCCGAGCAACATATTAATCTATTGAGAATGTCCCCCTCGCCGCCCAAACCCTTCTTTTAGCAATGTCTAAAATTTATTTATGCAAGAGGACTGTATGTAACATTTTCCAAAGCTTTTGGGTGAGTCGTTCGAAACTTTGGGTGAGTTGTCCAATCTTTTCGGGCGAGTTGTGCAAAATTGGGTGAGTTGGTTAATGGGTTTTGGGTGAGTTGTCTGACACCCATGACGAACAAGTCAAGAAAAGAGTTTTTATTTGTTATTTTCGTCGCTGATTAATTATGTGATACGACCTTTATTTAACTCTACAGTGGGTTAAAGTTTAACTTGTTCGGTGATGCTTAGCGATGTGCAAAGATAAAAGCAAATCGTACGGATGAGTTAAAATTTTAATGTGTTTTGTTATGTAAATAATAAATTTAAATACAAACTACAATGCCAGGAAGTTGTTGTATTAGTAAGATGAAGAAGAAAAGTAGTCTTCTTTCTCATCCGTATTTTTGAAAATTTGATCGAGCAAGCTAAAAATTTCGATGACCTAGCATTGCTTGAAAATTTTGATTCCTTTTTTCCCCACCAAATATAGTTTTAGAAAATATTTTTTGTGCCATCACATTTGTATTATAAATCTTAAAGCAGTTTCGAAGCCTTGTGAAGCCTTCGACTTGTTTTAATTTTGTACACCCGGCCAGCAGGTTTATTTCTTTCTTACGCAAAATTGTTTAGATCGGACAGGGTCACCCTTTTTATTTGCAATTTAGTAAAAATTTTCTTCCACTAACCGTCCTACGAGTTGTTTAAATTTAATTTATCCCTATATATATAGTAATAGATCGGTTGAGGGTTGGGAAGGCGGGTGTGGTATGTATATCACTTTACTCAGTTCGTCTTCAAAAATTATTTTTCAGGAGTTACACGACACGAGTTTTTCGGAAAATAAATTGTCATGCAGTTGTTATTCCTAACACAACGACACTGTTGTCTTGTTTACTCACTTACCGTCAAGTGCTTTAGCACTTCTATTTTTGAATAAGTCTTGGAGTGGCTCTTGAGATTGACGTTAACTGTGCACTATTAACTTCTAGACACTGATGCTAAATTGTCTCTTCAATCACACACTCTTTGCAAGGACTCTGGAATGTACAAAAAATATTGATGATACAATGCCGCTTAAATATTTACTTAATATTTAAAAATCTATTTAAATTTTTCAGTCCATCATAGTCTATAGATTAAGAGAAAAGTAAAAATCTCTGACGTCAAAGAAGCAAATTCCCCATGACAACGCATAAATAATACAACCCACTTGCAATGTCTAGAGGTTTCCGAGAAGTATATCAGGCGTTAAGGAATGAATCATAAAAAATGAAATCAAACGCATACCAACCTATTCCCTTAAATTTCACCTTCTAATATTGCTAAAATTCTAAATGCATGCATTGGTTGCACCGGTAATAGTTGAAAGAAATGTTTTATTATTATTTAAATTCCTACCTGCACTTTGTCAAAATGCTCATTTAAAAACGACTATGAAATATTGGCATTTCATTACTCTCTTATTCCTTGTCAATCAATAATGCAGATGTGTGGGTGACGGTTTGCTCAATTGGTTAAAACGTTGCCCGATATACCAATGACCAAGGTTTGAATTTGGCGCAGTTGTAATTCAGAGGGGCGGAGATGATATTCGATCGAATCGCCTGAGGTAGGCTCAGTGTTTGTAATCAGGGACGAAAATATACATACTTAATTACTATCTGTCTAGAATGAATGTAGGGGAGTGGTAAATCTCGCAATAGTTGGTTAGAAACTGGTATATCAGACAGATATTATATAGAGGTTGCTTGTGAGTAGTTCTTTGCACATTCCCGTATTTCCAAGTACTGTCAATGCTACTGACAGTCATAGCACTACAAGGGAGTATCTAATCAATTGTGATTCCCAGTAAACCGATATCGTAAAACCACAATAAAATATACTCTGTAACAGATAATTTGTTTGGTTTAATAGGTTATAATAAAGAGGTTTCATTATAGGCAAAACTGAGTGCTGATATAAATTTTAACATGAACTTGACTAATAGAGGATACTTAACAGTGTGTATTGTTAATTAATCTCTATAACAATTGAAAGGTGATATTTTACATTTTCCATATTAAAACGGTTAATATTGATCTGGAAATACATTATCAATATCAATTAAATATTTAATTAGAGGGTCTCATTAAATATGTGTCAGATAAAAGGTGACTACATCACTAATTTATTTTAAAATGCAAGATGTTTAGAACTTATAAAATCACGAAACTTTCTTTTTCTGATACTTATTCTGGAAGGATTATTAGTATGGAATAACATAAGATATTACTGAATCGCGATTTATTGTTTTTCGATAAAGTAAGCGGTTTTTAAATGGATGGCCGAAAGATTCATTGGGACTTAATGGTCATAGCGCCTGCCGAGTTTGTGAAAATCGGAGCCAAAGTCAGTCTGTTCCTTAGAATCCTCTGGCCGAATTCGAACCTGGCATCAAGGGGATACTAGATCAGCTGTCACACATACTGAACTAATAGTCGATATCTTACTGCTTGAATCAGCTTGGACGATTATGATAGCTGTAGTGCCACAAAAAACTGTTGTTTTTAAGTTATGAACAGATCTTTCCTGTTTATTTCGATGTATTTGTACAATTTATGTTATTATATACAAAACAAACAAAATAAAACAAAATAGCTGCCAAATCTGAAACGATCTGAAACAGTCCCTTTAAATCTTTCGAAACAGCACAGGCTTGTGTTTGTATAATATGATACTCAAAATCACATCTTTTGAGTAGAAATGAAATATTGAGACTGGCATTCAATACGTTAAAAATGTTTGTTATCATTGTGAAATGCAAAGAAATTGTAATTGTAAAGGATTGTAATAACATTAATTTGAAAATTGTAATAAAATACAATAAGCCCATTATAAATGATACCCACTTATGTTCAGGAGTGGCATCACCAAGGAAAATTATGAGTTATATAGTTTTACAAAATCATATTTAAAAGATTAAAGTCTTTACCTCATCTATATTATTATGTAAAAGAAATATAAAATTTAATGCCAGCCAAAGTTAGTAACTTTACATTTTATGTGTCCATTTTATGTTTGATTAAAGAACATTGCAAAGTGCAGCTACTTTAAATGTGGTAGCAGGGCCTGCTTATTTCATAGACACTATATTAGCCAAGTTTATTAATTCTCTTTTTCTTTTAAAATAAACTACTGACAAAACAATTACCTGCATTAGCGTTTAGTAAGAACTAGTTTTAAATATATCCATTATTATTCTTGACATTTGCACTGCAAGTGAGTGTGGTGATAGAAACTCCAGCAGGTTATATGACGACATTCTCTAGAAGAATGCTTTTATCACAAAGGATGATAAAGTTATCGTAAAGTGTGTCGATTGGTTGAGCTGAAGTAGGCACTTTGTCTCCTATGTTGTCTTCTTTTGTGACTTCATTGAAATAAGTAGAAATATTAACAATCTTAAAAATGTGAGCAATATATATATATATATATATATATATATATATATATATATATATATATATATATATATATATATATATATTTATATATATATAGGCCCTTAAATAATATCATTTGGCATATTTTAAGCTCTTTCGATCTCAAACTTTTTACACTGATGTTTTTACTGGCGTCAGAACTAAAAATATTCACATAATTATTAGACAAGACAAGCACGGAATGCAACTTTGCATTGCTGAGCTTATTGCTGAGATTCTCTGTCCTGTTTTTGGATGTTACGATGTGACCAAAATGGGACCTTCTTGGACTTGTCGAATATTCATATAGCGACTCAATTACGTCACGACCAAAACGGGACCTTTTTGGGATTTCCTAAATGTCTAGATATGGTCTGAATCACGTTGTGACCATATTCGGCCCTTTTCAAACCATATGCTACGTCTTTTGCCTGCTGGGCACAGCACAAAGCAAGCGCACAACTATTATACTAACACATATATGCGCTCACAGTTATACAAAAGAAAACTTACTGTCTTGGGAGACAAGCAGGCAAGCGTATCGGACATCACAATAAAGCTTCACAACAGCATTTATGAAAAGGCAGGAACCTTGTAGTGTGGGTATTACAGACCACTAGAAACTACTCAAAGTTTGATTGAGAAAAAAATAAATACACAATGAGCTTATGCTTTCTGTCAAATACTTTATTGTATTTCCAGTTTCAAACAGTTAATCGTGAAATACTGACACAATAATATACTGATTTGACACTGGCTAACAGTTAACTAGATCTACCAATTTTTTATGATTCTGTTCAGTTCCAAAAAATAAAAATAACCTTCCCAGAAAATTATAATTTGCAGAACGGGACGGTTAGAGAAAAAGAATAAGATAAAATACATTTGAAAGCTTTATTTCATATTCGTTTAATAAGTTAAGGTGTTAAATGCATAAAAAACATCAAGGATTTAACCGTGGTGAGGTTTTGATAAGGTTTTTAAATATGAATTATTAATATTAAGAAAATAAAATTTGTGCAGCACATAAATTGCTAAAACAGCTTAATTAGTCTACATGATTTTAGTTATATATATATATATATATATATATATATATATATATATATATATATATATATATATATATATATATATATATAGATCTAAAACCAGTCATAGGGAGACCATGCCTTTAATATAGCACTTAGGGAGACCATTTGTATATTTTTTACCTTTGAGTTTAGAAAGACAAAAATTACCAAAAAATGTTCCTATACGTTGTAGATAATGGGTGTGATTTTTTCTTCTTGTCATATTAAGTAGCAAAAAATAAACAAAAAAGTTGGTCTACGTATTTTTTCTAGATTTTCCTTGGCATTTTAGGCGACCTGGCTAAAACCACGGAATTTCCCGGGTCTCCGTAAGTGTGTGGTTTAATGCTCTGTATATTTGGTCTCCCAAAGTAGCATATTTTGCTACTAGTTGGGTGTTTTTGAACATTTATTTTAAACCTATGTTTATTATTATTGTTATTTGTTATGTATATGCATTGTGTATAAGTTATACGCATGTACGACAGCCTTGAGAGATGACACTATGCACATATTACCAATGACTGTGCCATTTAGTTCTACTTAGCATGCAAATATGTGCAAGATGCTTTATGTTTCTGGTTAAAATATTGTTACGTGACATTTTAACTCTGTAACATTACTTAGGAAAGAAAAGAATTGAAGTAGTAATTAATGATAAACAAAATGTCTCTTCAAGTTGCATATATGGTCGCCTTAAGTCGGTTTATACACCCAGAAATATACAACCAGCAATAAGGAGACCATATATTTTTCATGAATATGTGCAAGATTTTTATATTATTAAGACAAAAAAGTGCTAAATGTTATTTTAAATTCCTTAGAAATCATTTTGGTAGGGAAAAAAAGAGTAATGAATATAAAAAATGGCCTTTGAAGTGTTTTGTATAAGTGTGAAGCATAGTCTCCTTAAGTCGGTTTACACACTATATGTATATATAAAGTAGGGATACGTTTCATTACGTCATAATGTTTATTACGTCATAATGCATCTTGCTCTCAAGTGTTCGTTTCTTTGAAAAAATGCCTGTTTACAGTGCTAAATTATCCTTTTCTTCAATTTCGTGCTAAACCATGTATAAGCATGTTGAGCAGTTAAGGAAAAAAATACTGGTTGCTATAATATTTTTAAATACATAATATATAGCGGATCTTAAATAAAAATGGCAGTTTTCCCCGGTCTCCTTAAAGCTGATTTTTTGGCACTAATGTTTATACAAGGTATAAAGTTTAGGATAAAATTGAAAGCTTGTTATCAAGTTTCAACACACAAATTTAATTTTAAACCAAAGTATGTTATATTCGCTATGCCATAAAATCATTCGTTTTTTATTTGCTGAGTAGTTTCGTAACGTTTAAACACGCTAATAATTAAGGAGACCTACTTTTGGTCTCCCTAAATTTTTGGTCTCCCTAATACTGGTTTTTTAGCAAAAATGGTCCCCGTATTGCTGGAGGTACACTTCTATATATATATATATATATATATATATATATATATATAAACATATATATATAGATATACTAAAATCATGGAGACTAATTAAGCTGTTTTAGCAATTTATGTGCTGCACAAATTTTATTTTCTTAATATTAATAATTCATATTTAAAAACCTTATCAAAACCTCACCACGGTTAAATCCTTGATGTTTTTTATGCATTTAACACCTTAACTTATTAAACGAATATGAAATAAAGCTTTCAAATGTATTTTATCTTATTCTTTTTCTCTAACCGTCCCGTTCTGCAAATTATAATTTTCTGGGAAGGTTATTTTTATTTTTTGGAACTGAACAGAATCATAAAAAATTGGTAGATCTAGTTAACTGTTAGCCAGTGTCAAATCAGTATATTATTGTGTCAGTATTTCACGATTAACTGTTTGAAACGGGAAATACAATAAAGTATTTGACAGAAAGCATAAGCTCATTGTGTATTTATTTTTTTCTCAATCAAACTTTGAGTAGTTTCTAGTGGTCTGTAATACCCACACTACAAGGTTCCTGCCTTTTCATAAATGCTGTTGTGAAGCTTTATTGTGATGTCCGATACGCTTGCCTGCTTGTCTCCCAAGACAGTAAGTTTTCTTTTGTATAACTGTGAGCGCATATATGTGTTAGTATAATAGTTGTGCGCTTGCTTTGTGCTGTGCCCAGCAGGCAAAAGACGTAGCATATGGTTTGAAAAGGGCCGAATATGGTCACAACGTGATTCAGACCATATCTAGACATTTAGGAAATCCCAAAAAGGTCCCGTTTTGGTCGTGACGTAATTGAGTCGCTATATGAATATTCGACAAGTCCAAGAAGGTCCCATTTTGGTCACATCGTAACATCCAAAAACAGGACAGAGAATCTCAGCAATAAGCTCAGCAATGCAAAGTTGCATTCCGTGCTTGTCTTGTCTAATAATTATGTGAATATTTTTAGTTCTGACGCCAGTAAAAACATCAGTGTAAAAAGTTTGAGATCGAAAGAGCTTAAAATATGCCAAATGATATTATTTAAGGGCCTTGTTGAATACATAACTGATATTTTATACTTACATATATGATGTATATATAATGTATATATATAATGTACATACATATAATACATATAAACATATATGTAAGCAATGTGTCATAAACGAGTGCTAATATGTGATTGTGGTAAAACGACAAAATGAAATATTTCTCTGACGGTTTTGTTTCACCTGACAGGTTTGTCAACAGTTTTGTCTGACGATTTTGTTGAGGTGAAGTAAACGGCAATAAAATTACAATATAATTCCACGGCAGCGATACGGTCTTCTACTGATATAAGGTAAATCACACTTTCGGTGTTCCGAATAAAATGTCTAAAAATTCTGTTTTGACTATAAAATAACCTGGTAAAAATGAAAGAAATGATAGAGAGATTTTCCATAAATGGCAATTTTCTCTTGCACCAAAGTTTTGTTTTTAACAATCTGTATGCTATTTTAAAAAGTTATTTGAAGTTTTAAGAAAAGTTTCAATTTCTGTTATGTTCGAGTATAAGCTATATTTCTTCTGTCACTTCTTTCATTTTCCCCATTTTCGGTACAGTCGAAATTTAAACTTCTTCTTCAGAGTGATTATGCCTATTATGTATATTTCAGATTTTTCTACGGGTCTCCTTTCATTCTATGTCATGCATTGGGCCTGTAAGCTGTGAGGATGTCTCAACATCATGAAATAAGATGACTTTTCGTGATTTGGTATTGATTTGTAGCAATAAACAAAGGGTTTGTGTTAGTGTATACAATGCCATTGCCTTATGGTTTAATGGGAGTTATGGGGAATTGTTCAGAAATAAATGATTCATATTGGTATTAACTTAGTCACAGATTCTACTGCATTATTAAACTGGATTAACAGCGACGAATTACTTAATTTGAATGGCTTATGTTGTTTATTGAAAGTGCCTGTCAAGCGAATTAAATTGAGTATATGTAATTATGAATATGTATTGTTTATACAGTTTCATCGTTTATTTGGAGAAATAAATGATTGCAACCTTGAAGATCTCTTCCTCTCTGACTGGTCCGTCAGTCTGCCTGCCTATCCATCTGTTTGATGTATGCACTGGCACAGTGAAACGACGAACTATTTGTCACGCCAACGATAGTTAGCACTAGTGGTGTGATTCGAACCCTAAAACAGGGTTCGAATATTCGAAAACATTTTCGAATATTATTCGAATATTATTCGAATATTTTCATGTTTTTGCAAATTGTTGTTTACTTCTAGGCAAAAATATTTACGGATGATGTTTTATTGTGAAACGTCTTTTATTTATTCTAAAAGTCATACATTTGATAAATTTCCTTGCAATTTCAACAGTTCTTAAGTATTTTTATTCCGTAATTCACCAAACGTATAACCATTATACTTGAATATTATGTGAAACCTAAAACAAAAAATATATATATATATATATATATATATATATATATATATATATATATATATATATATATATATATATATATATATATATATATATATATATATATATATACAATTGTAATACTATCTATTTATTTGCTTTTTGACTTTCACAATGGCACATTGAATGAGTCTGTTTTCGTTCAAATGTAGAAAAAAATGAAAATTGTGCTGTGTCAAGCAACAGCTACGTTTAAAACGATTAGCAAAAATTCAATTGCAAGTTGAATTTTTGCTAATCGTTGTGAATGTTACATATCCGGATTCTACAGAGTTATTCAGAAACATAAAATTATTTTGATTAACTATGTTAAAATAAAAAATTTCTTGTTTTTAATGCGTCAGATAATTTTATGCTTGTGTTTGACTACACGATATAGCACATAATATCTCTACTATAAGTTATGCTGAGTTTAAAACAAAACTCCGAATATAATCCTGCGAACTTTTCAACTTTTTAAGTAACAATGCTCTTAACTAGGATTTCTAAAACTATCATTGTTAATGAATATTTCGTTTGCACCAAGAAGGCTGTTGCGCGAGACCAAGATACGTATTTGTATGCGCTTTCTATGTATTCTTGTTCAAGAACATGAGTAAATTCACATTCTCGGGTTTCAGTTGTGATCTCTTTTTGTGACGATGCTTCCTGCAATGCTAAATATTCTTTAAGCAGGTACTGATGTTGCAGGTATGGCTAGTATTTTCTTCGCAGCAGTCGATATCAATTTTATATGATTTTCACGCCACCAAGTCAGAGGACATAAGTTAGTGTCTATCTGTGCTTCAGACAAGTATCGTGCTATTTCAATTTTAGTTATATCGCTTTTAGTAGGCGTCTGGTCAGAGCATTGAATGATGTCATCAAACATGTCAGTTTTACGTGTTTTACGGTTCTGGAGCAGCTAGTTCAGCATCCTGCGCTGCCTCATCCAGGAGGCATGGCAAAGATGGCGCATTTGTTTCGACTTGAGGTTTTGGAGTTCGAGCTCTGTTCTGTCCAGCTTCGTAGTTAGTTAGTTAGTTATTTGATTGGTTTAACGACACCACCAACCTGTTGCAGGTCATATTGTGTCATTCCAGCTTCGTATGCAATGTCACATTGCTCTTTTAATGCATTGGTACCCTTATCCCTTTCTTCTGCAGTTAAGAATAAAAGGCGTTTTGTTCTGGGGTCAACTAAAGATAACGCGCACATTACAAAGTTGTTCTTTTGCTTATCGAGATTCGATAACATCGAGCGTATTAGTTTAGGGACAGTTGGACGGTCAGCATCGTTCTGATCCAGTAGATTTTAAAGTTTCATCATCACAGGAAGTACCATTGAAGTGGTTGGGGACTTGTCCGCTGACAACTTCTCAGTGGCAAACTTGAAAGGGCGAAGAAGATTCACCATTGGGTCAACAACTATTTGCTCATCCTACGTATAGAGTTTTGTCCTTACAGTAGCACCTTGCTTGAAATTCGGGTCAGTAGCAACAGTGTTTGCTCAATTATGCGCAATTATGTCAACTGTGCTGTTCCATCTTGTTTCGACGTCAGCGATGAGCTTGTGGTCATGTAACTCGTCGAGAAAAAGAAGCTTCTGCTTCTGTTGCAAGAGCTCCTGTGCGTGTGAGCTGTGATGGAAAAATATTACTAAATTCCGACCTTTTTAACTAGCCATAGCACTTTCTGAAGACCATGTCGAACAACTAAATTCAGGCTATGTCCCATACAGCTGAGCCGTGTCCATTCAAGGAGTCGGAAAGCTTTTACCTCATTCGTGGCGTTATCTGTCACAGAAGCAGGTATGATTAATTCCCAGGCATCCTTTGTCCGTTCGAGAGCCTGGGCTATAATATAAAATATATTATATATCAAATAGATAAAATATAAAAAACGATTATATATCCAAAAATGTAGCAACTCTTGCAAACGTACTGATTTTTTCATCTACAGCCCCCCACCCTTCGATCCTGTTAAAATGACCGCAGTGCAAAAATATAATACTTATCTAGTTAGTTCAGGTGACTGGCGGGAAGAAGAGTTCGGCTTAGGGGGGGGGGGGTCAGACAGGAGGGACGGCTAGCCATCAAAAGTTATTTACTCTGTCTTTTTAATAGTTTGGATACTTTTTCGAGGGCATCGATGTGGGAGTATTGTCGTATGGAGAGCAAATTTATGGGTCCAGTTATCTTGGATTAAAAATTCAAAGTAGTGACTTTAAGAATGGGTAGCTATTTAGCGAAGATCATTAATAAACAATTTTCAACCGTCAAACTTACGAAAAAAAATTACGACAAACTGAAGCTGAGACATTAGAAATATTAGGTTATTTGATGCTACATACCATTATCAATAAATTTATATAAAGACTTTACCTCTTTGCAAGATAGTTTGGTTGAAATATTCAATAAATCCAACTTTTTTCATGCATCTTCTTACTTGTTTTTTTTTTACAAAATGGTTGCCACTTGTAAAATCTACGCATGCATAACTAATGAAGTAAAGAGCAATTTGATTGACTTAGAGAGATCACGTAATACACTGTGAGACTTCGTGTCTCTTTGTCGTTTACAGCGTGTGTCGATCGTAGCAATAACAAATTCCATCTCACTGGGAAATGCGTCGTGCGTTCCGCGAACATGGGGTTTGAAATGCTTTACTGTATGCTGTGCTTGCAGATCTCAAGGGATCCCCTTGGATATTTTTATTTTCCTATGAAATAGTTCTTTGTAGGTAAAACTCGATTCCAAGCATGCATTACCGTATGCATGCATGGCATAATGTGTACATATATGATTCGTTTGTTGATTCAAAATTTTCATTTTATTTGATATAAGTTTTGCATAGCTTCAAAAAGAATTGGCGTCACTGCTTTGGTCAAATGGTAAAGAAAACTAAGGACTTAAAGTTTCGAATATTCGAACCCTATTTTACGGTTCAAACCCTGTCAAAACAAATCGAATATTCGAATATTCGAATATAAGGCACACCGCTAGTTAGGACCACCAAGAACAGCCTGTTTTGTGGAGGGGCATGTTGTCAAACTTTTAGACACTCAACGTGTGTGTTGTCCAGCACGCAGTTCTCAGCGCGCCTTGTGATTCAGCGCGCTTTTCCAAGCGCCATGAATTTCAACGCGCTTTCGACAGCGCGATTTTTGATTAAATATTGATTCAGTGCGCATTTAGTAAGATAGCTGTGTGCATGTTTTCCATGTTTGTGTGTTCGGGTGGAATGCAGAAAGCCAGAAATAAAAGGGTTTAAAAATTATAATTAAAAGTGAGACTGTAAAAACATTTGGTCCATCTTGTGGCATTGATAGGCCTGTGTTTGATTAAGTCAGATTTAGAGTTTCTCTGTTAAAGAATGATGATTCAGGTTAGTTGTTGTGATTATATATTCGATGCGTTAATTTAACAATGAAGTAATACGATTGTATAGAGCATCAATATTGTATTTTATTGTGTTTTATCGAGTTTTATTTATCGGAAAGGCGTCTAAAAAATTGTTGTAAACACGTCTTTTTACGTCCACCAAAAACGTCATTTTTGTTGCAAAATCGGCCTTTGGCGACATCGTAAAGACGTCCATTAACGACGTCTTTTTATGTCAAAACAGCACCTTCTTTTCATGTTTTAAGACAACGTCTTTCTTACGTCTCAAAAACGACGTCTTTTTTAATTACAAAATCGACATTTCTCAGATGTCATAAAGACGTGATCGCGATTTAAATTTAACGTCCTAAAGACTCATAAAGGTGTCATTTTGCCTGCTGGGTGGTTTCATAGGGCGGTTTTGGAGCTCTTTGAAACACTTTTTGCTCTATCCTGAGTGTGCAAAGCATTTAAATTGTGACTATTCAACACAGAGAAACATGAGATAATAAAATACAGAAATGCAGAAAGTTATACAGCAAAACACTTCCAAACTCGAGTACTGTAGTTTATTGTTAAAAGCTTAGGATCCACATGTTTTACATTGTGAAATAATTTTTTTTTTCAAATTGTACAACAAAACAAAAATAATAGCTATCAAGAATTGTGGTTTGTTGGTAGTATTGCTTTTACTGATCTATGAACCTCATTTGTTTATCTGAAACACTGACATAAATTCATGTCTAAACTGCATTTTCCTTTCTCAACATTAATATGTTTCTCTGCGTATTTTCTCTAACTTCATAATGCAATTAAGCTAACGATTATCAAGGTCTACAATTTCGAGCGCAAATTTGCTATCGTATAGGTGAACCATTAACTTACAAAAAAATTTCGTGACTTTGTAGAAAGAGACAACTTTTTAGCAAAAAGTTATTAGAAATGCCAGATTGCCGAAAATTTACTATACCTCTTTCCATGGGCCACTCTATGTGCGCAACGTTTTACTTTTTTATTGTTTCCTGGCAGCCCTATATTGCAAACTTGTTTCTTAGACCCCTTCTCAAAAATCAAATAATCCAACATTGTATTTAAATCTCAAACTCACTAAATCAGAGTATGTGTAAAAGCTATGCGTAATTTAAATATCTTTGTTTTTATTCCCTGTCACATGGATCTTATAATAAGTTCCTTTTGAATTGAGAAGTTGTTTATGAGTGCCCTTTTCGAACACGGCTCCGTTTCGAATAGCAAATATACAGTCTGCATTTTGGATGGTCGAGATTCTGTGCGCGATTACGATTGAAGTGCGGGCCTGTTGCGCCTTTTCTAAGGCTTCTAGGACTACCTGAAAAAAAGTAGTTATTTGATGCCTATACGTACAAAAAACACAAGAAGTATACGATAATTTATTTTACAGCAATACATTTAACATTTCGTGTACTAAACGGTTGATAACATTTTAACTATTTTTATTTATTTTTTAAACCTGGGTGACATTGATTTAGAAGGACTGAGAAAAAGTACATGAGGAATTATTTTTCCATTAAATGCAACAGATCTACAACATAATGGCAATTATCCGACTTATTTGAGAATATATCCATGCACTTTACAGCTTTGATCTTATTATAGGACAGCTGATAAATCTACATTGACGTTTTGAACAAAGCAACCAACGAGGAATGCAAATGACGTCATAAAAGCACTGTTTTGAGGAACGTTTACGACTTTATTATGTAGCCATAAAAATGAGATGAGGCAAAACCTTATATAAAATGAGACACGGCATTACCAGAATGACAAAGTAGGAATGGCCACACCAGTTGTGGCCAAACATAATAAATTACAAACAGAACGGTATGTATCAAGAATAGAAGTACATGATGCCTAAAGGTATCTAAAAGCAGCAAGAAAGATATTGAAAGCAATGATATGTATAAATGACCATCACCTGCTCAGTGTCGGAGTCAAGGGCGGAAGTTGCCTCGTCTAGCAGTAGTATTTTGGGATGGCGTATAAGTGCTCGGGCTATAGCTATGCGCTGCTTTTGTCCGCCACTTAGCTGTGTCCCCTTGTCGCCTACATTGGTGTCGTAGCCCTGAGATGTCATTAGTGACGCAACTTATTTTCAGCTAAATAATAGTTCACGTGCCACTCAACGATAAGCATTTATATATAGCACTAAGCTAAAGCAGTGTCATGGCAGAGTAAGAGGATCGGGCTTGCAAACCCTTGCTAAATTCCAAAAATAGTATACTTTTAATCTTCATGTTTTCACAAAAAGGTTAGGTAGTAAACTCACTATTAGAGATGATTTTATGAAGCTGAACCACCTGCCCCCCCACCCCTCCTCCCACTGAAGAACACCTATATCTGCCACCGATAAGCATATTTTTTCATTTAGCCAAAATAGGGTTTATTGCATTAGTTGTTAGTACTTGTGGTTTATAATATATTACCTCTTAAAAAATTAAAATTGTTCGGATACAACTGAAAGTAACTGACCCATGCTATTTATAGATTTTAATCAGTCGGGTTCTTCTTATGACAACACAATATCAGAAAATTACTAGAGAAAGAGCAAACAGACCTGTTTTATCGTAGATAAATATTTAAAAGGACGAACTGCAACAATAAATGGTTGAATGCTAAATTGTAAGATTGAATCTAAAGTTCCTTAAGGCAAATTTTGCCCTTTGTACCTGTGGTAAACTTCTAACAAACTCATGGATATTCGCAACACGGGCCGCCTGAATGACGTCATCCATCGATGGCTCACGTAGAGCGCCATAAGCGATGTTGTCTTTAATGCTTGTAGCGAATAGTACTGGCTCCTGCTCCACCACAGCAAGCTGTGCACGCAGCCATTTGGTATTCAGTGACCGTATGTCCCTTCCGTCCAATTGCTAAAACACGTTTCCGTTCAAATGTACTCCACCGTTAAAATATGTTAATGTGTATTAGTCTCAATGCTGAAAATTTTATTTGTTTTAAAAGAATACAAAATTTCATCGAAAAATGTTTTTCGTGTTATTTTCATCATGCATTCACAGTATGTTCATTCTTTAGCCGTCAGATTTGCATTCAAAGTTTGCAGCCATTTTATCACGTTGTTATATCCAATTTCACTTAGCATGAGGTTAGTCTCTTTTTTCATAAAAATAGTAATTATCAGTTGTAACATAATTCATAGTTTTATTTGATCTTGGACTCGAGGGAAATATAAAGAGATCACAAATAACTATACGTCATTTTTCAATTATAACGTACAATTTCTCCTGAAGTGACGTCATAAAACCGCTCCATCAGTGACACGACTGTGCTTTTCCCACAGCCTGAGGATCCTATAATGGCAACAGACTGTCCAGGCTGAATGCTAAGGTCAAGATTTTGCAACACCTGCGCTTCCGGTCGAGATGGGTAGTGAAAGCTGACTTTCTTGAAACGTACCATACCGTTAACCGTTGCCTTAAAACATCGTACGAATGTATTCACATAACAATGCATGCTAAGAAGTATATTCAAAAGAGTGGAAATAAGTAAGAACATCATTTCATGAGCAACACTTACGAAATGTCTCACTTAAATGTTTAAGCCTAAAGATGCTTAATATGGAAGCTGAAATACAAACTTAGAATAAAATTATTTTAGCACAGGCAGTTATAGCTTTAAGAATAACATATATAAATCATAGATTATATTAGTAGTTGATCATAAAGCCGCTTGGACGCTAGAACCAGAAAGAGGGTTATTTAATGAGCAATTTATAAAGCGCATGAATACCACTGCTGTATATTAGTGCATTAAGGATAGAAAACGCCATGCTTCGCACATCTTAAAGTATGTACACCGTTATAAAATCGTTATTGAAAAACACTGCTTGTCAAGAAGTGTCGTGATATTTGACTGATAAGATCTAATAACTGAAGAAGAAATCAGAAAATAATACCAACACTTTAAGCGCACCCTTTCTAGGTAGGGCTGTTCAGATCAGTGTATCCACTGATTTTATGATTACACAAATACAAAACCAACCAGTTTGCTGCCTTTCTTTGAAGAAGAATCAATTTTAGATTCTCGTTCCAGGAGTAAAAAGGTTCTATCGGCAGCTGCACGGGCTTTTCCAAAGTCAGGAGCAAGCTGCGTGACACGCCCAACTGCCATTGCCGCGAGAGATGTGGGTGCAAACACTCTATGGCATGAAGGTATACATAAATGCAATTCCTGTACTGTGTAGTCATTTATAACCTAAGTGAGAAGCTGTTTTATTACTTTTAATCAAATATTTGTTACTAATTGAGCTTTAAATAAACGAGGATGTATTTACATGTCTTTCAATGCTGTAGTATCAGGGAAACTGCGAATATCAAATCAGATATAAAACTTCAACTGAACTGCTTTGGAAACGTAATGCAAGAAGAAACAACAATAGATGCCGCTGATTTTTTTGTTTTGATTTTTTATCTCATGAAGTATTGTCTGACGTCATGCAACTAGCAGGCAAAATACATCCAAGTATACAAAGCAGTTGTTGATTAAAGCAAAATATTATCAGGATTAGACAGAGAACTCGGTGCTTACTTAAAAACGTGCTCAAAGTAGAGGGATTCATGCTCCACTAAGTACGCTCCGAGATAGAAAAGTGCAGCAAAAACGAGATAAATCATAGACTGTGAGAGTGAAAATACAGCGGCAGTAACGTGCGATCGCTTCACGGCGTTTCTGTAGCGGTGTCGTTAACACAAACAATGAAAACAAACAAAACTAGAAACATTTTGCTTACATATACTTGGAGCCAGCATGCATTTCTGTTTTTGAGTTCAGTTTATAAATTTGTACTTAATTCGAGGTCTGGACCAACAATGTCTCAGGGTTATGTAAACTCCCCGTATTTCTACCTGCTTTCCTGGTAGTTGTTATATATCTGTACATATGTATATATAGCACATCGGCTTGTTCTTATATTATCAATAACATCTGACTAAAGCGACACCTGTGGTGAATTAGCAAATGGCCGGCGTATTTATTGCAGAAGTGAGCCTCCTTGGTCAGAGACACAACTGTTCGTATGTTCTGTATTACTTCAATCACCATCTGTGAAGAGTATACGTGTCTCTTTAGTAGTCTTTAGTACTAATCCCTGGTTAATAACTCACTAACCTTAAAGCAAGACTCTACACTTCACTTATATTATTAATTTGCATGAAATAGTTTAACATTGTTCTTTGACAAAGTTATAAATGAAAAATATAAGCTGCAACATATTAAAACTAGCTTTTTATTTAATTGCATTAAAACCATAATGTAAATAACGGTAGTACATGTCACAGGCCACTTCTGTAATCACTTGCCATGGAAGAGATAAATGATAAGCGACAATGATCGATAAGAGTTACCGGGGTTGTTTGGTCTGCATCCTTGCTGCGCCCTCCGTTGCCACGCATGGACATTTGCACAGCGCCTGTGAGGGCCATCATTGGCACAATGACTATGACCAGTAGCGCCATCTTCCAGCTATAGTAGAAAGCAATGATCAACGCTGCAACGATAGAGCTCAAGTTACGCAGCACCAAGCTGATGCGATCTCCCGTAGTTCCTTGAATGGCTGACGCGTCGGATCGCAGATATGCGCAAAGAGTTGCAGTGCTATTTTTGACGTCATCGAAGTATGCCATTTCCTGTTATCACCATTTTAAAGTTTTTATTAATATTGACATAACGTTCAGAAAACGACTGCGTGGACAGAAGAGAATCAAAATAAATTAATTATAAGTACATGTCTGATATGAATATTATACATATTTTGTGGTGTAAATTGTTTGTAAAATTTTGCTAATTTTAATACCTGCTTCATATAGGCTCTGAAGCACAAATCACGCACGCGCATTGTCAGTTTCTCACCAGAAATACCAAACATAAAGTAAACGAAGAATTGACTCAAGCCTCTGATAAGTCCTAACACAAGAAATAGAATAGCCCACCTCACGGACTCCTCCCTTAGCTCTTGCGAAGGCTTCACAAAGGACTAAATAAAAAACGATATCATGTCTAAGTTGCGATGACATTTAGAGTATATATATAGCAAATAGTAGGGCTGTGACGGTAGGTCATGCCCAGGGTTCGGTTTGATACACTTCAGTTATTCGGTTCGTTTCGGATATTTTCGGTACCAATTTGAAAAAAATGTTAAAAATTTTCCGAAATGATAAATATTTGTATTTAGCTAAATATCTATGGTATAACACCAAATAATGCCTTTTAGCCATGTCCTTTGATACAAAAACACCAGTTTATAAAGTTTATAACACTCAAATTGATAAATTAGAGACTATTTTTAAATAAAGCATCACTCCTTTAATATTTATTCGGTGACGAAGCACCTCAAACATGTCTCCCCAAAGCAGGAGACCTAATAATGATGTTATTAAATATAAATTTGTTTTGCTTATTTATCAAGGTGTTTATTTTTTGACAACAAATGTCCCTGAATTCTCATTAAATATTAAAAAAATCACGGGAGCTACAATTAAGCATAAATATGTATCTAATAACAATCAACATACATATTATTTCACATCACCGAACAAATTAGGTTAAAAACACCTCATTATTTAAAACAAGAATTCTGAAACTTATAAGAACCAGATATTTTTGGCAGTCTATACCGGATTAGACTACCGATAATTTGAATATCAAGGAAATCAATAATGCTTCACTTTAGCAATGTAAATTCTTATCTTTTAGTGAAAGAAAAAAATATTGAAAAAATTGAATTTACACTGGCTGTTAAAATATCGGTAGTTCAGTATTGAATAATCCTTTGAAAATTAAAAGTTATAAAAATTCATTTGTATTTCTATTTTTTAACATTTTTTATTTATAAGGAAAGGAACCTATTTGTTAATATAGTCTGCAGCATCAAATAATGAAAGAACGAAATAATGAAGAAAATAGATTTCTGTGACATTCGATTTATGCGTAGCCTATTCCGGAATAGCCTACCAGAAAATATCTGTTTTATTATTTACTTCAGAATTTTTATTTTAAATAATACGATGTTTATATTATAGCCTGCAACAATCATTACAGTTTTATCCTAACTTAAGTTTTAATATATCACAGGACAGTCATTTAGTTTTGTTCTAGCTTAAAAAAATTTACAGAGTTTCTTAATTATAACGCCATAAACACATATTATAAAAACGTTTATGTCGCTGAGTGACAATTCACATTAAAATGTCGAGTGATAAGTTCTTGAAGTTTACATATTTTTCTTTAAAAGCGCGAAGCAGTACTTTGTTTTATAGCTTCTTCTATCAGTGAAAAAAAATTGAACTGCCGAAAAACCGAAAATACTGCGGATTTTCTCTTTTGTTTTTTTTTTTGTTTTAACGGAGCCGAACCGAAGAACCGCGGTTGGTTTTCGGTTGCGGTACGAACCGCAACAACCCTAGTAAAAACTAACAATTTCACTGTAAATAAATAAAATATGATAATATGGCAATAAAAATATAATAATAGAATACAAATATCAACTATAATACAATAATGATGATTAGTAACATTAATAATATGCTATCAATTAATTGTTGAAGTTATCTTTGATGAATCATCAACATCGGGTAAATGCAGAATATTAAGCCAGCTTTTTCAGGTTTCCGCGTAAACTATTTGGTATTTTACATACACTACAAAAACACAACTTACTCCAATAGTTTCAGCAAGAATGTACCCAAACAGTGGCTGTACTACTCCATTGATAACACAAAAGAAAGAGCCAGTCAGAAGATAAGGCCATTCGGGTGCATTCATTTTCATCATCCTCAGAAAGGTACTGCTGTGCACGAATTCCTTTACACAAAGCATTCGTGTTTGATAATTTTACAAATAAAACCTTTTAATTCATTATCAAGCAGCCATATTTTATCAACAAGTAATCTTATTTTAATACTATTTAAAGGACTTCATTTAGAATAAATACATGTAAATAATCCGAATAAAGTGGAGAGCATAGCCTACTTACAACCGGTTTTTGTTCCTGTAAAAGTGGCTCTTCCACCTATGAAACGAAAATTAAGAGATATGCATCCAGTTACAATAATCAATTTTAAAGAACCTTAAGAAAACGAACTTATGATTTAAGGTAACAAGTCAGCGAATAAAACAATTTTGAATTGATATATACTTGCTTTGCTGATTTCTTATGTTGATAAGACAAGTTCCGAACTCTGACGGAACAGGCCGAGTTTTATTTGGATTTATCATTAAAACTGTGAGTACTACCTCCAGTAAAATTCCGTTGATAGTGATTAGTGATCTAAGTCGTATTCTTAAGAATAAAGCTAAAGTATAAGTTTAGTTTTTCAAAAAGCAGGGTAGCACTTTTACTTGATGAATGGCTGAATGTAATTTAACCAATATGCTAGTTAATTATTGTTCTAACCTCATACTTCATGTCATCGCCATATTTGCCAGGGTTTATAACATGAGGATATCGAGGTATCCATACGTCAGGGAGATTTATTTCTTCATCTAAAGGTTTTGCTTTTTTTTTAAACATGGATATATATATATATATATATATATATATATATATATATATATATATATATATATATATATATAAAAATTATATAGTTTCACGTTTATGTTGTCCAACTCCAGAAAGTTGCTCAACATAACATACACAAAGACAGATATATATGTACACACACAGATATATATATATATATATATACATATATATATATATATATATATATATATATATATATATATATATATATATATATATATATATATATATATATATATAGTTACATGAATTAGCACAAAATCTACAAACAAATTGCTGTTCTTTACACTGAATAAATCACTCGGTTAGCAACGTGCAATGCGCCTTACTAAAGTTTTTGTCCTCGTGTAATGACATGTTATCATCTGTTCCCTGTGACACACAAACATTGCCAATCTAAAGAACACACAGTTATAATATGACAGAAGTACAACATTTCCCAGTTCATTGATAGTACTATGTAACTGTTTCATGGAAATACAGAATATTATAATACTTTGTAATGTTTAATGTACTTGTAACAAGACCAAACAAAGAATGTCATGCAGTCAACAAGCCTTTTTATTTGTTTTTTAATCATGGTACAATGTAATTTAACGATGCCATATACGAACGCTAAAATGAATCCTGTAAGTTAGTAGTTAAGCACTTTATTATCAACAGATTCTGACAGACAGAATAGGCATAAATGAGCTAATTGCAGTTGTTCAAAAAATTTTGATTACAAAACTGTAGAAAGTGAATACAAAGTGTTGTAGAACCTGATCACAATTAATAATAAATCATTGCAATACAAAGACTAAAAATGAAGCAAAATGTTGGGAGGGTTTTTATTCTCATTGAACAGCTATTGGCTTTTGATATGTCAAACCTTTCAGTTCATTTGTTTACATAAAGAAATATGGTATTTCTGTGGTTAAGTTACAAAGTAGCCTGTTTGGTTATTTGTTACTCATAAGGTCAATGGAAGATATACTCAATAAGTTTAGTGCCTTTGTACCTGTTTATTGAGAAGATGATGGAAAATTCCACTGGGACCCTTTGACATGAGGTCATCATGTGATCCCTGTTCCACCACGCGGCCATCTTGCAGAGTGAATATGACATCAGCATTTTTAATTGTAGATAGTCGGTGAGCAATCACAACTGTGGTCCGACCTTGACTAGCCTGCAGGAAGAATATTTCCGGAATGCCGAACATTGTTTTACGGATCAGAACTAAGGTTATCAAATCTGATCAGTTTTTGTTTTATGCTTCTTTCTCTACTATAAAAAGAATTTAACACCTAAATGAACAACGCTATTTGTTCAAATTTTAGTTTTAGTGTACCTTGTGTAAGGCGTGCTGCATGGCGGCCTCGTTGATTGAGTCCAGTGCTGACGTGGCTTCGTCCAGGAGGAGAATACGAGGATTACTCACCAGGGCACGCGCTATCGCTATGCGTTGCCTTTGACCTCCTGATAACTGCGTCCCACGTTCTCCAACCACTGTCTCAAATTTCTGTCGTGATATCAAATAAGAAAATTGTGTTTTAGACTTGATATGAATTAGTTTAGTCTTTATTTCGTCATTTTAATAACCATATAACTCAATATTATTGATATCATAGTGAAAATTAGCATTATATTTTTGCTTGAGCTGCGTAACATCGGTTAGATTCATCATTATCAAATCTATGACTTTTTGTCTGAAACCCTTTTAGTACCTCTTTTCGTCATGCCATTTGGTCTCAAAGTATAGATAAAATATATGCCTTAGGTTATTTGTTCAAAAAAAATTTATTCTTTATATCATATCTTGACTTGATTAACAGCATCGATTTGTATCACTAAGAATGGAATGCAACGATCTTTTTTCTAAAGAAGTATCGATGTGACTCACCTTAGGGAGTTTATTAATAAAATCAAAAGCATTTGAAGTTTTTGCAGCTTCAATGACGTCAACCATGGAGACACCATCTCGCCCTAGCATGATGTTTTCCTTGATCGTTGTCGCAATAACACAGGTTCCTGACTCACCACCCCTGAAATAAAAACTTGAAAAATAATAAAAAATATAACCATGACAATGATAAAATTTCATTGATACATTTAATTATAAATGAAAATATGCATAAAATACATCGGTGCATAACGCATCGGAAATTAATGTATTCTTAGTGCAAAATCGGTTTCAGATGTTACTTCTGAAAACCACCAATCAAAGCTAATTCACCATGAGTAACTTCACCTATTTGCCGCCTGAGCCACGTGACGTTGTAGTCTCTAACATCAGTGCCGTCTACGCGCACTGCACCTGACTGTGGGTCGTAGAGACGCTGTAGAAGCTGTACCACCGTGCTTTTGCCGCAGCCACTTCCGCCCACCAGGGCTGCCGTCTGACCTGCTGTGATGCTGATTGACAAACCATCTAGCACCTGATTTGGTGCAATTCAATGATAGATTTATTCTAAGTAAATTTAAAAAATGCAGAGTCATTTTAGAGGTGTTATAGAGAGTCGCGTAGCGCGTGGTTAGAAGAAAACAAAAATTCTAGCTTAAGATAGCACTGAAGTGAACACTGATGACATCAGATCTACTACATCTAACTGTATGCCAGGTTTATATATTGGTTAAAATACATATAGCTAGAAGAGGCACTTTTAAGAGAATTATCATTTGAAGTTAAATAATATGTTAATGATACATTTTAATTAGCATTTTAACAGTTTTATGCTAAAAAATAAATGCTAATGATATAAGTGATATGCTGTTCAGGGATGCAGGATGTATGCAAAATGATTGATGTCACAGAATAAAACTTTAATATTTCAGGGGAAAGTAATATTGCAAATCAGTTGTATTTTAGTAAAACATGCTGCATTAAATTGTCATTAGGTTTTTCTCTTACTATACATTATATGTACCTTGACATCTGGTCTAGCTGGATAGGAAAAGCTGACGTCCTTCATTTGGAGATGACCTAATAACGCATCGCGCCTGATACCTTCTTCTGAGAAGCTGTCAATATCCGGTACCTACACGTGACAATTAACCGAGATAAACATACAAGTTTTTTAAATTCTAAATAAATACCTGCTGTAGGGTATATATATTGCGAGATGTGACAAAAATAATCTAGAGATTTTATGTATGCATCGTTTTATTTTTATGCAGCAAATAAAGTTTGATATGATTTTGGTGAATATGAGTTGTATACAGTTCTTTGTTATCTGGACATTGTTTTATCGTCAAATCATATTTTCAACAATTGTTATGAGACACGGAAATAGATTATCTTATAAATAGCCTTAAATATAATATTTGACGCTTTGGATTGATAAGTAAGTGCGTTAAATTTTATTTGGTTAGAAAAGGGCTTGATAACTGAGAGCTTGGCAAGCAACGCCACTGGACTGAGTGTCTGAGAATGTTGACCTACATAAGTACAGGGAAATTTACCTTGTTTATCAAGTCCCAGATAACGCCAATGGCGCCTTTAGCTTCAGCGACATATTGTAAATATGGCCCCGCTGATCCTAGCGAGAATCCACCAAACATTATAACAAAGAATACCTAAGTTAAAATTAACGCACAAATTAGCTTATTGTTTGTCAATATTTTTAAAAAGGATCGTTTGATTGATTTTTGTAAATTTTTGCAACGAGGTAGATTAAATCCGGCTGAATATGTTTTTGCCAGCTTTTATTACAGTTGCTATGTGTTTGTACATTGCATCACAATTTTGCCAAACCTCTTTGCTATAAACATAATTCTGCATATAGAAATATTTAAAATGAATGATGGCACAGGGGGGTAAAGTGTCACGCCTTTCGAGTATCTTTAATAGGATTGTTAATAATTTTAGTGTTTATATTACTACAAAATCGTAACAGCGGTAATAAATCTGGCACATGAGAGGTTTTCATATATTGTACAAGAATATTGACAGTAATGGTACCACTTTGTCAGAAGTATCTCATCGTCACACAATAAATGCAGCAGAAGATGAGTAGTTATCATGCTGGACAACTTTAGCTATCACAATACTCAAATTCTTGAAATATTTCCGGTAATGAGAGTATTTTTCTTGTGTTGTTTGAGAATAGAACTTATAGTTAGGACTGCACTCTATTGCGAATGACAATATATTAATATACCAGTACTTACGGTGATGACAGTTCCACCTGTGTAGTTCTCAGGGTCACTAATAATGAGTTTTGATCCATACCAAAATGCCAAAGCAAAGGCACAGTTTTGAATGGCAATTGCTGTTCCTGACGACCCACCAACATACATAGAGCTTCTTATGCCAAACCTTTGTGCAGCTTTTAAGCAGGCATAGTATCTACCGGTAAGAAATTATGTGTTAAATCAAATCAAATATTATGGATTATATAAATTATATAAATGTTGGCTTTAAAGGTATTGGGCGACACACGAAGTTATTTCATAGTTTTGGATATTGCGCAGGAAGCAGAGAATGCAAAACAAGCAAAATACTATATTCTAAAAACACAGACAGAACAGGTAGAGATAGACATATGGTTAGGTAGGGATAGAGACAGGTAGAGAGATAATATATATATATATATATATATATATATATATATATATATATATATATATATATATATATATATATATATATATATATATATATATATATATATATATATATATATATATATATATTTCATCACAATATTAATTTATAGATTACATAAAAGACAAGGCTTAGATAAGTTAGACTGTCATCCCGAACCTTCGTGATTCCTTTTCCTGACCATCAAACGCGAAAACTGTACGTATGGAGGACAAGACCTCTTGTGCCACAGCCTCCGCCTTCGCGTACGCAGTCAGCTGTCCTGTCGTTGCTACACTGCTCATCTGCGCACCACAGCGTAAACTTACACTCCATATATGAATTGGATATTTTTTATGATGAAAGGGTTCTCATGGTACACTAAGCACTTATTTATTTATTATGATTCGCTAGCATTTGCTGGTCATTGCAACATTTACATTTGCCGCTCATCTGCTTATAATGCTGTTATGCACAGTACGCAAACATTAACCGCAATATATTTTCGTTGAAAAATAATAAAATAAAAAATTATAAAATAGCATGTTTAGAAAATACTCATCTTCTGATCACCGAGTATTTTATTTTCTTTCTAGTGTACCTATTACAATATATATTTTTATACGTCAATTGACATGTTTAAGTCAGCATTGATCTACCTATGACCATATTAATCATATTTATTATTGCTGTCTAGTTATGGCTTTGGAACATTTACTCATGCACCTCCTATTCCTCAACCAATCTCATGATCATAATATTTCCAACTTCATTTCTTATTTACAGTGCTTGTACATTCTGTGTTCATCCTCTCATCACACATCATTATGTGTGCATGTATATATTTAGTCAAAATGATATTAGGCGTGCATTCAGTCAACAACATAGCATGCTCTATTTAGTCAACATCATAATGTGTTTTATTCAGTCAACATCATATTGTGCTTGTATTTAGTCAATATCCTAATGTGTTATATTTAGTCAACATTATAATGTGCTTGGATACAGGAATATCGCACATTTACTTATGTTCAGTCGGCTCTATATTGTGAACACATTCAGTCAACGTCATAATGTGCGCATATGCAGTCAACGCAATGTGGTCTTATTCAGTCCACTTTATGCAAAGCTCACTCTCAGTCAACATCATACTGTGAATACATTCAGTAAACATCATGGTGTGCTTATATTAAGGCAACATTGTAAGTGGCTCCCATTCAGTCAGCATCATAAAGGGCTATATTCATTCAACAACATCATGCACTTACATTCAGCCAAGATCATAATGAGGTGCATTCATTCATCATCATAATGTACCTACATCATGAACTGCTTGCATCATAAAGTGCTGATATCAATTCATTCATTACAATGTAGTATCATTTGGTACTTTTATATACACATATTCGTCATTTATGCTTTTATAATGCCATCAGGCAGATAGATAAAAACTGCACTGGATAGCAAATAAAAACAACTGTGCGTTAAAAAATTTTCATTAAAATATATTTACTAGGTCTTAAGGTGATGTATTTGCTGTGTCACGTTTAATTTAGATCTTAATATTTACATTGCAGTTGATTATGCGAAAGCAAAGCAGAAAATATAGAAATTTAGCAAACAATATAAGTTAAGACAAAATTTAGGAATTTATAGTATACCTTTGTAAAGAGAACTCCCATTAAGACAAAGAGCGGACTCATGGAGAGTATGACCAAACTTAACTTCCAGCCATACAGGAAGCCAATCAGCATGCACGTAACGAAACTGCTGAGATGCTGCAGGAAGTAACTGATTTTGTCACCTATTCCCATCTCAAACTTCCTTATATCTCTATTGTTTAAAGAACATTAGAGTTGTTACATTGAACAGTTGTTAAAATGTGAAATATATATATGCTCATGCGAAATTTTCACTGTAGGAAACTTTTGAACAGTTAAAGTACAGTATAGTACAGCGGGAGTTGTAAAACTATGTCAAAATATAATCTGTGCACTCGATGCCCAAATATATACGACTTTATATTAAAATGCAAATATATTTGTCATTTAAATCATATATCGATGAACCTAAAGACGCACTCTGTTAATCTTGAGTTGAGCTCGCTAACGTCATGAGTGTCAAACCACCCAATATCTTTCCGTACGATTGCGCGAAACAAAACAGTGCGGACTTTGAATGATTCACGCTGTGCGGCTAATAACCAGGTAGATACCTGGCCGTACCCAAGCACTATAACAGTCACTGCAAGATCTATGGAGGAGAACGGTTTTCAACAATATATATAGCACATAATTGCAATTCAAACTGTTATTTTCTGCAAAAGTATTATGAAAATGCAATATTATTTATTTATTTATACGCTTTTTGCAATTAAAGGAAAGGTTGAAGAGAAAAGTTCACTGACAAAATCCATAAAATGCAAAATGTTTGATTTAAGGTAAACAGTGCGATCCGCAAGCAGCTGATTGGGATACCTACACACGTAATAAAGCGCAAATGTAGACATTTCTTCCATCACCAGTGTCTTAATGTTACTGATTAGCTCACATTGACTCAACACATTGCTGTGAAGAATATTGTTACATTACGAAATTCTTCAAACCTCCAATAACTTGTGAAACAACTATAATACTTTTACATACATTATAGACAACGAAATCTACTCTCAAGAACTGATACCCCTTTGGTTAAAATAACTGACAACTCTAGTAATTAAGCCAATACTTATGACGTTTTCTAAAGTTAACAATGACTTCTTTATAGCTGTGAATGATAAAGCTAATTCTTAAATTTAAAGTACAAGTATATATGTAACAACACACACACACACAAACAGCCCCCATTAGCACAGATCATACCATGTAAACAGATCTTACTATAACTTCTCTGGGTCGCCATCTGGTGGAACTAATTGAGACCACCCATATCCTGAGATTGTCCAATTACAGCCTAGGGCATGAAGCATTGTACTGTTGAATGTTATGTTATTGCTCGCATTTAGAAACATATCAATCATATCTCCGAATACTGTGAGCAACATTGGAAAACAGGCACCATGCACGCATGCGCAAAGGGTACCAATGAGCATCAACATCCAGTCAGCACCAGTGGCATACTGAAACTAATAAATATAAGGTCGTTGTCTTTATTTAGCTGTTTCCCCTTGATATGTCATTGAATATGGTTTTTAAATTGAAATAGATAGAATATATAGATAAATAGATAAATAGATAAAAGTCTCTACGTTTCCGTTATTGCCATCCGACATGCTACAAACAAACAAAGAAAAGACAAAGATAAGAAGATGAGATTTTTATAGTTGAGTTTCATATTTTCTTTCTTTGTCTTGAGATTTTTATAAGAACGTTTCATTCTCAGGTTCCAAGTTTAAATCAAGGTCGGGTATTTTAAGGTACTGCTTAATGTGCTCATTAAAATGAAACTATAACCTAACACTTAACAGAAGAGAAAGAGTGCGAATAGCCGAGATCAAGACATAAAAGCAATATACCAGCGATAGCAAGGTGGCAATCTTTGGTTCCTCTCGTGACGATTTTGAGCCGGAATCACTAGAGGGTCCAGACTTCTTTTGATCATTCCGTACGTAGTTTGCTTCCATAGAGACGTCACCACATGAACGCTTCAAGTCATTTGATGCCATTTTAGTCACTACTTATTGGTAATTGTAAGTCCATTTATCTTTCAAACACATCAATGATAACAACAGACAAAATTAAAAAATCGGTGTTTGATTTAGCAATATCATCAAAGTAAAACATCAGTAAATTAACACTTTACATTTAATTATATTCTATCAAAAGTGATGTAATAAATATGACATGATAAATATTTTACTGGTCGGGCACTGTATTGAGTTGCTGAACCAAATAATGTTTTTTTATTTGATCAGCAGTTAAATATAACTTAATAGACGAAAAATTGAGTATTCTGTTGTCAGTTGACTTGCTTGGTGTAGTGCTGAAGACCCTCGCTTTGAAAGCGAAGGATCCGGCTGACTGTATTTTATACGAGCCTACGATTTAAATTATTGTTTACCCTTAGCTTGCTTGCCTTTTAGTAAGAAGTATATTGATGAAAAACATGCGAAAAACAACGATTTGTTTGCATGTGCCAATCAAAAATAGGACAGTATTGAGCGTCATGTTACTGTGACATCCTAAAAACAAAGTAATACTTATTGCCTTCGGTTAAAATGACCCAGTATATTTTATATTACATGGGCTTTATATAGCGCATGTACCTTAAAATAGTCATTGCGCTTTACAATTATGGAAAATGACTAGACTAAAATTGAATACTGAGTAAAATTAAACTAAATACTATTAAAACGAATACTATTGCTAAATGCTATTAAGAACTGATTAATTATAATATTCAATAAACAAGTCTATTTTAAATCTTTTTTTGAAACAATTGATGCTTGGTGTTTCTAAGATTATTTGGCAAGGAGTTCCATAGCTTTGGTGCTGCTGCACTAAAAGCTCTGTGTCCGCCATATTTCAAGAACGTCTTGGGTACAGATAGCAATAACTCGTCATGCGCAGGACGGAGACCAGGTCTTGATGAACAGTTTAAGACTATTTTTGTTTATCATGACACATCTTTTTTTCCATTGATAAGACAAGGTTCGTCTGTGCATAAATTGATGCGGGTACTTGATTTTATATTGAAAATGGAAAATGTGTGATGTGTGTGTTGCGGAGCGGGGGGGGGGGGGGGTGGGGGGTCCAGTGATGACGGCGAATGGTTGTGAATTTATACGTAAATTCCGCCAAAATTAACTCACAAAATAAAAATTAAAAGAATAGAAAACAATGTTGGCGCAGTTGTTAATCAGCTAGCACTCAATGAATATTGCATATTATGAATATATAATGTATTATTTGAACGTATCAGGTTAGTTTTAAGATATGAAATGTAAAATTGCACTCACATGTGTTTATTTGGAATACATACGCAGAACACTCTACGCCCTGTAAAAACACACATTCTTTATAGTGCTAAATATCCGTCAAATATTGCAGTTTTAATTCTCACTCATATCACAGGCATTGTGAAATATTACTTTGTGGATGTATTTCCTTCAAGGGCGAATAAGTTCAGCTCTGTTATATACTGTCATTTTTTTATCAGGTCAACAAACTCGATATGTAAGCCAGGACTAGATAACAGTATGCTGTTCGTCCTGGCAATCATGTCATGAACCTCTTAACTGTAGATCAGATACTTAAACTTGAATTCATTTTAGGTTCCGGCCCCCGAAGAGGACACTTGGTATCATATGCATTACCACATGTGTTTAAAACAAGACGGAAGGGGGAGGGAGCAAATTGGGGGTGGGGGTGGTAAGTTCTTCAATAGTTGCGCTTCCCACAAACAGTTCGGAACTGCATTTTGTGTTTGATCAGCTAACTGGGTTTTTTCAAACTTATTACTGGCGTTTGGGAGTTTTTATAAGAACTTATGGAAACGCATGGTGACTCATTTGTACATGAGTGCAATCAGATATAACTGTCAGCTTGCTGGTTTAACAGCCTGAAATCATTGCTGCCACACTGTTTCAAAATGTCGCATTAGGTCAATTACACATTGCTCCCATTCCCTTCCCCATCCCCTTCCCACCAGCCACCTCTTCCGTAGAATTAAAACACTATACCACTTCTCTCGGTAGATATTGCAATCCCTTCACATTTATAGCCAAGGAGACATTAAACATGGTAGTGAACTCTTTTCAGTGTTTATGTTTTTAAGTATGTTTTTAAGATATCAGGCCATGTGAACTACTTGGCCTTTATGTTTGGGCTGTTGTTTTTAACTTATGAACAATGTAAAAAGGCTATTCCAGATCTTCTATCTTTTTAGTGTCTATGCCTCATCATAACCAGTTGATATTGAAGGACAGAGATTGATTTAAAGGTAACAGAATGAAAAATGCTGTAGTTCCTAGCTATCTGTATAATAAGTGCTGCTATAAAAAAAAAAAAAAAAAAAAAAAAAAAAACAGAATTGTTTTCTTTTTTTGCGCAAGTTCACTATTTGCTAATTACATTCGTTTATTTAGTTTTGTCAGTTAACGGTAAAAATAACTATATTGTCTGCAAGATAGCTGAATGGTCAACAACAGCCTTTTGCGTAGTAGCAATAGAAATTAAGCCAGGTTATCGGTTTTTTAGGTTCTCTTCAGTCATAAAAGGTTTTATTCAGTTTTTAGCATTATACATTAGTTTCTTGCGAAATGGCAGTACATGTTTTAAAGAAAACAATATATATGCACATATTCTTGACATTGACTTTTCAAGGAGGTTAAAGGTACAAACATTGTCTAGTTTAAAAAGGCACTGACCCTGCCTTGTCCAGGAATAGGAAAGATACTCATACTTTTTGTTCAAGAGATACAATGCACTGACACTGCCTCGCTCAAAAAGAGTAAAGGTGCAGACACTGCCTTGTTCCGATATCGTATTAGTATACTTTGTAAGTTTCGATATGTTTTTCTACCTGGAACCAGGTCTGGGCACCCTCAGTAAGCCAGACAAGTCGCTACAGCGGACAGCTTATTCAGTCCCTTTGTCAATTTCCTTTCATTTCAATTATAAAGAAAATTCAAATAAACGGACACCTCACTATTCCGGTCACCAGAAAAACGATGTGGCACCAAATGCAAGGGTTAATATATAAAGAACGCCAACACATCAGACGCTTTAGATTAGGCTCTTGTATATGTGTTTCTGTATTTTTTGTTGTTATTTTGTGACGGGAACGGGATGCATGCATTATACCCAATTATTTTAAAGCTTCGGATTCAAGGCTAAGAGTCTAATACAAGCATTTTTGGACTTCTACTGCAGTAAAATACAAAGATTTAGCAATACGATTGGAGCTTGATGACTTCAAACTGATGTGGATCGACCTTAATATGTTTACTTGGATGTGGTGAGGGGGCACGCATTTATCTTGATTTGGTGAAAAAATAGAAAGAAAATCACAAACCATGGCTGATGGATACGGATCAAAGAATATGCTTAACAATGCTTAAATCGGGTTGCTTTTTTCTACATTTCTAAAGGAATTTCGGAGAAAAACCCTTCTATTCTGACAGCTGCTGAGAATGGCTCTCACACATTTTCCCTGTATATAATATACAATTCTCGGCAATGGATCTGAGATCGTCAGAAATATTTTTTTGGAAATAACTTGGGAAGGAGGTCCATTAACCAGTTCTGTCATTGTTTGGGGCATAGCCGAGAAGTCAGAAAAGAACATAATGGTTTGATTTATTTCATGAGAGGTTATTCAAGTTGGAGATAAACAAAACCTCGCAGGAATCGAAGTGTGAAATGCATAATTTAATTGTACCGCCAAAACATTGTAATGATATGGCGTTTAAGTGTGGAAAATGAGGGCCCTCAGTGTACCGTACCTCTCTCTCAACAGGACAAATTAGGAGTTTTTTGGTGTACAAGGACAGGAAATCCCGCATTAAAACTTTGAAGAGCGTTGTAAGGTCACAAAGAACATGGGAGAAAAAAGAGAGAAAAGAAAAACAAACTTTCGTAATGCCTGACTACGCAATTTCTTGATGGTACTGCCAGTCTATTATTATATGCATATATTAAAATATTACTTACTGCATTGCTATAAAGCTGAGTCAAAAGCTATTTATGGAATTGGACTATAGGAATATACATATGCTTAAAATTTCAGAATTAGATTTGGACTTTTCTGTAAAGCAACATATTCAAGAACTTCTAAATAATGTTTATTAATCTGCAAACCAATTTGCAGATAAATTCATATATAATGGCAACATTGCATACAAGGACACACAATATTCTTAAGAAATCATGATATCAAGCAACCAACATATATGCTTTCATTTAATTCCGCCTTTATTTAACATGCATGATAAATATCACTTCTGTCTGATAAGGTTGCTCTGCACACAATTAGTGAGTGTTTGCCAGCTCTATAATGTTTGCATGTACGAATCAGGTCTTATTTATTTACATTTATGAGTGCAAGCAGATCAGAAATGTAACTTACTTAAAAGTATGTCAAAGTGTTAGAAACATTTCTTAAAACTCGTGAACGTATTTATATATTAATTACTGAGTACTCAAGGCACTATACTCAAGGAGTATTGAAGTGATTATCATAAGTACCAAAGAGACAAAATGTCTAGCGTAAGTGGTGTTTTTGAAATTCCAATACGAGCAAATCGTCAGATAGCTCCAACTCATTTTCAAAATCTTACTGACGAATATCTCCACATGGATAATATGAGTATATCGGCGAGAAAATCATCTGCTTTTCCAGGCATCGGTAACGTATTATTTGCATTTTACGTGGCTTCCGCACTATTTTAAAAGTAAAATGTTTCATAAAAGGTCTGATTTTTTCGAATGGGGACTAAACATCTAAGTTGATATTTGCAATAGAAAATGAGACTTTCAACATTTTTTCAAAATGATATTATTACCGTAGTACAGTACAATTTTTCTGCTTACAAAGGACAATGTTCTGGCTCATAGTATTCTTATTAATATAATTAGAAAATAGCAAGTGTCTATTTCTGACTAGGAATTTTATGTAATGTGAAGTTCTTGTCCCGCGTTCATTCAAGTCTGCCCTAAATATATCATTATAGAATTTACAGTTATAAGTAGTCAAGTCACTTTTAGGCCTCGCTTTTGCAATATTTGAATATTAAAGTTTCATTGATTTATTAATATGTTAGGAATAGTTACTAAGAAGATAGTTAATGAATAAGTAAGATGAACTTTTATTAGTGGCAGATATTTTACACATTTAGTTTTAAAGGTTTCATGGCATCATGTACTATCAGATAGAGAACAGTAATATAAACGGGACTCTAATTATATTGTAAATGACAATTATGTCTTCACAACAGCACTAGTTGGATGCTGTACTAGTGGGTCTAGGCAGTCTCCCCCCCCCCGGCGGACTTCCCTTACCAACTCCCCCCTGGCGATCTCCCCCCGTAGGCTGACTCCCCCTGTTCTTCTCCCCCCATGGCAGATTTTTTTGAGTCAATAAAACTTAAATCACTAAAACTTGTACATTTCATTCCTTTTTTTAATCTTCAAACTCAATCACGAAATTTAATTTACAGATCACCAGCTTAAATGTGTCTCCCAAATAAAAAGCACCTTACAGTTTTAAGTTATACGCGATGCCACGTAAGAAATCCAATATATGGCGCTTGGCAAAGTCACGAACAATAGTTGAACTCCTTTTCTCACACTGGGCGTATTGGTGTCACCTTGGTTCGGGTTCGTGACCGCCCACAACTTGGGTTATCAAGGTGTCGTTCAATGCCTGTTCCCTGCGCAAAATGTCAATAAATCGCCAGAGATTGGGATGAAAGGCAGCGACGGCAGCTTACATTATTTTCCTGTGCCATCCCCATACGTGATTGTTTGTTTATGGCAAATGTTAAAAACCGGCCTGAGTTGGGGGGGGGGGGCATTCTTTTTAACTAATATTGTAGTTTGTTTTTCAGACAAAAAGAAATGCAATGGTCTGAAGGTACCGATGTTTGTAGGGATCACGATAACGGCTATACAATTTGCGATCTGCTGTGGCTTTGTTGCGTGTCTTTTGACAAACGGAGTTATGTTCGTTTCTTACATTTTGTTGTAATTATTTTCATTTTTTCATTAAGGAAAATTGAAAAGATCGTGAAAGATGAATTTGTAATGAGAAAGGGGTTTTATCGCCTGAGGCAATGTGACTAAAGTTTCATGTCACACCTCACTCAGTTTCACAAAATTAGGAAAAGCTGTATTAGTAGACATATTTATGCAAATTTATACAATTTCACATCAACGATTTGGATCTACGGGCTTAGCCATTGAAACAATGTAGGTGGCTGTTTTGAGATGGATAAAATTTGAATGCATGAGTGAGATCTTTTTCCCGTATTTCACTGCACGTCCATTAAAGCATTTTTTGCGATTGTGACGTCTTAATAATTTCCCAGCAATTCTCACGCCTTATCCACAACTGAGAAAAAACTTTAAAAAATGAAAAAAAATGAAGCATGTTATTACGCTTTTTATCGGTTAAAATGAAACAACACTTATGCGATATACGGAAGGAGTCACTTTTGTTGTTTTTATTTGAAAGAACTGGGCTACGACTCCGGTATACAATACTCCTGACTCTTTCTATATATCACATCCACTTTCTCAACCTTTATTACAGGTAAAGCGTCATCAAAGCAATCAAAGTAAAGTCTATCCAGTTACAGATTATACAATCGGTGTGGTTGCAAATGGAAAACAAAACTACTGCTGATCAGTCCCTTTGGAGTAAGACAAAAATGTCGGCAAATGTGAGACACAAGCAATGTATAAAGATATTGCGGAAACGTTCTATTTTTTGCTAAATTTTGAACCGATATTCTACTTAAAAAAGAAATTCTCGCACAGGTGAATCTGAGGATTGTCCTTTGTTTCGATTTATTTTTGTGTGTAAAAGGTTCGAATGAAAGTTTCCATTGTTTCTCCATTTTTTCCGAGGGATTTTATACAGAAATCAAACATACAACTAAATAGAAATGTCGATGGAACACGTAATTATAAATTTTTGGGGTCAAATTTTTTGCAGTAAAAGAGACGCCAATGCGTCACCGTAATAATCTTTGACGTCACAAAAATCGACCACATTAGACAAGGAAAAAGTGGCTCTGTTTCTGATCCCCGAACCCGATCTCTAAAGCTGTTAATAAAAACCGACTCGGCCATACCTAAAAAGAGTGCAGTAAACTTGTCGGATGTGATAAACTGGAAAATGTAAGAAATTATCTAGTAAAGAAAGAATTTGTAGAGACTTTTAATCAGCTCGGCCGAAAAATGCGAGGAATAACCATCGGTACCAACGCCGTTGAATAAACATGGCAGAAAAGTGATTGCCTCCGTAACAGAAGAACAACGTCTATATACAACTTTATACATTTCACGTCAAAGTCATTAAAAATTCAACAAAACAGCAAAGACGGCAAATAGAAGTTAAAAAAAGTATGATATTGCTATTCCTCTCCTATCTGACTTACACTAATTAAAAGCTATGCATAGTTTCTCTTTGGTCACGATAAAATACAGAGTTAAATAAACATGAAAAACACACTTAAATGACATCCAGCTGTAACGTTTGCGAATAATTTGCTCGACCTTGCTATCTCAGATGGACGTTTGATCAGACTAACTGACGTCACGTTCCAAAATGTTTCGCATAAATCTAATTTAAGTCGGGCAACAAAAGAAAACATATTACAGTAATTGTCACCATTTTATGTTGAACAAAGACTGAAAATTCCTCTAATCGAAACCCTACCCCTCTCCAAACTCACACACTCCATTTTCCCTTAAAGATTCACACACATTTTGGTTAAATGTCCAATAAATCTACATTTAAACTAAAGACATGTGCTTAGGGTAGTTTATGATCTGTCACTAACAAACCTGATGTTTTAAGGTTTCTGCACTTCTGAATCCTGCTTCAAAAGGACAGAAAAGATGATGTCTTGGCAGAATGCCAGCAAGCACTGTCAATCAAACGAAGGACGCCTGGCTGAAATCTACGACGCTAACATCAACTATCGTGTATTACATATGGCCAACGGTAATGATGCAATTATGCCTTAAAACATATTATCACTTTGGCTCATAAGTATTCAATTTTAGCCAAGATTATTTTAGACTTGCTTTGCTTTTCTTTTAGTCTGCAAGGAAATGACGTAAATGTCTCCAATGCAACTCATGACCCATTACTTGTCCTTTGTCCTCACGCAGTAATTCGGTGGTTAGCGGATGTAAAAAATATGTTTAGTATTTTCTGGTAAGCGTTTCTAATTTTTTTAGGTGGTTATTCTGTTGTAAATAAAATCGCATTGTTTAACAATACCCTAAAGCACATCGAACAAACACTGGTTGCTTATACAGTTCAGTATTGCAGTTTAGTATTGCAGTTCTAAAAAGCTATACCTTTTAAAAAGTAACATAATAATATACTACGAAAATACACTGTTAACATTTTACTTTTTGATTGTTATAGCAACAAAACAGTCTCTATGGCTAGGAGGCACTGACCAAGAAAACGAAGGCATCTGGAAATAGGCTACAAGTGGGAATGTATTCTTGTACACTGCCTGGGCAAGATGTCGACCCAACAACTATGCTGGGGATGAGCATTGTCTGGAATTTTCCATTGCTTTTGCTCAATACTGGGATGGAACTTGGAATGACCTGACATGCGATGAAGAGAAGCTGTCCTTTTGTGAATACTTTTTCTAATTACTTGAGGAAATAATTCGCTTTTGAACCAGGAACTATTAAAGACCAAGTCTGATTTGAATACAAGCATTTTCACACATTGTAAGCGTTTTAAGGCTCCGTACTTTCAATTTGAAGGCTAGAACTGGGCATCTATAAAACTTATCAATCGAGCGCCGTTCTCAGTGCAGAAGTAATTAACATAACATTTGGATTTTCAAATACATCCTCCCTGGGCGTCTATCGGTCGTTATTAATTAGACGTCCAGTGGAAATTTGATTTCAGTCCGAGTCTCCGGAAAGAGTTTTCCAATGAGGTAACATGTACATGAGAGAAAAATAAATGTCTGTTGTTCTTGTATGTGTAAAAAGTAAGGACGTTTTAATGGTCGTGCGCTTTGTACATGTTGTCTTATGTTTCATACCTTTTCTCTGCTAGAAACGTTTATTTAATGTTTGCTGTGATAGTATTTCTCATTCATCTTCCCAGAAATATAAGGGGTTGGCTCTTTCTTTTAAATAATTTAAAAGCAGCGAATTGCGCAACACTGTGACTCCAGTAGCGTTTTAGCATGCGGCAAAGCTGACCCTTAATACATGGCAATAACAGCTAGGAGCGACTTTATGAAAACACATAGACGAAGAACCATATAGATGATAAAAATTAAGGTGTTTGAATTCATATTGTGCATGATAGCCTGTTCAGTTTGATTTATTCTATCATACAAATGTTACTGATGAACCGTTAGTAATGAATCATATTATTGTTTAAAGCACAATGCTTCAAAATAACCTAATATTTATTAAGTTAATGTCAAATTCTGATGTCTTAATCCAGTAGAAAAAGCTAAAATTGCTTTGGAAAACCATTCAAAAATGTGGGTTTCGCTTTCGTTCTGTTATGCATAGATTTCTAAAAAGTGGTTAACTTTTTTGTATTCTAAATTGATAAAAAAGAATAAAGTGCATTGCTTATAGCATAGTAAGTGGTCGAAAATGTTATACTTTAATATCTCGTAACTTGAATGTTTCTCGGTTGGAAAATTAAGCATGGCGTTTCTATCACATAATTTTGTTAATTCAGCAACAGATCACAAACTGGTTGAAAATCAGATTAATGTAAAGGTTTACGGTCGCAAACAAGAATACATGCTACGCGGGTGTTAAATTTAGGAACGTGGAAAATAATTCTCTGATGACTATCTAGCAGAAATGTGTGGTGGGTTTTATATCTTTGATAATGAATTAGAAGACACTCATTTTCAAAGGAGCACAGAGTTTCTAGAAACTCGTAGTACCAGAGTTTCTAGAAAAACACCTTCTTTTCTTTAATACAGAATGTGTATGCGAACAAACAGACAACCTAGAACTCAACAAAGCAATTAACCAACCACCCAACCAACAAATCAATCAATCAATCAATCAAACAAACAAACAAACAAACTAATCAAGTAAATAAGTAAACAAACAAACAGGCTACCACTCAACCAACTTAGTAACCAACCAACCAAATAAACCTGCAAGCAAGAAAGTAAATATCGACATGCGCTTTGACTCCATTCATCCCTTTCAATACATATTATGTCAACTTTAGACAAGCTAAAGACAACCGAAAACACTATATCCGAAAAGGCACTTGCGGTTATTGTTTCGCTAGAATATTTTAGAACAAAATGTCTTTTGTGCATGAGGTACTCTTCTCCAATCGTAAAACACTGAGCACATTATAGTATGTTGCGAAATCTTTCATTGACACGTGTGATCTGACTCATATAACATTATTCAAGTCATAGTATTTTTTTTGTTAAATACGCATTCCGCCAAGACCAACACAAACCGCGAATGTTTAATTCAGGTGTCCGGTTTAGACCGGTTTCACTATAATTTATGATATAAAATGAACAAGAACAGTTTCTTTGCTAAACCAGTACTTTATTAGTGTTTGCTCGTAGTGTTGGCAAAGCTAGGGGTGATGAATGTACCAGACCATGACAATATGGACTTTTTCTCCACCAACCAGTCTGCTTATAATGTTGGTAATTAGATGATATTTGTTGTGACCCTTGATGTTGACAGGAAGTGGTCTGATTTGCTGCACATGGGGTATTGGGAATGCAGGCACAAGGTCAACATTTAGGCCCATGTCTTTGTACATGTCTCCTCTCCATAACAACTCTAAGCACGATATCTTTCCAAATGACACATTTTCTTCAATAACGCGATTCAGTCCCATGGTAAAAGCCGAATAAAACCCTTGTGAAACCATACGGTGATTTAACCTGGTACCATGGACAGAATATTGTTTCCATGGCGATGATTCATTAATCACTTCAATGTGTTTATCCTTGATCACCAATGAATCTGTATGAGAAAATGGTAAAAGCCGAATAAAATCCTTGTGAAACCATACGGTGATTTAACCTGGTACCATGGACAGAATATTGTTTCCATGGCGATGATTCATTAATCACTTCAATGTGTTTATCCTTGATCACCAATGAATCTGTATGAGAAAATTCGCAGATAACATCCGTTTCATTTGCTATTAACGATCTTGCTCCATCACCGACGCTCCTAGCTAAGAAACTGCTAAAAGAAAGGTGGCATGTTTCTTGCCTTCTTGAAAGGTTTGATGACACTCTTTGCGTCAGCATCAGAAAGCACTCTATCAAATCTTTGTGTTCACGTAAACTTGTTAGGTGATGACTCGAGCATACCATTGCACGGGTGAAAGAATGCTTTAACGTTTTGTCTTGGGGTACGACAGTTTTACAATGCTTCTCAAAGTTATACCAGTGGCTCCATGCATGCTTTTCTTGACATTTTAATTCTATATTAGGATATTTTGATTGGAACAATTTCCGAACTTTATTATTTTTGTAAGACAACTGCAATGCGTACAGACCAGTTCCATCAGGGTGTAAAATATTGTCTTTGGTCGAGAAATGATCAATCCACGGAAGGACTTTTAACCTCACTGAACTGGTGAGAGGGCTTTCACCTACGAAACAATGAATCGACAAATATTCTTTAATCTTTAATCATTGGAACGTCTGAGGCTAAATATATGATGCACAACCAAAGTAATGGCATACTCTAAAGGTGCAAACCCTTCCCACTGTATGTCTAACCTTGCATTGTACTCCAACAATAGCTTACACTTCTCCAAATATAAAAGCTTTATAACACAGTGTAGGGCAGTTTCGTTATTTTCAACAGAGCCGTTAACATCAGCTCCTCTTTGTAACAATTTTCTACACGTTTCAGTGGATGCAATTTCTATTGCAAGTGGCAGGGCGTGACTAAGAACATGAATTCCCTCTGCCTTTTGTAGAAGACTATCCCAACATTGTGAAATATTTTTTGGTTCCTTGAACTTACTGATGTTTCCGCACTTAGGTAAAATCATTGTCAAAACACTTTGATCCGTATTAGTGTATAAGTCATATTTCAATGTTGTAAGACACTTGGCGACTTGTGGTGGTCCATGAGTATCTCCAATACACGCTTTCGATCATCACTTGGATAGTAAATCGCATTTAGAGCGCTTGTATATAGGGTTGTTTCTTCCGTCCTATCTGGCGTGTTGATAAGACATCGCTCGTCTTCTAGAAGTATCTGCACCGATGCAACGGTTATTGCACTTATGGCATAATCAAGAGCTGTTCTGTGACTTGACCTGCACATAAATTGAAATCAATTTACAATTACAAGAGAATCTGTCTTTTTAGGAACTGAATTAAAAAGTACACTAGTTTAATATATTATACAAATATGTTCAGAGACATGGAGCTCAGTGAAGACTGAATCATGGGCAATGCTTCAAAAGGTGTACAGAAATCTAAGGTTATGTATCGATATTTCAATTTTCATATATATATATATATATATATATATATATATATATATATATATATATATATATATATATATATATAGAATCGTTTTAGATTAAAATTTAAATCCAGTTTTAATTGCTTTACCATAGTCATAATTGCGCTCTAGCTGTACACAGACCTTAGCTGTTCAGCTGCTAGAAGTAGGGCTGGTGTAGGAAGGCGGTTGAAAGGGACATCAGTGAGGTAACAGGTGTGTGTGTAGTTAGCAGGGGTGTTACTTGAAAGTCTCCCGCATGCTGAGAGAGAGAGAGAGAGAGAGAGAGAGAGAGAGAGAGAGAGAGAGAGAGAGAGAGAGAGAGAGAGAGAGAGAGAGGCGCTTCTTAAGGAATGGATATAACATCAGACATCTTAAGCTGGTGCTCAAGAAAGTTAGTTGTATACATTCATCTTTAAATTGTTTTTCTGTCTTTGAACTTCTTTCATGCACACGGAATCACTGCGAAACATTTTGCAATATCTTTTCAAAACAAGCCACAGGTCTTCATGTCAAATACTAGAATATGTATTTATTCTTAATAAATTACTATTGCCCATATTAAATAATTAAATAATGAATAAAAATGTAATAAAATACCAGGTAATATTTTCACTTACGTGCTAGTTTCTCTGTAATTGATATCGCATTTTGGATGCTTTAGAATCAATTTAATTATTTTTGCAAAATTATCATCTTTGCTCTTAGCCTGTTGTGCGGCTTCCATTAGTGGGTCATTGTAAAAGTACCATAAGCGCATTCTTCTTATTTGTTAACATCATACTCCGGATCCGACAGAAACTCCTCAACCTTGGCAATGTCACCGAGATTCACTGCGAAATATAAACTGGCATTTTTAAATTCTATGCGGTTCCGGGTCACTTTCACTTAATGAAAAGAAGTCTTCAATTTTGCTGTATTACCTGAATAGTGGATTCACCTGAAATGAGAAAACTAATTTGTATTAAAATTTGTATTAAAACATTTGAGTGAGTGTTGCGCTGGTTGCGAGGGCAGCGTATCACAAACTAGCCGTTTCAGTAGTTTGTGTAACGAGTATCGCGAAGACTGTACAACATTTGGTAAAGAGGTATTAAAAAAGAGGTAATGCTCCAAATTATATTTTCATACACTAGACAAAAGCTTGGTATGCGCCAGAACAATTAAAATAAGACATACTGTTGAACTGCTGCGGGTCTTCATTATTGGGTGACCGCATTTTCGAACTTCTTAATAATTAATTAATAGAAAGGGACTGAAGAAAAGTGTTATTTCCGGGATGGTCATGTCCATGGGTCTTTACGCTGTTCGTGTAAACAGAAATTGAAATAATCGCTTCAAGGTTATTAACAGATCTAAAGAACGGAAGAGTTTGCTTATAATTGATTTAATACAAGTACCGTTTGCGTGAGGCTCCTGAATATTATAAACCAATACACATCTTAGAATACTTTATAAGCAATTAACCTAAAATACATTCCAGAAGACCACTTCCATAATGGCTAATCTCTGATATTAATAAAGAGAAAAGTTCAAAAGACTTATTATACTTGTATTTCTTTATTGAAGAGGCACTCAAATGGCTCTGGCATATCCTTAACTGTTCATATCTGATTAAAGAGAAATATGTTATACCGAAAATTTCACGCACTATTCTGGTTGCACCGCCTGTATATTTAAGTTTCATGTTCCCTAGATAATTTTCTATTAATCTGTATATGTCAAATTGCCATTCTACACACTTTGAATACTATTTCTATAATATTTTCCACCGATTTGATTTTCATTTTTACATTATATTTCGAGCATTGGTAAGTTGATCTTTTACCCACGGGAGCATGTTGGCATTTGTTGTAGCCATGGGCAGCTCAATGGCAGCCCGTTCAAGACACCAGTATCACACAAGTTAATGCTTTTGTCTTTGGGTATTGCTTGTGTTTGTCAAAAACCAAACAAAATGCAACGCGTTTGGTGAAAACAAATCCATTACAGTTGTAGTTAGGCATTGCTTGAACTGAGCGCTCGATCGCTAGCTGTCAAGCGGCAATCGCCATTCCAAAATTGTGAAAATGACATGGAATGGGTTAGGGATTTTGCTACTGTTGGAAGTAAAAGTTGTTGGATACCCATACCGAACAGTGAGAAGCACGGGCTTTATACAGATTACTTTGTTCATTTATGCCCAGCATATTTTTCTCTCATCTAGTATTCATACTGATCGAGAGATTAAAATAAAATCATCAATTCTACAGCTACAACGTGAAAACCATCCAAGAGATTGGATACTTGAACTGTGGTTGGTAATTTTCCAGACTTTAGTATGTTCTCAATTATGAATCAATGCCAATTTTTAATGCGTTATGAGAATAGTGTTTTAGTAAATATCTTCGTGTCTGGTCACATGATTTCTGAAGCAGATGGTCCTATATATTCGGCTGAGGAGGAAAATATACCCAGCCATATTTGCCATTTCCCATAACCGATATCAATTTTTCGAGCAGATCCGGCAACCTTGCCTTTTGATTTGTAATTGATTGTTTTTCAAAGCGTTTGTTAATCTTTTCCTGAGAAAGCGACCTATTCCGAGAAGTGCTGAGGAATTTTACGCACAATGCTTATTTTTAAATTTAATGGCATAACAACAGTTCATTGTCACACACATTAACAAGTATGTAAATTGATGGCATAATAATAGCCGTTTATTGTGATATTTAGCGTAGATTCCCTATCCATGTTTTTGCCAGTTAAAGACTTCATATAGCGTATTTTGTGCTCAGAAACTATTTTTCATTTTAACCGCAAACTATCCTTTTCTTCCCGTCATCATCCCACTACATTTATGCATAGACATTGCAATAAGGTATGAATAAAAGTGCTTCATAAACGGTTAGATATAGAAAGCCATGTCTATTAAAATCGACTTAAAATTGTCTCCAACAAGATATATGAAGAGGTGAAGCTGTTAATAAAATCACAAACGGATACTGAAAAAAAAAATTTAATGAATAGTTTAGCACATAAACGCTATAGGGTATGTTATTTATTAAAACAGAAACAAAGCTTACCAGCGCAATAAAATGCCCTTTATTCAAAGGAATGTTGTTTAGTGATAATATACCATTACACGTAAATCGAACCACATTACAAGAATTTAATTAGCTTTTATGAAACTTTTCAAATGTTTCCCGTTTATTCGTGTATATTATAATGGTAAACAATTGTAGTGTCCTTGAAGGGTGTTGTACTGTATGCTTGTTATTCGTGTATTTACTGTGCGATTTCAACGGGCAGCTCTGTATTGCCATGGAAACTGGCGCATGGGCAATGCGATTAGCTCCAACAAACATCAAGCATCCATATTGAGAACCGTGTGTTTATCGTTGAAAGTGAATTTATTTTGTGAATTAAGATGCCTAGTACGTGTTGTTTAGTTCCAAAATGCTGAAATCGTGGGTGACATTGGTTTCTAAAAGAAGAAAGTCTAAAACGAATCTGGGTAGTAGCTATAAAACGTGATAAATTTGACCCAATAAAATACAGTATTTTTTGTAAGGAACATTTCTTGATATCCTTGTAAGATGTGGCTTCTGGAGTGTGCATAGAAAACTGTTCTGAGGGAGCGCTTTGGCTTGAAAAATCCAGGTTTTTGTCGTATGACTCAAGCCTGGAATGCGTTGAAAGATGCACAAGTTTTTACAGCCCAAGGTCAATATAAACACACTATCAGTGCACCACAGGCAGCACGTGGTAAACGCGATGCTTAGAATAAATGCAAAGAGGATATTTTACTTCCAAATCATGAGTATAGCAATATTTTGTTATCTTTTATGAATATTGCTAAAGAATATGTTTTTTTAAATAGTTCGAGTCAGAAATTATAGGACTTGATATTAACGGGCATTTCTTCAAAGTTTTGTATTCATAAAACAGACTAGACGAAATAAAGCGCTTCGTACTTCTACTAATTCTGCTTTTTTCAGTTATGTGTGCATTTCTTTTCCTTCATTCTTCTTTCAGTTGCTTTAATGTCCAATGTCCGTAATCCATTGTAATAGCAATTAAAATGCTTACGAAATCATGTTTAAAACACTCGATGACATTGCTGTTTACTAAGGTATTCACTGTAGTCTCAGATCCGGAAGGAGCTTTGTTGGACCTAATGCTCATCAGCGCCCTCTACATTTAAAAAAAGAAACTAATACAGAGCTCCCCATTGGAAAGTGAAAGTAATTACCTCAGAGAGGTTTACTTTAACGTTCGTGTATACAAAAAAACGCGTTTGAAACATGAATACTTTTGAACAAGAGCACCAAGGTACTTAAATTATTGTTCCACTGCCATTCTATTTCAAAGTTGCAATGATATGTTCTTCTTTAAACAAAGTCTTCATGAGCATGTTATTAAAGTTATACAAAGAGCGTTGAAAAAGCATTCCTGTCATATTTCAATGCAATCAGTTAAGATTATGCGAAAAAGTTTTATCCTCATTTACTTTGTCAACATTTCCACCATTTTTGGTAAATCGAAATAAAAAGTAATCGCAAGGTGTACACTTCCATCAAACTTCCAAAAAACTTTTACAGCCCTCCATTAAAATTCTACCAGGAGAAACGTTTTAAAGAAAATTAGTTTTAGGTCAAAACCGCATTTTTTCGCGAATTGCCTCGTTTTTATTGAAAGAAGATAAGCAGTGGGAGTAAAAGCGATATATTCATGAAAGTTTTATTTCACTAGATTCTCTTTAATTCTCAATGGAAAAGGAAGCACATTATCACAGATAAATGTAAATATCATTTGCGTATTTTGCTAAATATAATTCGAAAACAATGAAGCACAGCTCTTATTGTGTCATTAGGCACGGTCTCTTAGAATTGTTCTGATCACACAGTATTGCCTAAACCTAGCGAAATTATACTATACAGAGTACTGACCTGACTACAATGAGTACTAAAGTGATTGTTCCGAGCAATGGGATGCCTATAATGAGCAATGAATGAACTATGCTAGCACTGAGGGGACTATAGTTAACACTGAAGTTACTATGCTGAGTACTGAATGGACTATACTGAGTACTGGAGAGACTATACTATATACTGATGGGACTATAATGAGCACTAATAGAATACTTAACCAATACGAAAATTCGTCAATTGGACCAAGCTCGTTGAATGTCCCCACATATGTAGTTTCAGCGTATAATTCATGTACTCATCAAGATATTGGTAATGTATTAAGTTACATTTTACATGCGCCTTTTCGACCGCTTCCAATGTTCATAGAAGATTGGAATTGATCCAGTCTGAGTTGATATCTCAGTTGATATTTGGGATAGTAAATGGGCCTTTAAAATTTTCAAAGTGATATTAATTGCGGTAACACAGTACTATTATCCTGCTCACAAAGGAAAGTATTCCGTGCCCACTATTAATATCAGTTAGACAAGGGCTAATGCCTGACATTTTCTATTACATATGACCTTAAAATTTCACTTGAAATCATATCAATGCTTGCTTGAAAAGTTTTGTTAACTTAGGTTTCAATCTAAAATATAAGCAAATTTCAATTTCAAATGTACTTATTCGGACATGTAAATGTTATACATTGTCACTTTCTTGCCCTGGGTACAACCAAGTCTACACTAATTCTTCGTCACAATGATTTTCTAACAGTCTCACGAGAAGAAACTGGCAAAAAGTGTGTTGAGAATTTTTGGGCAGCTTTGAGTGGATAAAAAGGAAGCACAATTCGTGTAAAGTACGTAAGAAATCATTCATGAATGCAAAATAGACCGAAATCTCTCTGTGTTTCCAAATTATGCCGTGATTGCGGTTGCAACTGCAAATCGTCCCTTAGAGTAAGACAGTTGCTCTAATTAAAAAAAGCTTTGTATACTGATGAAAATGTTAACACAGTGTCGCTGGACGTAAATGTTTTCTTTAAAAGTGAAGGTTTTTAGTGACACCGGTTGGCGTCACAAAAGCGACATCATTCGGAGAGGAAAAATTAACCTTGTTTATTTAATCAAGCTGGATTACTAAAATCGCAAACGAAGAAAGAAGTAACACATCAAGTCTGGAAGCAATAAAATGTAATGTGTGGTTACGAAAAAAGGTCAAATTAACTTTGCCTTTCCGATGTGACATCGCATAAGTCGATAAGATGTTGAACAGTTTTCGATTAGTCGGAAATAAAGTACAGCATTGAATAAATGTAGAAAAGACATTATGCAATTACGCCTTCGAATATATTATCACTGTCATTAATTAAGTATTTAATTTTGAACCTATAATAATTTTTAGATTAGTTTTGCTTTCCTTTTATATACGTAAAGGAAATGCAAAAATGCAACTCTGATGCGGTGGCCTCGCTGAAAATATATACAGTATTTCTCTGATTACCCGTTTCCAAGCATGTAAGCATGCTTGCATCGTTTTTCTGTTATAAACATAAAGGCATTAATTGACAATATGCTAAAACTGTATAGATGGAACATTTTTTTGGTTATACAGTTTTAATGATCTTTTTTTTAAAGATGCATTTCTTTTAAGAAATACAATTTTATACTTGAAAAAGTACATTGCAAATATCCGGTCAGCATTGAAATGGTTGTTACTACATGTTATAGCAACAAAGCAGTTATTGTGACTTGGAGGTATTGTGCCATTTCTTACACAGAGATCTTGTTGTTTTGTTAGTCATTTCGAATATTTTGAGTCTTCACAAATACGACGGTTCTCGGACAACGGGCCATTGATCACGGTAACAAAACACTGGACATCAACACTTACACACAGATAACTCCTGTGCTGAATGAACTACACCTTTAATACGTTTACACGGAATACCGATAACGTGGCAAGGAGAAATTACGTCACTTAACTAACATTTACTTTCTAATAATAGGGCTCATACACAGCTGGCGAAATTTGAATTGAAGGCTTATACATAGATCAGGGTCTTATAGCACTAGGATTTATGTGCGATTCATGTGGTACAACATCGCCTGGGGCCTGAAAGGTTGTATGTAACTGAATGGTATATGGTTGAGTATACTCTCACATCAAACACACAGGGACACGATCTTGTTGATAGCTGCATGACTGATTCCAAAGTTATCGTTAGATTCTACACTAAGAAACACAATAACGGGACAACATACATTTACCTTATTTAGTATTATTTACTATAAATGAAAAATTAAGAGTAAAAAAAAGAATTCACTGACAGCACGAAATATTGGCACAATTGTGCTACTTGTATAGGTAACATAAGTAAATACTTTATGTTTCTGTAGTATTTTCATTTTGAAACATTTATGAGAATAGTGCATGGGTTCATTATGAGATCCGATCAATTAATTATGGAGGAGATGAATAATGTTTGAAATGCTATGATAACATGTTATGAAAAAAGGTATCTCTGAACATTTTTTTATTACCTCAGAAGTAAATTGATACTGATGGTCTTAAAATTAAAAAAAAACAAGTCAATTGCACATTAGACATTTGGACGTCGTGGCTATGATCTTGAACTTTTGACGTTCCAGTTAAGTTTTTATTCATTCGAATTTGAGCCATAGGTTCGTATATTTTATACAGTTTGTCACACGTTGCATTTGGGACGTTCAAATTAAGCCTTCACTTTATGTGTACGCTGAATGTCTGTCACGCTTAGAATTCATATTCAATTTATACCCTTAGTTTCATGCATGCTTTTCTTTAGATTTCTATTCCATATTGGGATATTTTGATTGGAACAATTCCCGGACTTATAAATATTTACAAATACATCTTTTTTCTACCATTCAATTGATTTTTGTAAAATAATGGACGATGAAATGAAGTTAATCCCTTGAAAATTTTAAAACTTTCCTTAGGTTCAGCCTAAATTGTTTATTAGTCGATATATAAACTAGAATGTTGGCTTCATAATTTACAGACGACCACAAAACTAAGATCGTACGTGTTAAAGTAAGCTTCGAGTTTGTCAGGGGATTCCCGGAGTCAAAGCTTACCAGAGCGCTTCCAAATAAATACACAAAATACGGCAACAGTGTTATCAGGAATAACAATGCCACACACATAATCATAATCTGTGACCCTAGAGCATAATTTATTACACCAAAACAAAAGCAGAGTGTGTGCCACACTATTTATTAGCATATTAAAATTTGACATTGATATTGCAAGCTCAAACGGCATCGGAAGAATATTTAGTTTTGGGTTTTCATTCTGTTACAAAATTGATCTGGTTACCTTCTAGTCAGACACATTTTTATTTTATTCCTATGGATCTAACTCGGTTTTTTTAATTTTAAAAGATGGCAATGTCATTTACAAATCTTTTACCCATAAAATAATCCTTTACATTTTCACTGATAACAATAAACTGAATGCAGCACAATCTGAAATAATGCAAAAGCAATTACAAGACCCATTAATTTACCATAAGCTAAAAGAGCTAAGAGAGAAACTAGCCATGCTTAGCTTCGAATCTTGAAATATTAAAGAAAACAAAATCATCCTTATTGAAAAGATTTCCGTTGGCCATCCATTTACATCAGACATTTATGCAGATAAACAATATTAAAACAACAATGGCAAAAACAAATACTTAGTAAACTAAAACAATATACCGAAGTACTGAAAATGTCTAAGTTGCATTTAACAACAGCAAATATGCCACTAAGACAAAATTCACAATACCATTTGTGTTGGGTAGTTTTGGCCGCATTTCTACTCTGTGCATTGATTTTGTATCTGTAGTCTGTACATAAGTTACATAGTCTCATTTCAAACACAGTTTTACGTTTCCAAACTGCGTTTAAGCATATTTTTGTCATAAGGTAACTATTTTTGGTGAGGTATAACAATAAAAGTAATTTGCAAATGTTTTTATATTAATTTGTAGCCATCACTTATTTCATTTGACATTCATTCCAACGTGCCAAACCCATTGCATTTCGAAAACAATTTTGTCACTTCAAATCTTGTACCGTTACATTTGAATATTTTATATTATTTATAGTTTAGATAAAACTGTCAATCAGAAGTTCAAAAACTGTCTATCAGAAGTTCAAAAAGAATACTTTGGATTATATTCTTGATAATATCTTCGAATACTTATAAATATTTACAAATACATCTTTTTTCTACCATTCAATTGATTTTTGTAAAATAATGGACGATGAAATGAAGTTAATCCCTTGAACATTTTAAAACTTTCCTTAGGTTCAGCCTAAATTGTTTATTAGTCGATATATAAACTAGAATGTTGGCTTCATAATTTACAGACGACCACAAAACTAAGATCGTACGTGTTAAAGTAAGCTTCGAGTTTGTCAGGGGATTCCCGGAGTCAAAGCTTACCAGAGCGCTTCCAAATAAATACACAAAATACGGCAACAGTGTTATCAGGAATAAAAATGCCACACACATAATCATAATCTGTGACCCTAGAGCATAATTTATTACACCAAAACAAAAGCAGAGTGTGTGCCACACTATTTATTAGCATATTAAAATTTGACATTGATATTGCAAGCTCAAACGGCATCGGATGAATATTTAGTTTTGGGTTTTCATTCTGTTACAAAATTGATCTGGTTACCTTCTAGTCAGACACATTTTTATTTTATTCCTATGGATCTAACTCGGTTTTTTTAATTTTAAAAGATGGCAATGTCATTTACAAATCTTTTACCCATAAAATAATCCTTTACATTTTCACTGATAACAATAAACTGAATGCAGCACAATCTGAAATAATGCAAAAGCAATTACAAGACCCATTAATTTACCATAAGCTAAAAGAGCTAAGAGAGAAACTAGCCATGCTTAGCTTCGAATCTTGAAATATTAAAGAAAACAAAATCATCCTTATTGAAAAGATTTCCGTTGGCCATCCATTTACATCAGACATTTATGCAGATAAACAATCTTAAAACAACAATGGCAAAAACAAATACTTAGTAAACTAAAACAATATACCGAAGTACTGAAAATGTCTAAGTTGCATTTAACAACAGCAAATATGCCACTAAGACAAAATTCACAATACCATTTGTGTTGGGTAGTTTTGGCTGCATTTCTACTCTGTGCATTGATTTTGTATCTGTAGTCTGTACATAAGTTACATAGTCTCATTTCAAACACAGTTTTACGTTTCCAAACTGCGTTTAAGCATATTTTTGTCATAAGGTAACTATTTTTGGTGAGGTATAACAATAAAAGTAATTTGCAAATGTTTTTATATTAATTTGTAGCCATCACTTATTTCATTTGACATTCATTCCAACGTGCCAAACCCATTGCATTTCGAAAACAATTTTGTCACTTCAAATCTTGTACCGTTACATTTGAATATTTTATATTATTTATAGTTTAGATAAAACTGTCAATCAGAAGTTCAAAAACTGTCTATCAGAAGTTCAAAAAGAATACTTTGGATTATATTCTTGATAATATCTTCGAATACTTATAAATATTTACAAATACATCTTTTTTCTACCATTCAATTGATTTTTGTAAAATAATGGACGATGAAATGAAGTTAATCCCTTGAACATTTTAAAACTTTCCTTAGGTTCAGCTTAAATTGTTTATTAGTCGATATATAAACTAGAATGTTGGCTTCATAATTTACAGACGACCACAAAACTAAGATCGTACGTGTTAAAGTAAGCTTCGAGTTTGTCAGGGGATTCCCGGAGTCAAAGCTTACCAGAGCGCTTCCAAATAAATACACAAAATACGGCAACAGTGTTATCAGGAATAACAATGCCACACACATAATCATAATCTGTGACCCTAGAGCATAATTTATTACACCAAAACAAAAGCAGAGTGTGTGCCACACTATTTATTAGCATATTAAAATTTGACATTGATATTGCAAGCTCAAACGGCATCGGATGAATATTTAGTTTTGGGTTTTCATTCTGTTACAAAATTGATCTGGTTACCTTCTAGTCAGACACATTTTTATTTTATTCCTATGGATCTAACTCGGTTTTTTTAATTTTAAAAGATGGCAATGTCATTTACAAATCTTTTACCCATAAAATAATCCTTTACATTTTCACTGATAACAATAAACTGAATGCAGCACAATCTGAAATAATGCAAAAGCAATTACAAGACCCATTAATTTACCATAAGCTAAAAGAGCTAAGAGAGAAACTAGCCATGCTTAGCTTCGAATCTTGAAATATTAAAGAAAACAAAATCATCCTTATTGAAAAGATTTCCGTTGGCCATCCATTTACATCAGACATTTATGCAGATAAACAATATTAAAACAACAATGGCAAAAACAAATACTTAGTAAACTAAAACAATATACCGAAGTACTGAAAATGTCTAAGTTGCATTTAACAACAGCAAATATGCCACTAAGACAAAATTCACAATACCATTTGTGTTGGGTAGTTTTGGCCGCATTTCTACTCTGTGCATTGATTTTGTATCTGTAGTCTGTACATAAGTTACATAGTCTCATTTCAAACACAGTTTTACGTTTCCAAACTGCGTTTAAGCATATTTTTGTCATAAGGTAACTATTTTTGGTGAGGTATAACAATAAAAGTAATTTGCAAATGTTTTTATATTAATTTGTAGCCATCACTTATTTCATTTGACATTCATTCCAACGTGCCAAACCCATTGCATTTCGAAAACAATTTTGTCACTTCAAATCTTGTACCGTTACATTTGAATATTTTATATTATTTATAGTTTAGATAAAACTGTCAATCAGAAGTTCAAAAACTGTCTATCAGAAGTTCAAAAAGAATACTTTGGATTATATTCTTGATAATATCTTCGAATACTTATAAATATTTACAAATACATCTTTTTTCTACCATTCAATTGATTTTTGTAAAATAATGGACGATGAAATGAAGTTAATCCCTTGAACATTTTAAAACTTTCCTTAGGTTCAGCCTAAATTGTTTATTAGTCGATATATAAACTAGAATGTTGGCTTCATAATTTACAGACGACCACAAAACTAAGATCGTACGTGTTAAAGTAAGCTTCGAGTTTGTCAGGGGATTCCCGGAGTCAAAGCTTACCAGAGCGCTTCCAAATAAATACACAAAATACGGCAACAGTGTTATCAGGAATAACAATGCCACACACATAATCATAATTGTTCGTTTTCGTATGGCGGGATCAGCCTTTTGTCCAGCTACATTTCCAATTCTCCTATTTATAAATAGCTTGAAGAACATATATATCGCTGAAAACAACATAGTAATGAATGGTAATATTATTCCAAGTGGCATGTATAATGCAATATGAAACCGAAAAACAGTAGAAGGGATGCAACCTAATTTAAAATTGCCGTGCAAATTCTTTTCAGCTAGGAATAAAAGATAACAATTTAAGAGACACAGAGTTATGAAAATGCCGGCCACATATTTAAGAGTTTTCTGTACGGTGAACCACCTCTTAAATAGGAACGGCTTTCGCAATGCAATGACACGGTGTATACCCAAGAGCGCTACCAGCCAATGATCCAAATAAATCACTAAGGAGAAAGAATATGTTAAGAATTTGCACGTAAAATTGGAGTAATTCATAACGTTGTATTCAAAATTATGTATGACTGTTTCATCTAGAAAACGCGAGTCGAGTGCCAGAGTGTCTGCAATAGCCACTGCCATCATCAATACCTCTGTGGACGTTAGCGAATCGGCAGAGCGCAGCACTATGATGCACAGAATGTTGGCAAGATTACCTAGCAGAAGCAGCGTCGGAGCAACTGTCATCCATATCTAAAACAAAACCAAACAAACGGTTTGCTCTCTTTTCTTGATAATACACATTCAACATTAGGATGCAGTATCGTTACAAGGTGAAATGTAAATATCAACAGAAATACAATCAACCATTTTATTAACTGAAGGCATTTTCTTTAAAATACGGTAAACTTAGGTTGCAATAAAAACTCGAACCAGAATAGTTACGACATACATCTCTTAAAAGTAATTGAAAGACTTTTTGTCAAACAGAAGTAGTTTTAGTTCTATAATGAATGGAAAGAATGGTGAATTGAGAGAAATGCCAATTCTCTTGAATAATAAATAAATAAATAATAAATAATTTATCTACATTTGTTTAAACTGCAACTTCTAATGTATTTTTGAATTATATTACAGTGTTAAATTCTAATTGCTAAATGCTAAGCAATTTTTGCTAAAGATTCAGCTCGCTCTCAAAAAAGATTTTTATTTTGTGTTTGTGCTTTTTGATTGACAGAATATGTTACAAACAATAAATCATAGCGATACTCACAAAGCTGTTGACTTGATCATAAACATTCTGTATGATTTCATCTTCAGGAGTAGTTTGGTTTATAGATGTTATGTTTAAGTAATCCGTTGTCAGTTCCTCAGTCATCATGTTTAAACATAAACGTGTCTGATTGAAAAGATTATTGCAGTCCGTGTGCAGTTGTGTACGCTATATTGTAGAAGAAATAGACCTTCTTCTTTACCTTTACTTCAATTAGTAATGCCCTTTTTCAATTTTGTTTTTGTATTTTTTGATTAAGAGAGAATTATATTTGTAACACAGTACAGAAACCTATACGTTGTAGCTACACTTTCCGTCTTGATAAAGGAAGAAAATATCCTTCAATAAATGGGAAAGCAACACGTCTTAATGTGTGACTAATTGCCGGATTTACGAAAACCACATTTACTTGCAGGGGAACAATAAGAGGATTAAATTGCGACAAACTGCGCATCCTTAAATTATCCCTATAATAAAGACTTTATGAATACATGATAATGATGTACGAGTAAAAGACTCAGCGGTTAATATTACAGGTAATTAGAGGTATTATGTTCGCGGATGCATTCTATTTCTCTGCTGGCTTTGACATCATGTTAATTACAGAGATGGTAGTTCAGTTGCGGTCCCACTATAAAAAATACATGACCACAAATTCCAACTAAATGCAAAGCCGCTGCTTAGGCGGAAATCAAAATGGACGCTGGATCAACGTAAATTACTTAAAATGTGTTGTATAGATTTTCCAATCCAAAATTGTGTTTTATTGTAATAGTGTGTTAAATAAAAGAACAGCCTAAAGTCTGTGCAAAATGTCCTTTACTCAGCTTATTGTTGAAGAGTGAACGTCTTGGAACAAATTCGCTGTTCCATTCTGTCGCCTCTATCTCCGGGAGGAGGGTGTGCACGAGAGAAAGACTCCCCTCCTTATTGTAAGTGCAGTGATTGATTAAATTAGTCTACATTTGACCATCGGTTTCATCACCAGTTGAAAGTACATGAATTTAATAACGGGCTTAGATTTTTTCAAGGCTGCACAGGTCTTGCTGTCTTTGTTGGATGAATTGGGGCCGCAATGTTACAATATTCATATTGCACTGTCTCATTTGAGGAAACTTGGTGTGGTAGTAGTAGGAGTATAGGTCACTTACAGCTGTTCATGTAGTCATTTTCTGGCAACCCTTTTAAAAGCCTACTTGATCTTTATGTTCAACATTTTGACACTTATTTATCCAAGGAACAACGTGATTATTAAAACCAAATCATTTATTGGCCCTTCCAATCACGTTTAATGGAAAAATACAGTAAATGCTAAATTATTCTTATATAAGAACCTCACTACATGAAAATTATTTGTTATCACTATGTCCGTTCACGTTGTTCAGGATACAGAGAGCTTCAGAGGTGAGATACCCAATTGTCTGTGGTTTAGATCAGCACGAGAAAAAGGCAATTGTTATCTTTGGCGGAGCATTTTTTGCTTCTTCTATCCAAACCTGCAATCATTTTGAACGTGATATCTTGTACAAAGACTATGTAACTCGTTAAGAAGAAACACACTTTCATAACATACAAATGAAAGTTTAATAGGTCAATATCTATGGATAAGAAGTAGCAAATAACTGGGAATTCACCAGTACACCTTTGAACTTTTTAGTATTTGCATGGAGGAAAGTAGGACAAAATTTTACGAAAATAAGTCATCCAGTGCAATGCAAGCTCAATTACCTCAGCGATATCTTCCTTTGGTTGTCTGTACACATTGCCATTTGACCGGAATATTTTAACATTTTCCTCAGCACGTCAAACTTTTTGAATGTTCGCTTACCCCCCACTCCGAAGTGATTACGATAATGATCCTTTCGGAGATTCATCTATTGAAACCTTGTTAAGACTAACTTCCTCTAGACAGCCAAGTTTGATCTTCTTCTACAAGGCAAGGTTACCTCAAAGCACCCCCCCCTTCCCGACCAGGTGCTCGTCAGCGGCGCCGGTCAGAAGACGTCACTAAACCATCCCGGGGGTTACAGTTTTTGTTCCCAGCATTTCTATAATTCAATGCAGTCATTCCACCTCTAATTTCAACTGATTAGTGATTGAAAAAAGAGGGACAATGTAGAACTTTTTGAATATACATTTTTCTGTTCCTCTGGGAAAAAGTACTGAGATTTATACTGCATATAAATTGCATTCAAGTACACCTTTAGACAATAAGTAAATTAGTATTGAATGTTGGGTCATTTACATCAGAGAACTACCTTTGCAACAGTTTTATGTTACGAATGAAAAAGAGATATTTGCTATCTGTTATTGCACAGCCTCACAGGCTTCACTTACTTTTACTGCTTTAAGCACATTGAACATTCCAATGTATATTCAGTCGATTTCAGGCTTAAATGTCTAACCGATCAAATCACAACATAAAATCTAGTAGAAATTTGCAGAACAACGTATAAGCACTGTCTTGGTAAATTGTGAATAGTAACTGGATAAGCAATGTCGGTTAGGCGGTGCTTTTGACCGCAATCAAAGCTACTGTTTCCTCAATGCGGAATCAACATCTTTGGTTTAATGTTGAACAGACGTCGGGAAATCGATTTTTATAGACGTCTGGTTCACTAAGAAACAATAATCTTATATGTTATTGCTCACCAACATGAAAGACATCAGGATCGTTCCAACAGTAGAGAATAGTATAACGTAAACTTTCTCATTTTTGAATGCATAAATATCCTGTGGAACTAGCTAAACCAAGGCTGGGGGTAATCTGACGCAGAGATATCTGACCAAGATATTTTATGACTGTCAAAAGTCTGTATGGCGATTCGCGATTAATATTTCCTGACACCGATACTACGTCGCTCTCCCGACAACTTGTAACGTAGGGAAATATACATTCTTTCAACTTCCAAATGAAACTATTAAGCATTATTACTTAGACATCAGATGATCAACTTTTATCTAAAGTCGACAGGCAGAAGTGATTTCAACTTCCATAATCAACCAAAGCTGACGTTCATCCGATACCAGGTGTTACGTCTGTCTAATGTTATTCACAGCATATACTTCTATGAATAGTAGTGCTGTCCGGAAACGCCATAGAAAAGTAAAAATAATATAACTTTGATAATAAAAACACAGTAATTTATCTTGTGACAATTTGCAAAAAATCAGCTCCGATTTATTCAGATCACTTGCCGTTTTATTGATCAATCGATATGTTTTGTTTTTTAATTTCACCCTGAATTCGATGAATAATGAGAACATTTGCGGATTTACAACAACGCTTATTAGTGTACTCAGTATTCCTTTCCTTACCCAGTCTATCCTAAAGGAGCTGCGTGAAGAAGGCCGAAGAATGATTTCAGTCACTGGGGATGAAGAACATATGATAGAACAAATATCTTATTTTGCACCCCTTGCCCAACTGCTTTTTATATTGCAGGAGATCGATATTAGAGATACGGGAGGAGATGCATTTTTCTGTTCCCGCTAAACATAAGAACGTTTTTGTTTGGTTGTGAAAAGGTTATAACGTTTTTCTAACCAAAAGCGAACCTTTTTTTGTTGTAAAAACGTTATATACAGCAAACTAATGAAAACGTTATTTTACAAACCAAATAAAAACGTTTTTTTCGAAACCAAAAACAAACGTATGGTATTAGAACATTATTGAAATTGATTTTTAAAGAACCAAAAACAAACCAAAAACAAACGTATGGTATTAGACCATTATTGAAATTGATTTTTAAAGAACCAAAAACAAACCAAAAACAAACGTTTTGTATAAGAACGTTATTATATCAATTTTTAAGAATGTCATATATTGGAGCGTCAAGGAAATGTTATAGGCATTTTAAAACTTTGTAAAGTAATTTTAGATATGAATAATATATTCACAATCACAAGAATTACATTTTAGATGCGAAACGTCAAATTCAGTTCACATATATTTAACTAATTGCTGTAAGCTATAACTAAGCATTAAGTGTGCAGATAAAAAAACCCATAAAAAGGGAGGAAATAGACCTTGGGGGAATTTCCGTACTGGGGAATTATTTGGGGGAGGGGGATTTGAAGTGGGAATAGTAGGGGTGGTGGGAGTTGGTTCAGGGGAATTGTCTTAGACACACATTTCAATGGATGCACCGTAGCGTAGAGGTAAGTTCGTCGCTTTGGATGCCAGAGGTTCCCGGTTCAAGTCCAGCCAGGTATGAATGTTTCGTGAAATGTTAATTGCAATTGCAAAAAGTAATGGTAGCTCTTAAAAACGACATATGACGTGATGATGGAGCAAGATGCAGCCTCCCAGAGTGAATACTATTTTTAAGAATGTTGAGGGATATTTTTTAGATAATTTGTTTTACGTACGTTTCGCAATGAAAGGTTTTCTTATGGTTGTGCATGAAACGTTCTAAAAACGTTTTTTATAAACAGTTTTTAGAACGTTGCGAAAAAAACGTTTTTCGGTATTTCATATACAACCTTTAGAAAACGTTTTTTGCCAATTCAAAAGGTTCGGGAAAAAACGTTTTTAAAACGTTATTACAACCAAATTTGTTTTACGGGTTGAAACTTATCAAACGCACATAGGTACGTAATTTTGTTTATTGCAGAGACCCTAATCACTAAAGGAGATGACAAAATTGAGATGTAGGAATTATTGGAGGTAAAGTTAACAGGAAGCAGATTTTGCCAATCTTAGATAGTCCAAGACTTCGATAGCAATATTCGATGAAATGCGAGAGATTTGATTTAAGAAATTCGTTTCAGAAAAATTTGATCTAATACAAGAATTTCAAAAATGCTGTCCTTGAATTTATTGTTGCTCAAGAAGGGTGAATTGACGAGTTTTATATCGTACTGTTTTTATTACGCATTTTGTGATACATTTGTTCTTATTGTCTATTTGATTCGTATACTTTATGGTAAATATTATTGAATCAAAAATTGATCAAATAACATTTAATGTTAAACTGAACATTCAAGTGGTGTTGACAGTTTGTAGTTGTAATGCCAGTAAGACTACAAGATTTTTACAAGAAAAGTTTTTCCATATCTGTACAGTTTTTGTTCATGGAGTTTTATTCAGGTTGTGAACTAATGCAGTGTTGTTGAGTTGGTACATATTCAGAGAAAGGCAGTGGAGAATTCTTGAACGTGAACTGGAAGAATCACTGTAAATTTCTCTGTCATTACATATTACAGATATTTTCTTATTTCTTTTCTTTCAGTGACATATTATTTTTTATCGAGAAATAACTGTTGAAGGTACATAATGAATCTGAGCGAGACTTACAAAGTTGTTGATTTGATCGTAAATCTTCTTCAGAGCTTTTGGTGTGTAGATGTTGTGTTCAGGTAATCATATAATACAGGATTCGAAATTAACGGTTGGTGATTTGCCACCAAGTTTTGACATTTCGCCACCAGAAAAACTCTTGGTGGAGAAATTTTGCCACGATGTCGAAGTTCGAACCCTGTAATGTCCTATATAGATGTTGCGTTTAGGTAATTATTCGGTGTGATGTCATATCTGCACGTCATGCTGAGGTAATCTGTTATCACTTTCCCAGTCGCCATGTTTAAACAAATACAATTATTGAAGTCATTGTGCAGTTGTGTATAATATTGACAAGAAAGCTGCTCCATAACTTTTCCATTACCTGTGGTTTTTGTATTTGTTTTGGTTTACTTATCACTATTTTATGCTTACATAATTTTTGATTCTCTATTAATTTACGTTTTAGAAATGCGCAACAAGAATCATTCACAAAAAGTTTGTACATCTACAGCTGATAAATAAATACTTTTATTCAGACAGAGACTACAAAGTAACGATATCTAAACTATGGAGGCAAGTTAAAACAATAATTCACAAAATTATGGATAATTCTGAATAAAAGCGGATCTGCTCCGTGGTATCAGCACTTTTTCGGAGTGATATCCCATCTTTCAATTACTGGGAAGACAGCACGTATTACTTTCTTATTATGAAGCACTTAATTAGGAACAGGGTGGTAATGAAAGAATTAAATTGCTCAAAGTTATCTAATAAGCTGATCTGTATCCAGTTATCACCATAATTAAAGAGCGCATAATAAGCATGCGCATTGCAAAGACTCTGGCTTATGTTACATGCTTTCCATTGCAAGCCACGTCATTACTGAGGCAATTGTTATAATTACTAGAGAGGTCATGCGGGTCTTGAAAAGCTAAATCTGTCAGACAGTTGGTTGTCAGTTGATTTTTATTATTTTAGATTGTTTAAAGGGTGTTTTTTATTGACAGAAGACACGTGTTTCATAACACGTGAGGTCGCTATTAGATAATGGATTTGCTTGTCAAAGAGTATATCGAGAAAGAATAAAGTTCTTTAAAACCTGGAATCCTCTCAACTGAATTGGAAACCAAGTTCAGACTTGTCTAAGGACAATAATAATAGTAACAATTATTATTCTTATAAGAAAAATAATAATAACAATCTCAAAAAGGTGGGTTTCATAAAACAATGCAATTATGCACTATTACAGGCTGTAATTTTTGCTGTTTTCATGATTACTCTAAACGGCTGCTATATTTTAAATGCACTCTTACCTATCACATGGCTAATGACGTCATGGGATAAGAAACAAAAGCCATTGTTTATCTCTTATAACAATATTTGTAGTGTAAATTGTATTTTTCCCATCATTCGTACTTTAGTTCGAGTCATTTAAAGCATGTTTTTCATTCTCTTCACCTATGTGCTTAGTATTTACGTTAAGCGATCAATTTTGAACACCAGGAGCTCAACGGTCTATACTGTTGCATGAAAACTTTCTTTGCTGTTATTCTTCAGATAATATTAAATACAGTCACCTGTATAAAATATTGTTTGTTTCCTTCTTAAAGGGTAAGGCTAGTCCGTTGGCTAGAGTGCTTAAGTACTAAATAAGTGTATCATTTGTGTGCAAGAAACTAGGTAGTATTTTATATGTAATCCATAACGTCACAACATGATTTACAATGAACGGTGAGGGTTTAACTTATCATCAATGCAGGATAGCTAGAAATAGACGCCATTGTAAAAGGAGATTTTTGCAAGACATACGTCTTTGCACCAAGATGGCGCATCATAGATTACTTTGGATACGCATGAGGTCGTTTCCCTGCATAAGTTACAAAATGAGGTGGGAGAAGTCGTTAAATTCTAATATTTAGCACAATCCGGTTTTTTTTTCATTTTCTAATAAGAAGACCTTTCATACCCTCAATTCTCAGGACACAAATGAAAATGTTATTTTCTTTTAAATACTGAAAAGATTCTTTTAATCAATACTGATGTATCTTGTACTATTTGCCTCGATTAGACTTTGTGTTTGGCAGCTAAGAGCCATAAAAGAGTTAAGGTGAGCAACGTTGCTTGTTCAACACCAATACTGATTCTTGGTTGTTTGAAAAGGTAGTGTTTGTAATACTGAACTGTCTATGTCTAGATATCTTTTTGTAAAATTATTAACACGCATGGTGATCCAAAGTGGTGTCTTTTTCACAACAGTAGCCAGTGCAACAACCCTAACCTTTCAATCTAAATATATTACGTCACAAGCCTACTATTCGCACTGCGAACAATTATATTACAGCATCGACCAATTCATGGATCACTGCATCTCAGGGAATATATTAAGCTTCTTACCACAGAATACAGATTTTGCACTTTAGAATGGAACTTAATAACGCGTTGTTTTCCTGAAGCATACGTACTCAAAGTACCTAGTCCTCAAAGCACACAGGCCCAAAGTCAAAGAGCTATGACATTATGCTTAGTCTTACTAAATGCACTGATACCCATCCAACTGGCGTTCGGTGATTGAAAAGTGCGAAAAACTTGGATGCATTCTGATGTGAAGAGCACTGAAATGAACAACACAAACCTGGTTGTTCTGTCAGTTTGCCGCATGTAGTTTAAAATGGTCTCTCCGCATGTGTATTACACGAAAATAGTTTCCATGATTTGTGACAAATTCGTGCTGTATAAAAGAGTTTATTAGTCATGTTTTATATAGTCAACCAATTTAATAGCAACAAATATATGAATTAAATATAAATACTCAGATAAACTTTTTCTCAGTAAAATATACATTTTTGGAAAGAAATTAACGCAATATTTCATTTTTCTCAAATTTTTCAACTGCAGTTTGTCTCGTTAAGGTTCATTGAACATACAACATAACACTTGAATTTATCCTGTGTCTAGTTTTAATATCGCGTGTGTTCTCCACGTGCTTCTTGAACTGCGGTAAATATGCTCCCCATTGAGGTAATCAGCTCTTGAATCTTGTATTGTAGAATGTTGTGCTACTCTTCCAGTAGCGTCTGACGCACATTAGGCAGTGTCGTGTATTGTTTTACAGAGCATATCCCATGCGTGCTCAATGAGCGATAAATCTGTCGAAAATGCAGACCAGGGTAAAAGCCGTACATTTTCCTTCCGTAGATAAACTTGTGTCGCGCTGGATAATTGCTGAAGAGCGTTATCTTGTTGAAAAATAAGTTCATGCTGTAGGACGAATGGAACTGCACTTGGCTCCAGAATAACCTCGCAATAACTGTCAGCATTCACAATACCAGGTATGAAACGAATCTCAGTACGGTGAGCAAATGATATTCCAGCCCAAACATTTATACTTTCACTCTTCCAACGGTCTCTTTCTTGAACCCAGGCGTCGGCGTATCGCCCGTTCGAACATCGCCATGCGTGCATCCTTCCGTGGACGTAATTGAGGAAAAACCGCGATTATTCAGTGAATAACACATTATTCCACTCTCACTGAGTCTTGTGAATGTGAGTATTCAACCACTACATACGACGGATCCGTCTAGCGCGTGTTGACAGTAATATTCGATACGGGTGGCGCGCACGTAGATCGTAGTAATGGAACGTACTTCTCACAACATGAGCACTTATGCGATTATTTCGAGCCCCGGATGTTCGCTAAGCACTCACAGTTGCTGGCACAAATCGATCCTGTCATGGAGTGGATAGGGGTGGTTTACCTGGCCTAGGGCGGTCCGCGGTTGATTCAGTATCATACAAACGTGTTCTTAGTCGCGAAAAGGTTGACCCCCGAATTGTCTAGCGACGTTTGACGTAGATCTTCCACCTTCGAGCATCCCGACTGCGCGCTCGCCCTGAATATTTTTCAGTCTAGCCATTCAGCTGTTCAGCGCACACTTCACAAAAATCTAAGCAGATTGACTTTTCCCTAGCTTTGATACGAGAATTGCATAAATTAATGCCCATAAATTGTACAGAGAAACCACCGCCAGATTTTTTAGGTATTGGTGCCATGTGGCCTTGACCTCTGTTAATAAGGAGTACTGCAGCAGGTGAATCACACAAAGTATTCATGTCCATATAAGCTAAACTTGAACATACAGTACATTATTACCATGCTCCTGTAAGTTGCTGGACACAACAATAACTCCTATAAGTTTTGTTGCGTTTTTAAATTGTATGCACAGACAGGAGAGGGATGGCAAATGTATGAATCATAGGAGTGTTTCGTACAATACAGCATGGTTCTTATAGTTTTATAATTTTGTGTTCAAATAAAACAAGTTATGCATTCGCAAATGCAGCTAGTGTATTTACAAATTCTCCTTGTAAACTGGCGTCCGTGCTATACATGCTATACAAATAAATCTCATCAAGCAAACACACTCTCCACTTGTACACACCTCATTCTGAAATAATGTTTTGCTGTTTGTATTTGTTTGTACAAGACACATTTTTCTCCATGATGTCTTGTTTTCCTAACTGCTGGTAATACTGCTTTTACTGAGAAACTCAAAACGCGTTTAGCTACTAAACTCCATTGAACCAGAACTGTTTTACTTATTGCAGCAGTAGGTTAGCTAATAATTTTTGTAACTGTGCCGATTCAGTACAAAGGTGACATTGAAAATCTGAACTATAGATATAGGTTTTAGGCTATGAAACGGGAAACGAGAAACATTCAATAAAACATGCAAAGACATAATGCATCTGTACTGTGTATTTTTTAGCCTTGTGGAGTTGTATTCTTGCGGTTTTTGTCGCTTGACTTTCTCTGATAGTTGCATGTAAGATGTTTTCCATACGTAGTTTTGCGTTGTGCAGTGAACCTTGTGTATGGCACAAATAAATGTACTTGAGGCATAACAACTATGTAGCAGAAAGGGGTTCGGTGTTTGCTTGCGTGGCGGTTTGATTACCTGGTGCACCGGTTCGTAAATGGCTATCGTTGATTTAGTATGTTGTTGCGATTGTGTGTGAATTTTCATGTGACTCTCCTGTATACAAACAAAAATGCTGAATTATTCCATGGCATTGAATTCATGGCAAAATTATTGTCTCTGTTTAACTCGTCACGTATTTTATTAGAAACAAATAAATCATCTGAAGTAATATTAGCATTAAGGGAGACGAGTATCATAAATATTTTACTTTGAGTGATTCCTTTCCTAAAAATTAAATAAACAACTAATTTATCAAATTCAAGTACACAGAAACAAGTTGTCTCTGTTCCCTGTTTGCAAAAACTTGCGAATTTATAAAGCTAGTGATTTTACAAAATGAATACACATCGGCAAATGGATACAGTTTAGAATTTGTTATACAAATGTTGCGTAAACACTCAAAATCCTCGAGTTGAGTTCGCTATGAACTTTGTTTTATTGTAGAGTAGTTGCTTTAACGTTATGAAAGTGTTGTTATACAAACAAATTGATGTTTGAGGTAAATCAATCCTTCCTATACCGTTAGTTGATTCCTCTCGATTGTTTGTGGTATTGAATGGCAGTGTCTGTTTCCCTAACCAATGAAGCGATTAGCGTCATATTCCATTATATACTGTGTAACTTACTATAAGTTGTTGTGCTAGAGTATTCATTTCGAATTTTTTGTCCCTGCTAAAACGCTAGGAGTGAAAACAAATGCAATGCTGTGGTGTATGTATTACTATGTAACACAGGTGCAGTCCATAACTAAAGGATTTTGCTATAAAATAATCATAACATATTGGACTGCTATAGGAAAATATCGCTATGGAATATTTATTTATGCCTACGGGTTTTAAAAATGAGCAAAATTCAAGAAGAAATCAGCCCAAACTGGGTTATCTCTCAGTTGCTATTTTTCAATCAGCATAGTAGAAAATCCAGTCCAAGACCCCATTTTCTAGCTATCTCTGTTCTTCTAAAGATCCAGTGCATTTAATTTTAAAATTGTTTTGGACTTTTGTGGAGAGTTCAAAATAAAATTTAATTGTAGTCTATGGTCAAGTTGCTGACTGAACCAGGCAGTTTGGCTGAAATTTTCCCTTTGAAATTGCTTTACTTGACAGTTTGCCTGTGACAATTGTCTTTATACTTGATATTTTGTCTGTCTCTCAGACATCCTATTTATATACTTAGAGTATTGTTTTTTTTCCTTTGCTTGTATTCTTTGTATTCTATCACCTTAGGCACCATGATTAATAAACGGTTGTCTTGTTTGTCTCACCTCCTGCTTTCATAATTAAAAATAAAGCGCATGTTTGGCCTTTCTCATATATTTCTGGTGTTAGTAGTATCACGCGAGATACATAGATAGCATGAAATAAGGGAGACTATTTTTCGTTACCTCAGAAAAAGAGAAAAAAATCAAAATTCTTGTGATAAAATACACATCTAAATATTAAGCTGGCCCGCCATCGATAAATTCCACTCTTCGTGGAAGTTTTGCGTACGAAATACATAACTTGTAGTGACCGGGTCATGATCAAGCAGAGTGTTCTTTATTATAACTACTTCTGTATTTTCCGTATTAGGCACTCCATAGATGATAGATTCATCGATAAAACTTAAATCTTCTCTTCTGTATGGTACAAAGCTGAACTCGTTCTCAAAGCTGTGTGCCTTCGTCATATCATAGTTGAAATCAACTCCGATGATTATAGGGATTGATTCGTATCGTTGCTGTGTTACTTGATTTAACTGTTCTACCGCAAATTTCTGCAAACAGGTCAGGGTGTGTTGCTTCATTTAATTCGATGCCTTATGAGGACCGTGCCAACTTATCCCTAGTACCTTTGAATTGTTGTACCTCATTTTCAGAAGAACTGCACAGCCTCTTGAATAGAGCTCCGTTGTTGCTCTAGGATCGAGTATGTCAGTACCCTTGACGTCAGATCTGACTTGTTTTTGGGCATCTTTTTTCTCCTTCTCGCTAAACTAAAATTCAGTGAAGAATGATCAATTATTGTGACGTGCCAGATCGTGTTTAACAAAAGTAATGTTTAGGTGTCAATGAGTTATAACTTATCACATTTTTTTTAATTGAGTGCTAATACAAAAAGAAACTCAACCATCTTTCTGAATGATTTTAATGTTAGCCAGAAGTATGTTATAAAGATAAATAAGACATAAATAAGTTGCATATAGTAAGTGTTACGATTATTGACATTCTTATCTTTACTTTTACACTTCACAAGATTGTCCTGGTTTCCAACCCCATTTTTCGAAATTATTTTCATGTACGTCTAAGTAGATAATTCCTTCATAAATTTCCTTTAAAGATCCTTTTGTTGTCAGCTTGGCAATTAAAACGGGGAAGTTTTCTATACATTATCCTACTAGAATTCACTCTGCACAAAATATATAGCTATTCAAATCATCGGTGAGCTATAATCATTTATACTCTCTCTATATATATATATATATTAACTGAAGTGTTTAGGGACAGGATATTGTCACGACAAGGAATTAGAACTACTCCTTGTCTTAAATGTCTCAATTCACGCTTCAGTTACATAATTCAATTGACGAGATTTATTTATTAAAGCAATTTTAAATTTTGCAATAATCTTACTTCCTTCATCAGATCAAACTTTTTGTTTTTCCACAGCAGGGCCGCCTCCTTTTCCATATTAACTGCTTCATAGTGTTCTGGACAAACCTTTGATAACTTTTTATATTTCGTCTTATATTTATTTGTCAATTCCTGCCCAAAAACAATGTCAAGTGAAACTTTCTAAATCACAGCATACACTTTCTCACGCAATTCTGCGTTTAGGCAAAGATCTGGCTTATGGATTTTAAACTTCGTTTTACCTTGTACATTCGCATTGCAGTTTATGGTAAGTAATTTCATACGAATTTTATAGCTGTCAGGATGTGTCATAGACACCAGTTCATCAGCACTTAAACCATACTTTTCTTCGTTGTCAGAGGTATCAAAGAACTGTTCTTTTCGTCTCGCCATTAAAATTGCTCAAACAAACAAAACAAAACAAAACAACTTCCTTCATGACATATCAGTGGGAGCAATCATAATCTAATTTTGCTATTTCTTTAAAATTGAATCAAGAAGGGAAAAGCAGTTGCATAATTAAAAGTAATCATTAATACCTGTCCTAATTTCAACCCAACAAAAAGGTATTTGCTTTACCAAAAATTTACCTTAAAATGACAACGAAAACATTCTCTGGTGCATTTAGGCAAAAACTTTTCTATAACACTTCTTTGAAAAATCCACTCTTTCATTACAGAAGCTAAGCATGATCTTTTGTAGCAGCTTTTCAATGCAAATCCTATGATCGGTCTTTCCAACAATTAATAATTCAAATTTCACCCAGTTTTAAGCAGGCCTCATATACGGCCAACAGGTTCTGACCCAAAGTCAGCACGTAAACATAACAACTAGTTATGAAATTTATGTATTTAAAAACATTCTAAATTTTAAAACAATTCTTTACTATCCACAATGTAATGATCTAACACACATTCTATACTTGAGGTAAGTCTCCTTTGAAAACTTTAATCGATTTTTAAATGATTGAGAAAGTGAGAAAATTAAAGAACTTGTTTACTTCAAAATGACACTAAAATGTAGTGACTTGGTTGCAAAAGACCTGACTTTTTTAACTTATTATGCATAGCCATCATTGAAATACGAATGTGTAGGTACCGGCTAAGTGAGAACAAACAAAAGTTAAAATGAAGTGACTTCTACAGAATCGCCGTGACAAAACCATGGGCTTATTATGGCATGTGCTGCAGCACCATTGGAGACTTGAAACTTCTGATGATGTTAAATGGCTCTTTACAAACTGCAACAGCATTATTATGACACAGAACACACTCAGGATAGAAATGAAAGGCGCGGTATTCGTCTTACTACGCCTCCGCGAAATCGGCATTTGGACACATCGACAACACATCACCGCAGCATGGTACTGAGTGATCGAAAATATCGATATCGAATGCGTCAGGCCAACAGCCACAATCAAAGAATGCCTTTGGAAAATGCGTGGTGACGTGTTTTCTTTAATGGCAATCCAGGGACTATCACAGCTTGCGTCACCCAAATCCATTGCTTGTGATACTGGTGGCGTCCATAAAACTTTTCAGCAATCACACACGTCAGTGAATGAGACCATAAAACACCAAAAATTCTGTGAATAGTAAATTCACGATGTTGTAAGTTTTATTTGGCAGAGATTATGTTTCTCCATTGAACTATTCAAAAAAAAAATATCAGTTTGGTTACTAACAAATAAAATTTTCCAGTGTAATTTCCCTAAAATATGAGAAATATAATTTCATACTTAGCAATATCGAACATTTGTACAATATGTCAATGTTTGTATATTTGCATGTTACCTTCGAGAAATTGATCAGGTATAATACAAAGATAACAGTTTCAGATGTTCATGATTATCGGTTAATAATTAAACCTTGATGACTCAGCAACGGGTTATTTATACCGTGTGGATATGACCTTTTCTTTTTCTATCAAGATAAAAGCCAGTTTATCTGATGGTCCGTTATGGACGGGTTAAGTGGAGATAAAACCATTTCATTATCGGGAAGGGTGGGGGTGGCATCGAAGTGATAAGTTATGCTGGAAATTGAGTTTAATTTATCCTTATTACTGAATCAAAGGTAGAAGTAACATAAATGTGGTGCTTACAATTTTACAAGTAACTTTTGTCCGACGTCTGTTTGAGGTTGAAACATCAGCTTACTAATTTTTAAGACGTTTCAACGTTGGAGAATACAATGTTATAAAGACGTTGAGATTGCAAAAAACAGTATTTTCACACTGTCGTTCAGCTGAAGTCATTATCATGATCAGAACAATATTAACGCAAACAATCACTTAAAGATAAAAAATATTACAAGCTGTTTTTGTTGGTCTACAGGGAAAGTGATTGCGTGGATGTTATACAAGTGATTTCATGAATAATACAAGTGTGATAGGATACTTTAAAGGATGAGTGCCCATGGTAGAAAGGTCTATAAGCGACCTTTCTCCATGTCTATACAACACTTAACCTCCTGTCTAGCTTTGATCTCGTACCTCTCCAGTTTCAGTATTTTATTTTCCAAACAAATCCAATGACCTCAATAAAAGAAACAAAACGGCAAACACCTGATAGGGATATGCTAACTTGTTGCATTAAGTGTGCATTTTTACCAAAGTTATTGAGCTCAAAACAGGTCTATATTAGTACAAAAATATTAAAACCTGAGACTAATTCTCTGCTACTAGTATCTGCCAAAAACGCTGTCTCAATAGTAGGCTTAATCGCTTTTTGAACTGATAGGAATATTATCTGAAATGTTATGAAAATAAGTAAGTTGTTCAAAGAAGGGTTATCATATACATTTCGAAAGGTCTGAATCGCATGACTATAAGCATGTAATTTCACGGTGCTAATAAGTGAAATTGCTCTAGAACAATTTAACATCAATTACCACACTCTACACGTCTAAAGTTTTCTATCTGAGTTTGCATGTTTGCGAAATAGAATTGTAAATGACCCTCCTTAGCGTGGACAGAACCAGTTTCTACTGCATAGGAAACATCCGACGTCTTTTGTTATTTGGTCAAGATGTCAATACAACCAAATTTAGTCTTTTGAAACGTCGTGGCATATTATTTATCATCCAGTACTTTGCTAATGCGCACTACGTCATTGGCTTTCGTCATGGCATAGAGTAACTTGGGAACGTTCCTAGAAAATGCCCTCTATGCTGTTCCTGAGTTGCAAAAAACGCTTCAAGTTTAAAAACTGCCTGCTTTTATATTTTAACTATTATTTTATTAGGAAATTTAAAGCGAAGTTTAAAAACAGCTATGGAATTCTTAACGATTCGCAAACATTATCAAGATTCGGATGCTGAATTAAACTACAAGTTTTAAAGGTAAAACGTGTTATGTTTATGTTTTTGGTATATTTAGACATATCTCACATTTTCCAAAACTTTTTATTGATCTAACATGTCATGTTCGATTCTATTTGCAATAAAAACTACCGAACGCTGGACCATGTAACAATTATTTTTGCTAATTTTTCCAGTCAGAATTGTTCAGTACAGTGAGACATGAGGTGCATTAGTTAGTTAAGGGATTGCGACAGAGACTGGTTGGTGATGTTGAACAATGCGGTCAAAGAAGAATAAAATAACCGATTGGAATTTTCAGAAATCTTGACTTCTATCTAACGTAGAAACTCGACATGGTTTATTTTATATACAACGAAAACCGATACGTCAATCCGACGTAAAAAAGGTCGAGTCACGACGTCAACCCGGCGTAACTCAAAATGTTTGCTGGGTAGACTGGCAGTATCCTTTATCACCTATAATCACATTCAATAGAACTTCAGCATTTTCGTTTGCGATCGATATGATAAGTAGATTGGCTGGGGCAGCTGCACAGCAATTTGCAACCAAGCTTGATTTTAAGCTCTTTAGTATTTTAGCATAGCAATAATGTCTATATGAAATACGGGTTATGTTTTCCTTTCGCTTTCAAATTTGCATGTCTTCCACCAAGTATAAATTTTATTTCAAGACAATAAACTTAAGTAGCATGTGGTATATTGTCCTTTTGAATATATCATTGACCTTATAGGGACCCTCGAGTCAGGAACATGTGGATAACTTCAGCAGAGTGTGCGTATTACAGATTGATGAGATAACATGAGTGGTATGAGCCATTACACTGAATAGATCACGAGTGTCCTGCTGGATCAAATTTCATTTACTACTTATCAGGTCGTTATTTATAACTACAGACACAGTATATCTTATTAGATGTCTGTGTCTAAGCTTTAAGTTATTCGAACTTGTCTAGTTTAAAACCAGAGAGAATACCGTTTCAGTTAAGTACGAATGGTTTCGAATAGAATCTTTGAATAAAATATGAGTGTTTTGAGTTAGAAGATTTTGGGGAGATTTAATTCATCTTAGTGTATAAATTCATTTTCCACAGTTTCTTAGTAAGAGCTATCAATTTATACTATTTAAAATTATAGGTAGTTCTCATTCTTCATTGACTGCAAAAATTCGTAAGAGCAAAGTAAATTTTTGGCATTTTGAATATTCATTTTGGCTTGATTTCTGAAAGTGTTATCACGTTTCAGATTTAGTGAGCTCCACTGCTACGCTGTCATCTGTGATCTGACCGTACATACACGATCGCTGCAATTGCATGGTTTCATCCATGGGTCTTGCTTTTTAAAGAAATAGATAATAGACACAGAAAACAATACAAATACTCTATTTCCCAAAGCTTTCAATATTGCGATTTAGAAGTACGATACGAGATTCTATCGAAAGGAGTCAACCAACTGCAAAAAATTGATTTGAAGAATCTTCCAAGTTATCTATATAACACAGATTTCCTAACGTTGTACGATCTACATTCAGACAACTGTATGGCTTTGAGCGTCTGCACAACATTTGCATAACAAGGTTTAAACCAGACCGAATTTCGCTACACGTAGCGAAATGGCACCCACTTGCAATGGCAGAGGGCCAGAGACACAGTATATCTGGTCAATGACAAATCTTTCATTGTTTCGACATAAGCTTCCCGATTATTATCTTAAACGAAGTCATCGAAGCAAATATAATGTAACCTCTTTGAGGCATAAATAATCAAATTCATTTCAAACCGTTGACCTCAACTCAAGGTCAAGGTAAAAAAAATGCGGATTTCACGAGAATTTCTCAATACCTCTACAAATAACGTCTTTCTACGTCAAACCGTGTAGAAGGAGTTTCATCTGGAAACCACTTTGAGGTTAAAAATACTTTGACCTCAATTTGACTTAACATTGATGTTCAAGGTGAAAATTTGTGCAGATTTTACGATCATTATGATCTATCTGTGTATCAAATTTCATCGTCCTACGTCAAATAGCGTAGGAGGAGTTTTCTGGGAACCTCCGAGGAAAAGAGGAATAAACGGCCAAATTTCTTAGCAAAGCATATCCATTTGCAAATCTTCTTTGCAAGTGGGAACTATATCTATCTGCCGACGTAGAATCATTTTATGTATCAAATTCGCAAGTGCTCTCAAACAAACAGAGAGATGTTTTTCTAGTACTTGAACCTTATAAATTAACTGTATATTTAATGGTTTGTTCAAGGGTTCAATCAAAGTAAAGGATTTATTATACTCCTCATCTTTAAATGCTAAAATTACCTCAGACGATTTATTAACACTTGACAAGCCTTCGGCTTGCAAGGGCTATATGAATTCGGGCAAGCAGCAGTTGGCATTTTTTTCTTGACAGTGATCGGATTTCCTATGTCATCTCCTCCACTGGCACTACGGGCCCAGGACCACGAAACTTGGGACTTAGATAGAGCTTGATATGGACGTGTGTAGAATCTTTTTATTCTGGCATTCGATTTCGTTTTCTTGTTTAAAACGCCATGTGAAAAGAGTGTATTTTTGCAAGTAAATACGGAGAATTTTACGCACAGCACAGAACACACAGTTGCTCGGCTTTGTGCAAGCACTCATTGCGTAAATAGATAACACGGCGTATGCCTTATCAGTCAATAAAATCTTAAGTCAACAACAACCAAACACTACTCGGCTTATAAGACGTATTCAAGCTGTGTTGTTTGCAATATATTATTCAAGAAATAACCCATTGAAGGAAGTATTTTTGTGTTTAAATTTTTGTCAAGTGTTTAACATTTCACTAGCGAAATGAGTTTCTAGTTTGTTTCTAATATAGTATATATCGAGTTAGGTAGAGACATAGAATACTATGAAGTGATTCAGCATTTTCGTTCGTATGCAGGGAAGTGACACGAAGTTCCACACACAATTTAGATTCTGTATGAACGGATTACACAGAATGGTGCTATCTCTATTTAATATATACATGGTCATGGCGTGTGCATGGGCATCGTGCAATTGCATACTAGATCAATGACGGCCATTTAAGAGCTCCGGGCAATCAAACCGACAGGCAAGCAGCCCCTTCTTCTGCTATATAATTGCTATGCCTCAAGTACATCCTCTTCCTGTCAAGCGAAGGCTTCTCTACACAGCGCAACCTTTAGCGATATCTTAAGGTAGAATGGACTTAATGAACGAATGCTTTTAAAATCATAATGGCGCTTTGCATATATATTTAGCCAATAAAAAACAGTTTAAACAAAATTCTATCGCACCGTGCTCTTGCACTATCAATTTGGAGTGTAATTGGGCGATAACAGAGGGATATACATGTGGCAGCGATATACAGTAGATGTGATCATTTCTGGCTTTTTCGTTCGTTTTATCAGGTTGAAGTTCTGCTTCTTTCTTTCGTTTCTCCAATAAAAGTTTCAATTTCCATGAAATATACCGTCCCTTATGTCTGGGTTGTCCCACCATTATTTTTATCTCTGTAGCGGAAGTAAACACAAAGTTGCATCACGGTAGCATGCGTTGTAACAATTAAAATTTACTTTTAACGTTTAGAAGCAGTCACTATGCATTAATTTGCACAGCACGTTTTTTTACTTTTATAAGAGATTTTGGTATATTGATATGTATGAAAAAACTGTTTATAAAGTTATTAACATGCATTGTGATTGTCCCATGAAACCAAATTCCACACCTTTATATCTGTTTTTATTGATTTATTAGCCTTTCGGTTTTCTTGTCAATGATCAATACATGATTTGCTGTATTGTTCTCATGTAACACCCTCACTACATAGAAAAGTCTGTTATCAGTGTCAATTCATATTGTTGAGGGCACCAAGTACAGATCAGCAACGTCCAGCTGAGTTTCAATGGGGGAGATCAATACGAGTGATACATAATATTACCTTACTCGCATATTTTACAGTTGTGTTGCTACACAGGACTTGTTTTGCTATAATAGGTAGTGGGTCCTGGCTATTTGCTTTCTTCAGTTGAGCGCATTTGCGTTTTTCTTTGCGCTCATATACTGTTGTGCAAAACTTACAAAGCCACTCACTAATAGTATCCCGGGGTGGAGACAAAAGATGCCACGTTCAAATTGCTTACCATGTGTGTTAGGGCTAAAACCAGAGCTAAACGTGAAGTGTTTTTTAAAGTAGTCCGTTATTTATTTCATCTCCTAAGCATGGGGTGTCAGCTTTATAAATTCCTTTAAGAAATTACCGGGTTATTACCTCAAGTGAAACTAGAATGCATAATAGTGCAATCAATCAAACCTAGCCAGTCACTTACTGGTGTGATAAGTGTGCACAATTCCTGGGTCCCTACATCTTGAGGTGCAACTACGAAAGTCCCGTTTTTGGTAGACAATACTGAATGAATATTGCTATCGTATTGTAATGAAATTGGCACTCTGTATCTGCCACCATCCCAAAAAACGCCGGTTTACTCTTCGAGTTTTGCCCTTAAATTAACAATTGTAGCACTATTTAACGAATCACTTCGTATTGATTGTGTACAGATCATTTTAGGCAAAGCTTACTTTTTTTCTATATGTCCACTTTGGTCTTTTTGGTCTTAATGTTTAACCTGAGGGCGTGACCATAAACATAGAGAATAAGGTGGGTCTGAGGCGTGACGCTCTCCGCACCGATGATAAAATTAGTTAATTTATATTCAGTTCTACTATTTATCATCAACTTAGTTATGGAAGGGGGGAGCGAGAGACGAGCTATAATGGAATTTCTCTCCAGTGGCGGTGGCTAAGAGTATTAAATAATTTGTACTCAACATTTAGAGGTCCTTGTAAAAAGTCACGGAGGCACATAACAGCCAGTTTGCAGGTGAGTGCCACTCCTGCCTCTCAAGAAATCACTTCCATTTCCAACGTCTTATAGCATGACGTTTGGAACGTTCCTTCCGTCAAGGCCTTATTAAAAACCCATCTCATCGACCAATGACGCCAACAGGTCAATTCAATTTTTTTATTAATTTCGTAACCAAAAGTTTCTGATGTTCAAGCAAAAATCACAGAAGGATAAACTTGGGCGAAAGGTGTTTTTTTTTTTGGGGGGGGGGTTGCAGGGGGGAAGGGGCTGAGGGAAAACTATGGTTTCATGTAACGTTAAGGCGGTAAATAAAGCAATTGTATTAGAGTATCTCAAAGTGCACGAGAAAACTTGAAAATTTTTTTCATTGGCACTTTTATTGTAATCTAAACCAGGGAATGCACGAGAGAGACGATAAAGCCAATGAGCTTGTCATGAAATTCTTATCAGTGTATTTCAAGTAATTAAGTCGTCAATCATTAGGCCAGTATCTTGTGTTGTTAACATTTCAAGGAGTGTGCTTAATAGGGCAATATATATATATATATATTGCCCTATTATATATATATATATATATATATATATATATATATATATATATATATATATATATATATATATATATATATATATATATATATATATATATATATATATATATATATATATATATATATATATATATATGTGTGTGTGTGTGTGTGTATTATGGATTTAAAACCTATCAATGACACTTCAGATCGTGACTTGCTCTAAATGTATTCACAAACTCAGTATTCTTATGTACTTACTGCAGTCATCCAGTTATTTGGCACATTACTATCCATTCAGTATATGTTTATACCAGGCTCTGTCTGTATACCATGGTTTCACAATCAAGTGTTACTTAAAACTTTTGCCAGATCAAGGACTATCGTCCATTGTAAATTGACTAGTAGTAGGAAATGACTGCACTTTAATCTGTCCACATTTATATTATTTGAGTGTGTTATCTCCATGTAACACGACAGTTTAATGTTGTCTGGATTACCATCTTATCAGTTTCCAGGGTTGGCAAGTTTTGGACATGGTGGTTTAAACCATGGTTCTATACCGGTTCTTAACTGTCCGTCCAAAATAGGGTTTGGACAGTTTAAGACAGGTTTTGGACATCCAGTATTACAACCGATTGCTATTTTGTCCCCCAATACTTGCGACGTCTGTGTTTGACGAAGTAATAAAGAAGTAATCCTTGTCTTCACCAATGTAAACAATGAGCAAGTGTCACTATACAAACAAATGTTGGGTCGAGGGTGGTTCTATGTACAAAGCTGTTTTTTCCAGACATTCTGCCTCCGATTAGAGATATTATTTATACTTGTCTTCGAGTTATCTTGGGAAAATAAACCCCTCGCAACTCACAAGTAGGCTATTGAAAAGACAGGCCATCACCGCTGACCACTTACAAGTTGCACCCAAAATATCGTGGTGAGAAGCTGAATCCGGAGCAAGTTGCTGAGGTGCATTCTTTTATTCAGCAACGGAACCCGAGTTTTGTCTCCGGCTTAATAGCGTTTGAGGACAAGTCACATCCATTTACTCAAGTCTACTTCTCAGAATCTGCACCAGAAATGCGCGCTGATACATTGTGGAGGGGCTCCTGAATTCTACACCAGATCCTGACTTTATTGCTATGGTCATATAACTGTTGTCCACGCCGCCATCGTCTGCCTCTACAGAGCGAATTTTCTCAAACTTTGGATTTATTCACAAGAAACTCCGGAATCGTCTCGGAAATATTTTAAATGTGACACGCTTCACATTTGTAATAGCCTGTTGAGTTACAGAGATACACTTAAAACGTTCCTTATATTTGTGTTCAATGGACTCGGTTTTGATCTACAGAAAAATAAATGTAATGATAAGCTTATCAGATATTTTATAGTTTTGGACAGGGTTTGGACGTTTTGGACAACTTAGACATTTTTAGATGGTTGAGAACCAGTTTTAGACCATGTCCTGTCCAAAATACCTTTTGGACGGTCCAAAATCCAACCTTGTCAATTATGTACAGGTGTCATATTTATTCTTTTTGGTAATCATACAAAGTAAAAAGGACCAAACAATCTGTATTTTATTTGTCTATCTATATTCAGGTACATTGTGTTATGATATTGTGTCATATTAGTGTGCACTTTCGTACGCTTGTCATTTTAGTTGAAAACATGTAATTCGATCAGAAAAGCAGTATATGCTTAAATGCTTATATTCACACGGTTTGGACCATAAAAAGCATTAGGCATTTATAATCTCTCCTTCATTTGTAAGCAAAAATACCCGGTATTTCTTTTCATAGCTTTGAAAATAGTGTATTGATCAATCCAACAAACTGTTAAGCCTGCCTATGTGTCGGCGTTGGAGATCGATACGAGTTCAGGTTACCAGCTCACGTTTTTCCAGTACTAGCAGTGTTTGTAGTAATATCTTGCACAAATATTGTTCAACAGCCACATGCCCTACTAATTGCTGATCATTTGCTTTTTCGGGCTGATATATGTGTGTTTCGTCGTATTGATCTCATTTCCCATTTTTCTACAAAACCTTGATATGAGAATGCCAGTGAATATGAGACACTGGACAGATGTTTGGTTTGAAAATGTTGAAATAATGGTGTTGGACAGACACGAGGATTGAAGTTGGAAAGACATTTAGAGGGTAAAGTTGTATTGGGAAAGGACGTTGCATAGACATGGGTACCATGGGTGCCCTTTCACCAAAGTAACCCCAGCACTTTTATTTGAGCCACCAATAATAATAAGCAAGGAGTTATTTTTCATGTAGCAAAGAACCTATAAATATTTAAGTTTTAAAGTTCTAGATCGATATTTGATTTGATAATTTCCTGATTATGATTGTCATTTCCGGTGAACTATAATATGAATGTGTTAAGTTGCATTCACAAACATTTACCGGATTGAAAGGTCTTAGAAAGATGGAAAATTAGCCAGCTGATGTTGCTAAAATAGACATTTGGTAAAGGTTAGTTATTAAATTGTGACACATTATTATTGATAAATAAAACTCATTTTCAGACTGAAGTTATCACTTTATTACCCCCTCACCGGAAATTAAATGGCTTTCTCTACATAAGAGAGAGAGACTTTGGACATATAAGATCACTACGATTAAACCAACCATTAACGAGAATAGACTGAAAATAAACCATACGAAATAAATAGTGCACGGATAAGAATTCTTGTGCCTAAGTTTAACAAACAAGAATAACCAAGGAAGATATTTTTGTTTGGATTATATCTTAACTATCTCTCTAAGGTAAATATTTAGAAAAACAGATTTACCTCAAGAAGATTATGTCGGTCACTTCATTCTGTTACGGATAGAGCAGAATTGTTTTAAAATTTAAAGTGCTTTTAAACACATAAAGTTCGTTGTTACTTGGTACGTTCACGTGAAAAATTTGGGCCACATTCTGTTGATGTTGTATGCGGCTTGCTTAAAATTTAGTGAAATTTTAAAGTATTTACAGGATTTACTTCATTAAAATATTAATTGTAGGAAAAAAGGATCACAGGATTTGTTACGAAAAGCTATTTAAATTAAAAAGCTCGTGTCTAGCATCTGTAATACAAGAGTGCATTTTTAAAGAAATGTCTTGGAAAAGTTTGTTTAAACGGATTAAAGAATATTTTCTTCGAAATTTAAGGCAAAATGATTTGACAAGGCAAATACGTTTTTGTTGGGTAGAAGTTAGTACATATGTTTATGGTTACTTCTAATTAATCATCCGTTTTTCTCGTCTTGATTACATTCAAGATACAAAACAAAATAGTCTAATGAAGTTTGTGTGTAGGTATGTGTCTTCCTTTTTCAAGCAATTGTAATGGCGGGACGACAAGAAGGCATTCATATTAAATGTCTCACCATAAACTGCAACACAAATCTAGAAGGCAAAAAGAGGGCTAAAATTCAGAATCCAGACCTTTGTGTAAACGCCAAATTGCGTGAGGAAGTGCATGCCGTAATTGAGGAAGCTTCACCTGACATTATTTTTGGACAGGAGTTGACAAATAAATATAAGACGAAATATGAAAAGTTATCAAAGCACTGTCCAGAAGGCTATGAAGCAGTTAATACGGAAAAGGAGGCGGCAGTGCTTTGGAAAGACCAAGCGTTTAACCTGGAAAAGGAGGTAAGATCACTGTGAAATTTAAAATTGCTTCAATAAATATATATATGACCGTTTCAGATAAATTTCCATTGAAACATAAATTTCACTTGCCTCAAGCAATAGTCCTTGTTATTCTTGCAAATTATTGTTAGCACATTTCCCCTAAACACTTCAGATAGTATATGCAGTATATAAAGTTATAGGTCACCAATTCAATCCAAGTGCTAGATGTCTTAGTATTTGGGAATTTTGTGCAGGGTGAATTCTTGTAGGATAATTCTACAGAAAAATATTCCCGTTTCTAAGGTTCAAGTTGACAACAAAGGGATTTTGTAATTAAATTTATGAGGGAATTGTAAACTGAAGTATTTTGCATATGAAGACGTGCACGAATATATATGTTCGAAAAATTGGCGTTTAAAACCAGAAGAATGGAGGGTAAAAGTAAGGGGATGAATTCCTATAATTGTAAGTTACTCCATGCAACTTATATTTATCTTAATTATCTTTATAACTTCTGGCTAGCATTAAAATACATGTAATACCAACATTCAAAAAGATAGCTGGATTTTTTTATTAACACTCATTTGTAACTTATACTCCAGTAATTTCAAAACTATGTTCATGTTAAAAACGTTGCTATAATTGATCTTTCTTACGTAAATATGTTTAGTTTATGGAGAAGGAAAAAAAAGATGCCCAAAAGCAAGTCAAATCTGACGTTGAGTCTACTAACGAAATGGATTCGAGAGCAGCAGCGGAGCTCTATTCAAGAAGCTGTGCCGTTCTTCTGAAAATAAAGCACAGCAATTCAAGGGTACTAGCGATAAGCTGGCACGGTCCTCATAAGGCGTCGGATAAAATGAAGCAACACACACTGGCCTGTTTGCAGAAATTTGCAAAGGAACTACTAAATCAAGTGCGAGATAAACATGAGTCAATTCCTATAATTATCGGAGGTGATTTCAATTATCATTTGAGGGAAGTACGTAAGTTTGAGAATGGGTTCAGATTTGTACCATACAAGCCATCTCTTAGAAGAAAAGATTTAAACCTTATTGATGGGTTTATCATCTATGGAGATCCTAATGCGGAAAAGACAGAAGTGGTTTTAATGAGAGACTCTTTGCTTGATCATGATCCGGTTGCTACAAATTATGTGCTTCGTACGCAAACCTTCCACGAAGAGTGACATTTATCGACTATGGTTCAGTTTAAATTTAAATATATATTGTTTCACAAGAATTTTTATCTCCTTCTGTATCTCCTTTTCCTACTTTAAGTAACCCAAAATAGATTCTGTTACGCATGACAGTATGCGTTCCCGTTAAAGTGTCTGGTGAAGTATTTCATCATTTATTCCCCCATCTTCCCTTATATATGTCCTATGTATTTTCATATGTATCTTCAAGCGTATTCCATTACTCCATTGAGGTACCTTTATCCTTTAGCTAGTGAAGGTAAAATTTCGCAACGAGATTCAATATGACATAGATTTACAGGCCCAGCTTAATCAATTGTTATATGCAAGCGTTTCGCTGGGTGAAGAGTTGCTTCATTTACACACTACCTACTGGCATATCAATGTAATGAAATGCAGTGAATGTTTTGTGCAATTGAGAACCCAAGTACTACGCCTTCAACACTAAACTATAAGCATGTATTTCTTTGAGTATTCCAGTGAGTATCCCAGCAGGTATTTCTTATATATTCCACTATATATACACAAGTATTTCTTCCTTTTTGTATGACACTAAGTATCCTAGCATGTATTGCTTTGTATATTCTACTATGTATCCCAGCAGGTATTCCTTTATGTACGCCACTAAATACATAAGCTTTTAGCCCTTTGTGTATTCCACCATGTATCCCGCCTTGTACTTCTAGGCATTTTTCATCGCGCGTGTTATGTTACATATCCCTTACATGTAAGCCTTAATATTTCCTGTAATGTATTCACATATGTTTCATTGCTACCAGTCTTTTAAATAAACTAGTAGTGAACATTTAATAAAAGTTTTCATGAGTTAACACAATGCTTTTTCATTACATTGACCCACCCTGATAAAATAAAATTAAACAAGATGGTTCACTTCCAATTTGATAAAATTTAATAGCTAATTCCACAAAATATAAGAAGTTATCTATGCGCCATCAATTTCAAACTTAATCGAACATGATAAGAAGGTCTCCAGAATGATGCATTACAAGCAACGAGTACATCTATGACTAGCTTTCGCTAATGTATTAATTAAATCCAAATATGGAAGATCAGCAACGATATCACTGGCTACTACTAATCAGAAATGCATGAGAAAGGACAAACAGCCCCTTTACTGGTAATTATGGACGCAGGAGAGGAGACTACAGAGTGTCTAAGGTGATACTTTAAAGGGAAATTGAAAGGGTATCTGACCTACAATTGACATGCCCTTCATAATTTCACAGTTTAATGTTTGAGGGTATACATTCGCGTACTTTTACTGTAGAAACAATTAGAAAACCAAGAAATTTCAATCAAAGTGCAAAATTCACACATAATCTCAATGACAATTAACAAAATCCCATTGACTCAATGGATAAATGGTGAAAACAGTGTAATATGATTTTAATGGACAATATATCAACACAGGCCCTTCTAGGAACTAAATATCAATACAGATTATTTTTGGAAACATTTTCTTTGTCTTTGAAAAGAATTTTTCGATCTGGACGGATTTAGTAGTTACTTTTACTGTGTAAACATGGATTCGAACAGTGATATTCAATGTAATGCGCATTTCGGTCGCTAGATGGCTCAGAGATACCCGCATTTTCCTTTAAGGAACTGATCAACTGATCAAAGAAATAAACAATACTTTAAGTAGGAAAATAGAACGTCTGGCAGACAAGCAAATATACAAGAAATGTGTTATAGCAAACTGACAAATTAAGCAGTTTTCAAAGTTAAAATGTCAGGTACTTAATACGCTGCCTGGTTTAGTCAGCTACTTTCTGAAATGTCTAACATTTTCAGCCATGTTGTAAGCTGCCTTAGCTTATGGCTCCAGAATTCGACAGTTGTCTGAAATGGTATTTATGTTTTAGTGTTAACAGAAGCAATTACAACTTCGCGCATAATACTCTTTATAATTATGAAATATGAGAGAACACGATGTGATGTGTTAAAAAGTCGACTGCTATTTCATATCAGTTAGAATGCAAAGCCTAGATTATTGCAATTTGTGTTCAGTAAAATGACGCTAAGAAATGGAATTGATTGCAAATCAATGGTACTTTCTACTAGAAAATCACTCTTGTAGTAAAAATATATATTTTTTTAACTTTCTGTCCCTTCTAAGAAAAATTAAAGGTAACCACTGATAAAAAAGTATTTTCTTTCGTTCTTTCCTGAAAAATAAACATTCAGATCATCAAAACAGTCTTAATTGATTGTATATCGAAATTGTTTGCAAATTGTCAAAAAATTAAATGCACTGCACTCTGTGCACTGTATCACAATGCACTGTGTTACATTCGAAGAAATTTGAATTCGAATGTAACGACTTTTCAATAGCAATGTAGAGCTAAATTGCAATCACCTGATGCGTTATTACGATATCAATTTTAAATTATTAAAGTATGAAATATACTCCAAAATACATTTTCTTACATAAAACTGTTATTGAAGTGAAGAATTTTCTGTCTCCATGGCTGACCTATGGCATTGTTATGGAGATTACGAAAACCCAGATTGGATTATTTAGCTATCACGAGGAACAATTCAAAGCCCTCTCTCTCAACAACACATAATGAATATAATTTGAGGCAAATTACTACAATTTCGGAGCCTTAAAACCATTTAGCAAATTGACTGGTTATTTCAGGTAGTTTACAAAGTGAACATCATACCTTTCTAGTAATGCTGTAGATTAGTCAATTAGATCCTATGTTTTAAGATTAGATTCCTAAGAATGTTCAACAAGCTGATATAAATATTGATCTTCTACATAGCAAGCAGTATCTAGCTGAGCAAAATCAGATATCTTTAATACCATGCATGATTGATTAATCACATCACAATCACGTAAACGTGGTAATGTTGGTGACGGGGCTATGATTTCAGCATGACAAAATCTCATACACTCAACTCAGTGTAAACAATGGCGCTTATTTACAGGACTGTGTTCTGTTCTGCCTGCATCCTTTTCACAGCCTTAGTAAATAATTAAAAAATAACGAACAAAAACAGGAGAAATGACCATACTCTATGCGAGGCCTTGTGAGACAATGCAAGACTTTTTAAGGCAGAAAAATAAATTTGAAGGGTAGGAATTAGTCTAGCATTTATCTTCGACGATTATTGTACCACCGTTAAGGTGGATAAAGATTCCAAAGTTTCACTCTTTAACCATCCAGGCAAAGACTTGATTGGAGTCGTAGCCAGAAGTGGAAAAGTAGCAGGTACCATGGAACGAGTAAAATACTTTGGCACTTATTAAAACGAAAGATGCAACATAAGGTACTTTTGTTATATTTACTTTAATGTCTTAAATTAGGCTCTATAGAAACAAATATTTGAAGTATTTGTCAATGAGCGCTTAGAATTTAGAAATGTTTACGCTTAGTCTTTCTGAATTCAAGAGAATTACTGTGCATTGTAAAGGTGTAAAGCAACGTATCACTACACGCTCTTTGAAAGTGATTTCTAGAGGTTCACATTGCAAATTTTCATTTAATTTAAAATTACCACAGGGAGAATAAAATGATCAACACTACTGATTGACAAGTTGACTCAAATTACTACCTACGAGGAATTAGACAAAATGAAATGAATTTCATAGTGTTCTTAGAAAGGAGAGTGAAATAAATATTCATAAACCTTCTTTGATGCGAATGATTTTGTTTTCAGTTGCTTGGAGGGGAGGTTTATCATTATCATACTAAATCATTTCTTAAAAGATGCTAGAACTGGTGGTGCTTGGATATGGCATCAAGACTATTGGTTTGTTATCATTCTACGAATGGTGCTAACTTTTTTGAAAGAACAGCCCGCAGACTCAGTATTTTCTTTCTATACAGTGGTGTATAGTATGAAGAACCCCATTGCATTCGCCTAGGGCAGATAATCAAAGCGAAGGTCAAGGTCAACCCACTTCTTACCACCCCTGACCGCTTTCGAATTTGGGACCTTGGAATTATAGAGCCAACCCTTTAATTGTTCATGTTTAGTAAATTGACATATTATCTAGACAGAAAATTATACCTCAACTAAGACAATTCATCAGTGTCGAAGTGGTACTCTTCTAGAATTTCAAGAAGAAAAAATCGCCTATACATAACAAATAATACAAGGCAATACTGTATGAATATATATTTCAAAAAAAGTTTATCGTCTACATATATAACTGAGACAAAATATCTATTCTATGCTATGGTTATTTCTTGATTAAACATCTCTCTTAGCAGGCTGGTTCATATAGATAATTTCTGAGTGTCCAGGGTTGGGGACTTTCGACAGAAGTTCTCTTTCCAACACTGGTGCTGAATATAAATTAAAGCGCACTATTGGACTGATATCATAGATTGAATTGGTTGGCAATGAACACATCGTTAGCACCAGCTGATCATAATGTGAACAGCCCATGGTTACGTCATTCCATGTATAATCTACTCGTGTAGGAACTTGTTTCTGTAATTTTTAAAGTCCCCAAAATAGAGTTTCCATATTCTCCATCATAATTTTATGAAATAAGAAGCTTTGTTATTTTGTTACCTTAGAAAGAAAAATGTTTTGAGATTTATCTTTTTTAAAATTGCTCCATGTCTTTTCATTGCCTCGAATGTATAAGAAGGTAAACGTAAGTCGTTCATATCCGTTAATACCTTTGATAGCAAACCCTTTTCTAAATTCATTTGCATTAAGGATTCACTTAGTTTTGAGTGTGCTACAGGAGCTAAATTATCAAGGATCTCACAGACTTCAGACGCATTATGAGCAGGTTCAAATTTTAACAAGACATCCATTGAAAATGCTATTCTTAATTGAACATTTCGAAATGTACTTTTGTGTGATTTGAGCGGAATAAGAATGTTTAAGAGAAAAGTTTGAGCACACACTGGTTGTATCATAGTTCAGCGACAGATTACAAGATTAGATTAGATGGAGCTGTTAGCGCATGCGTAGTCGAAAGCATCATTTTTGCATCATAATTGCAGCATTTGGGATAAGTTTGTCAGTTTTCTGGTTGAAAAAAGTTCTCATTAAAACAACTCATTACTCAATATTGAGTAATCTTCATAGAAACGACTCACAATCAGTTCTAGCACCGCCATGGCTCAAAGATTACGGATTTTCATAATCAGACATTACTTTGTCAATAAGATTCAACTCTATTGTTATGTGAAGGAGAACACAACTTGGTTTTGACAATGTTTACAACAAAATTACTTTCCTGGGATTACCAGGCTGCAACATTGATAATTTTGTTCGTGAAAGTGCTTAGATAAAAGACATCTCGGTTGACGAAGTGCTGGTTGAGGCTCAAATGACTTATGTGATCCAAGGTCTTTCTTTTCTGTCTTTCATTTTGTAAAATGCAGCGCCTTGTTGGTGTCTTACTGGGCACTGGAGTAAAGAAAATCATAATTTGAATGATATGGTTTCAGGACCTGAATCGATGGCTCAGGACAAGGCACCACCAACTACCGGATTACAACAAAGCGGTGTTTCATGCGAACACGGAACGGAAGCGCATCTCTTAAACTTCACCAGCAGCATTTGCGTTTGTGTACAAATCAACTCATATCTGGTCAGATATCGACCAGACGGGGATGGCCTTGTTAGATTTCGAAAAAATACATTTCCACTTGTCTCACCTTCAGAGGATGAGTATACTATTTTGTATTTGGCCAGTATAACTACATTACACTCATGCGTGCTAAACTTGCTTTCGTTTTTTAACCAATCGTCTATACTTTTTCTTCGGGCATTTACATGAGTTTATTCATTTAAGGCAACTGTGGTCAATGTTACTATCTTTCGGGCATCTGTTCAACTACCTTTCATTTGCCTGATGATAACTCTGTGTATCACCAGTCTCTGATGTGTCTATTCTGCTTAAAACTCTGATGTAGTAATATTAAATCGCTGACTTTTTATATCGTTTCCTTAAGAACCTTGTAGCGCTTCAACTCTTCCAGTTCTCCGTCAGGCCATACTTTCTTCTGCGCATATCAGAAAAACACAACCAGAATTCACTGTCTAATCAAATTGCTTAGATTGAAGTCTGATCACTCTAGCAATACGCACCCTTTGTTATACACGCGCCGAACAGGATAAAACCCAGGAATTAAAAGAGAAAAATATAATTAAATAATTATTTGCACAAAGTTACATAATTTACGTTGTCACTAGCTCTAAGGATATACTACAGCAAAGCCTCACAACATTTTTGCATCAGGAATTTTATTTTCAAAGCCGGATAATTCCTGGTCTGTACATTTACATCGAGTGACAAAAAAGATATAATTATTCGTTCATGGAATTACTTATCTGGATCAAACACTGTCGGTTTAATAGGCAATTGGCTTAATAGTTGGTAGAGCACATGCCTGTTAAGCAAGGGACCCGGGGTTCCGTCCCCAGTCGCGCAAGATATCATTTCCTTTTAACTCTTAAAAATTCCAGTCTCAAAGCCAAATGTCACAAGCATCAATATTAATTATTGTCATAACTTAATAACAATATAATAAACATGCTAATGAGTGTGCCTCGAGTATTGCAAATTTTCTTCAGTGTTTTTGCAACTTTGACACTGAGCACTTCCATTTCGATTTTGGCGCAGTGGCCATGACCCCTGACTGCTATCCGTGAGTCCACGGTTCGCTCAGGTCGTTTTGTTTTTATTTTATTTCTTTAATGGATGCTTTATTTTCAATACTTTTCAATGTAAGTATCGAATCAAGATGTCGTAATATTTACAATTACATACCTGTATACCATACATGGTTACGTTTCCAATTCTCAAGAGGCTTGAATAGCAGGAATGCCATAAGCCGTCTACCAAGGCGAAGCAAACCAGGAAGATGCACAAAACACGTAATAATAATAATAATAATAATAATAATAATAATAATAATAATAATAATAATAATAATAATAATAATAATAATAATAATAATAATAATAATAATAATAATAATAATAATAATAATAATAATTATTATAATAATAATAATAATAATAATAATAACAATAACAATAACAATAATAATAATAATAACAAAATATTTTTAATAAATTATTTGCAAGATCTAAATTTTACTTACTAGAATGACATATCACTGAAATAAGGAGACCAGTCACTGCTGAACAATACTTATCTTTGCTGTAGTTGCTTATTCCTTTTAAAGTATTTACTGCGGATAAAGTGGAGTCTCCTAATATTTCTCCTTCTTTTAAATGTTCAATGTCTGAAGTGTAAGGAACGAATCAAATGCACCCTTCAGTTTTCTGTAGTGTAAATCTGTTCTGATTGGACGACACTAATAGAGGATTTCTATTGGATAATTGTTTTCATAAATTCACCTCATCCAAAAATATTACTAATCAACTAAAGTTTTTGATAAGAAAATGATATATTATTCGATCCAATTTAAGTTGATGCATCAGAAATTAATCAGCTTATGTCGTCTTTCAACACGCACTTGCTTTAGCTTCATTCGAAGCGTAATTTTTTTTATTTATAGTTTATAATTTGCACACACGTTTCTTTTGTCTAACCTTCAGACACATATATAAAACGGGTTAAATCGGCGCCAGAGCAAACTGACACTTCAACACTGTACGTTATTCTTTGACCCTTTTTGTCTTTTCAGTGCATTTTATAAAAATAAAATATATTAGTTTTTCTGTCAAAGGAATTTTGTTTTTAAGTTTCACATACTAATTGCTAAAACGTAATTCCATACTGTGTTGTTTAGCATTTTGACATTGAACGGTGTGCGATAAATGAATGAACTTTAATATCTGAGTGTAAATGAATCAAACATTGAGTAGTTATTAAACTAATTCAGTTACACAGCCAGCAATGTTTATTATAATCTCTAAAACCAATACTGACAATTAAATATGGATTGAAATCTTTGTCGTTTCAATGAAAAAAATAGCAAAAGATAAATTTCATTTACGAAGGTTTTGTGGTGCGATGGAGTTAAAACGAAATTTTTTTAGCCAGAAAATTAACCATGAAAAACTGACTAAATTAATAAACAAAATATAACAAATAAGGCAAAGGGAGTTACAGTGAACTGGGCTTCACCCACTTCCCTCCTGTTCCCCCCTCCTTTCTCCTAAAGGTCTTTCATCAATACCTAGATTAACGTCCTGAAAAGAGTAAACATAAACCTTCACTAAAACAAATACCATGTACTTATAAACATCCAGCTTCCTATGCCATGGAATATTGCACGAGATGTCTTACTCGCACTCATATTTCATAATGCTTTGGTTGGGTTTGATTATATCAATTAAAATATCAAACTGGCAGATACATTTGATCACTATTCCTGTTAAAGACATGACAACTGAATTGATTTGGTATGAATGTTTGATATAAAATTCAGATTAAAAAAAAACTCCCTTTGTATAAGTTAGGTTATTTACTATCGCTTAAATTCGTCTGTAACGGGTATGCTCCAGAGTATTACAGAAGTGATCTTTAGGAATTAACAAATGGGATTAGCCAAGAAACGCATGAAAAATACTAAATATAAAATGTATATAGTTCGGGATAGATCATGGGGCTGGATAGATTTGTTGTGGATTCGAAGGTTTAGGCCTGTGAACGGACCTTGCAGCACTTCTTCACAAATAAATGGATACATTGGTTTAAAAAATTCCAGTTTAACACAGACAGGCGAACTAGACGCGATGTACGACTTGGTAAAGAAAAAATTCTCCCACCTTATCTTGTCGTGCAACAGAGCCTTGCAATCGAAATATATTTGTACTCGATTCTCTGTATTTACTCATAGGGTATTCCTTAAAATGTCTTCTAGTTGAAGTAAAGTAGTGATGATAAATACTATAAATATCTGAACCATCGTCTTCGCAGACAACCTGATGTTGATACTGAGTAAGGTTATCTCACTCCAATCATAAATGACAGGGAATTTATTCTTGGCACTCACTTATTTACACTTAGGACTGAAAGTGCGAACTAGTAATTGTTTTACTAGGAACTGGAAACGCTATTTTATTGATTTTATTGTTTTTGTTCGGTTACCTTGTCACTTCTTCCGTCTTCACGAATCTCAGAAGCGATTAAGACTAGGATAACAAAAATTTAGCACATATATAGTATACACATACACCAATGAAATCATCATCGGTGTCTTACGACTTCATAAAATTTTTAAAGTGATATATGTCCAAATGAATGTACCTGCAGTTTTGGAGCAAAACACACGTCAGGGGACACTTTTGGAATAAATTTCATCACTTTTTATTATTGGATTAGGTTTTAACGTGCTATTTCCACCCACTCATTTTTACAGAGAAATCTTTTAGAATAAAAGTGGGAAATAGAAGGTTATTCTAAAAGTCCTAGCCTTCTGCAACAAGCCCCCCCCCCCCCCCAGTGAACCTAGATCATAGCACTACTAAAAGTAAGCACCTCTATCACACTAAATCAACACAAATACAGCCATACGGGCCTCCGGTACTCTGCATAGTCGGTCTTGCCTTGAAAAAATATCCGTACTGCTAAATAGTACAGTAACAAATGCCTTGACTTAAATAGCACTCATTTAGTTTAAAGCACAATGCATGAATATTTAAAAGGTCGGTGGCTCTTGAGAAGTTTTTAAATAGTGTGTACAATACTTGTGTTCATAACTTAGTCAAAATTAGAAGAATTTATCACACAGGTAGCTTTCTGGATGGTGAAAGGTGATGGGTTTCAGGTGCAGAGATAGAGTAGGCAAATAGATGACGAAATGACATGCGATGTCTATGTGTCGTGCACGGTGACGACTTTGTGAAGAATAAAAGCTGTCATTTGAGCATAGAGCACCAATATAATAAGGCAGGATTTAAGAAACTTAATCCTCTGGGCCTCTGTCTCCTGACCATCCGCCTGTAAACTTTGAATAAATTATTTCTACAGCCTTTATACGATCGCAATAAACTTTGTACCTGGATGGAAATCTGGACGACTGGGACATGCTTCAAGACCACTTTTGCTAAAAAGCTATCGCCTTCTACTAAGATTTTGTAAGAGAAAAGTTAAGATCATGTTTAAATTCTATTTACTCTATTTTTTCTAGAAAATTTGTCCATGCAACTGGTAGAGTGACATACTTTTAGCACAATATTTTTTCATATCATTTCAAAAATGTAAGACGATGGACTTAAAAGGTGTGTTTATATATGATTTCTGTGTCTATATATTCTTTCATATTACAGATAGTTGTCCATCACACTTTTTACGCTCCTAGCTTGTAGCAGTTACTAAGTCAAGCATCCATGCAGCTAATTCAGACTGAACATAAGGACATTATTAATAATACAAAATAATAATACGTTAGATTTAACGTGCCAGGATCTATAAAACATATTCAATTACACTTACACAATTAAAATTAACGCCTACCATAAAATTACAAATTAAAACTATTAAAAAATTAAAATTAATTTAAAAACATAAATTGGGCACAACATGCTCTATAAAGGCATTTGCTTCGTTTTGGCTACTTTGAATCTGATATATTTTAATGTTCACCCTTTACCACTCCATCGACCCATCGACTCCCTTGATATCTTTACACCATATATTATTCATCGGATAAATCTTGTTGAACTAATCAAACCCAATATCAAAAAGTACCAAAGAAGTTAATTTGCTCCAAGACAAAAGATTTGCCTTATTTTAACCACGACTAATGAAACCATGTGATTTCAAAACAGCTAACAGCACAGGACTCATACCTTTGACTAAGGTGTCTTTTCAAAGGGATGAGAAAATCGAGTTTAGGCTCTCATGAACACCAAGGTTAGTTTGTTAATTTACATTTAAAATGTTGAATCCCTTTTGTGTGCGTTTATGCTGTAAGAAGTAGAGTGGTATGCAGCATAGCGCCTACGCTAAGGGATTTTTCTTCGCAGTCCATAAACTAACGATTAACTTTTACATCTCTTTGCGTATGATAGGCAGCATCTCTCAACAATAGTCAGGTATTTAATTTGTAAAAAAATTGTATGACGTATATTAAATTAGTTAATTTATGGTCTAAAAAAGGTTTCAATATGTATAATACCTCTATACTAAGCAGGTCCACTGTGGATTCTTCGAAAATAATACTCATAAAAGAACGGAATTACTTTTAAAAATATCCACCCGCTTTGTGTTTATACTTACAAGCGTCGTTAAAAACAGCTCACCTCTGAGCAGGTCTATCTTTAATGCAAAAACACAGATGGATATTTTAAAAAGTATTTACCCAGTGGATCTGTGAAAAAAATGGTATTGTGCTCAACAGACCAAACCGCCATATAAATTGCTTGTTGAACACATCGTAAAAGTGGTTCCTCTCTTTTAAGAGTATTATTTTCGCGGAATCCGCAGTGGGTCTGCTCAGTAAAAAGGTGTTATGCACAACAGACAGAACCGTCGTGGAGGCTGACTGTTGAATAACAACTACACATAACAGAGAGATCTCAACAAAGGTTAGCTCTTTTATACAACCGCCGTATTCCGGTTTAGTACAAGACGGGACAGCATGGATTCAATTTTGCTGCGCATATTTTTTAAGAAATTATGACTATAATGGCAAATTAAAAGGAAAGGTTTATTACTGACATTAATATAAATGCTTTGATGAGTTTGCTTATAATGTCATGTAAGCTGTGCCTTAAATCACCACTCTAAATCGGCGATAATATATGAATCTAGTAAAACAACAAAAACATCTCTCTGACATTTTTTACCTGGCTTGCTTGTCAACAAAAATTACGTATTGAAGACGTCATAAAGACGTCATTTTGCCTATGGAGCCAGTGCATGAGGCAAAAACATCTGGATTGGTTTTGACCATCATGGCTTCGGTAGATTTATTATTTTATATATAGAAATGTACCTCCAGCAATACGAGACCATTTTTGATAAAACAACAGTATTAGGGAGAGAAAAACATTAGGGAGATCAAAAGTAGGTCTCCCGAATTCTTAGCGTGCTTATGAAACTACACAGTAAAGAAGAAACGAATAATTTCTTTTCGAATGAATATAATATATTTTATTTCAAAATTACGGTGTGAAACGGTGCGCATTTAGTAAGACAATTTTAATCTTTTTTATAGTAAAATATTGTTGTGACTATGTATTCAATACGTTCATTTAACACTGAAGTAGTACAATTGCATAGAACAACATTGTTCTGTTTTCTTGTGTTTTAGTCTCGAAAAAAAGTATACAAAATTGAATTAGATCCAGAAGAACTGGAAAGTCGACCTTTTCAAGACATAAACATGTCCAAAAAACTTCTTTTCAAGTCCTCAAAAAGATGGTTTTATGCTGCAAAATCAACCCTTTAAAGACGTCGTAAAAACGACCAAAACTACGTATTTTTTGGTTCAAATACGACGCTCGTTTAACATGTTAAGATGATGTATTTTTAGTCTAAATAGGACGTCCATTTTTGTTGCAAAAAAGCAACTTTTTCAGACATCATAAAGACGTCCTGTTGGTCCAAAAATTATGTCTTGAAGGAGTTTTCAGACGTCAGTAAGACGTCATGTTGGTCTAAAAATTACGTGAAAGACAACAAAAAGACGTCATTTTGCATGTGGAGGCAATGCTTGAGGCAATGTACCTCCAGCAATCCGAGACCATTTTTTGCTGAAACAACAGTATTAGAGAGATAAAAACTTTAGAGAGACAAAAATAGGTCTTCTGAATTCTTAACGTGCTTAAACGTTATGAAACTACACAGCAAACAAGAAACAAACAAGAATGATTCCATAGCATAGTAAATATAATATATTTTGTTTTAAATTTAAATTTGTGTGTTTGCCACTTAAATGTTATTAATTTTTATTTTAATATTAAATGCTAATTTTTGATGTCAAAATATAATTAAAGGTATTTATTTAACTTAATGCACATCTCACCAGTCTGTATTTTGCTATCAATAACGGTTATTTAGAGACCAAAAATATAATTACAGATTTCCCAAATTAATTCTTGGCATAAAATATCAAATTTTGAGATCAAAAATTAATTCTGGATACCAGTAGTTGTCTGATAAATGTAAAAATTGCATTCAAAATATGAGAAGACATGGGGACAACTTTCCGTAATATTGGAAAGGAACTGTCTAAAATGACTTTAATATAAACTCTTATTACATTAAGTTGGCCTAATAATATAGTGGGCTTTTTGATCAATGGGAAACCTTGAGGCAAAACTTCTTAGTCAGTTATGCAACGGTCTTTACTGTTACAGGAGAAAAATACCTCCACTTTTCTCGTACTGTGGAATATCTAATTGGAGTTAGAAATGAATTGCTGATTTTATTGGCTACTTGAAAACACTTAAATATATTGATACATCGGTTGTCTCAGAGCGTACTGTGAGAAATAGCACAACGCAAGTAAGGCACAAAGAAATAAGAATTAGCAAGATTCACATATTTTATGTCAACATTTCTAAATAGTTAATTTCAAAGAGAGCTTCCGTCTTTTCCATGACCTTACTGAACGCTTGGACTGTCTTTTTTTCTCAAAACATCCTCGTGTGAGTTTGCAAACACTTGTGGGTTGCCCTATTACGTATAATAAAGTTGGTATATAATGTTGAACAATGTAAATAGTGTAGGGAACAGCACACGTAATATGACGTCAACCAATAAGGCGCCGGTGCTCTAAATCTTTTCACAATAAGTCAATTTTCTGTACCCGGATTCATGGCCGCTCTTAGTCAGAGTTCTTGACCTGTTTTCAGTTTGATTGTGGCAAGCAATTCCATTCTATTGGAATAGGTTCTTTACACATATTTATGTGACATTTCTTCCGCCGAAATTTAGCTCTGTTTCATTTGTAGTGGTTTCGGACTAGGCATTTCTCTGCAATTGTAAAAAGCATGTAAAATTATAGACTTAAAAATTAATACAAATACGTTCTTGGGATTTTAGGAAAGGAGAGGGTAGGAAGGATTACATACTCAAATACTTAAATACTCCTCCCTCCTCTCTCTCTCTATCTCTCTCTCTCTCTCTCTTCTCTTTCTGTCTCTCTCTCTCTTTTCTCTTTCTGTCTCTCTCTATCCCTCTCTCTCTCTCTCTCTCTCTCTCTCTCTCTCTCTCTCTCTCTCTCTATATATATATATATATATATATATATATATATATATATATATATATATATGTGTGTGTGTGTCTGTGTGTGTATGTGTGTGTGTCCTCTGTGGTAAATGAGAAAAAAATGAAATGCTGCAATCAACATGAACAAACATGAAGTACTCCCTCTCATTGTGAATAGTTGGGTGATCAATATCAATATATATCATACCAGGTCCATTAACTGCGAAATCCAAGCGTTTGCCTTCCTTTCTATGAATGTGAATGGCAAACTTTCTGTGCATTTTTGCATATTAAATGTTAAATATTAAATATTAAATTAAGTTCTACAAAAACTGAGCTGAATCAACCACGCATAGTGCTTTATGTCTTGGCTGAATTTGGTTATCCTAGCTTTAGCGGTCTCACAGGAGTTTCCAAGGTCTCCAAATTTCAAATTTCAATATGCGTTTTTGCAAACAAAATGTTAATGAATTTCTAAAACATTGAGCTGGATCAATTAGACATGCTACATTATGTCTCTGCTAAATTTGGTCGTCCTAGCCCTGACCCTCTCAGATGAGTTCATGTGACAAGGTTTTGAAGGTAAAAAAGGAATCATGGGGAAACACTTAACCAAATCGTACGAATTCAATAAACCAGGGGATTGTTAAATTTTAAAAGAAATGCTCGTGAAGAATTTGTTATATCCCTGATTAATAGGTATCGTAGCAACCAGATTTTTTCACAAGCCTGAAAGACTTTAGCCTGGACATTTCCTTTGCTTTGCACAACGATCTAAAAATTGTGATTTAATAGAAACGTCAGATTAAACTGTTAAATAAACCATTTTCCCATTAGTGTTACTAAAAGAAAATGAAGGAAACGATTAATAAAATGAGATGTACAATGAATATTTCAAATCGATGAGGTTACTATAAGGGATTAAAATAAATATATTTGTTAATATACATGACCCTGATTACTAACGATTTTGCTTCCTTATTTATATTAAGCAAATTTAGTGTTAATACACTGAACACGCATGACAAACAAACGCTTGACAGAAAGCAAACACCATGTTTTATAAGTAAAGGCAGAAGGAACAGACTATACATTGTTTGATCTCTTATTGTATCTTTTCGTCAATGATGATTGACTTAAGTTTATGTATTCCTGGTGCTTGTTCCATTCCCTGCTAAAACACTTTGAGGAAGATATGTATGGATATTTACATTTCGTTTTGTGCTTAATTAATTCGGTTTTTGTATCAAGCCGCAATTTCTTACTTGATTGGATGATATTGTTGCTATGATGCATCAAATACATCATGGGTGATAATATATTATCCAGTATGGATACCTTTTTTAAAATGTTGGTACAGAAGTGAAAATTACTATCAGTAATCACATCAAGCACATTGATATATGACAAAAACATTAAATCGTGATTAAATAGCTACACTACTACAATAAATACTTCTTGTCATAATATGCAGGCTCAAATTTGATTTCTTCTGAGTGTACTTTTATTTTACTTGTTTCAACTTCCGGTATATTTTCTTAAGGCGTCAGCTTTAGAATTTTAATTAAACTAATAAAGCTTGTCGTGTTAAGACGCCCTGATAGCGGACAGCAAAGAAATGTCATTTGGTTGTTATGCATTATCTACGTAAACTACAAAGTATGTGTTCAAATTTCAAGAAACTCATTGCATTTGGAATATTGACTATCATCCGGTTATGCATGAGTGAAATGTTCAACACGTCAGGGATCCCAATGATCAAGGCTGAAGATGCCTGTACAAATCCAATTTCTATCCCAGATTTTTATTTTTTTGGACGAGCACAGTCAAAACTTTTTGTATGTATCTCACATTAAACTGTCTATGTATTAAACAAAATTAAATAAAACGGATAAAGTATTTTCATTGTTGCTTTAAATTAAAGGTAAATTGAACTTAAAATCTTTTATAGAATTGTACAAATTGTTGAAGATTTATCCAGGAATAACATTATGATACTGAACTTTGAAAATTCTTTTAAATATTATACCATGAATAAAACTGCGTTCTTTAAGGTATGCATCAATGGAATTATAACCTTCGAAGGCGGCATTCTACCGGTTTACCTTGTGCCTATTCCAATAGCACGACATCCAGTGATTGCTCCACTCTGGTCGGATATTGACACCACTCTAGGTGGTGATGTTTATTACAGGTTAGAATAATCTTGGCAACACATCAACGCCCCAAGAATACATCACCCAAGCAGCTGAAAAGGATTCTCCCTGGCATCGTATCTGTTTGGGGGCATTTCTGCCAATCTTTCTTTGCAAATCGTCTAAGGAATTTTTCTCTTCTCTAAGGCTTAAAATTCTTGTTAATAATATATTTTTACAGATTTATTATTATTATTATTATTATTATTATTATTATTATCATTATCATTATTATTATTATTATTATTATTATTATTATTATTATTATTTTGTTGAATTCTTATGCAACCACTGCTTAATTTTAGTTCAAAAGGCTGAATTACGATGTACACTAAAATAAACAAATACATATAAATTCAACATAAAACGGAAAATTAATAATAGGCGTCTACAAATAATAAAGTCTTAATAGTCTGTCATAAAATAAAGATGTAGATGTTCTGCCTATTACATACACAAATATAGGAAATCATTCAATATGTTCTCCAGAGCTTACCGTATATCGAAGAATGCCTATTTTAGACAGGCGTCACCCAATGACTTAGACAGTATAAGAAGCGCGATTGGGATAATGCATTTTATGCCGTCGTGGGGATTTGTTGCATCTTGGGTTAATGTGGTTCAGCGCTGGCATGGTGGCGTAAGTATTTATTTGACATAAAACTTTATAGGCTTCTGTGGTTAAATCAGTCGTTAAACCATAAGATTTATGTATCAAGCAGTACTTCTGCTAATACAGCATTTATCTTTTAAAAACACAGACCCACAAATCATGTCCTACAAATGGGGGATATAACTTGAAGTTTAATCAAATTATATATTTCACACTTGTAGATCATGCTATGTAATTATCTGACATATCTCTGTGTGGGCGTTATAGAAATTTTCAGTGTAGAATTGCAGGAGAGTGCAGGAAACACAGCACCGTATATGGCCATGCAGATAATTTTACATGCTCGTTGTGCTTGGTAATGTTTTGTTTATTTGTGGCTTAGGAACCCAACACATTTCAAGCTGTCTTGAGCACAGATGGCACACATTCATTTGTCATTTTTAACTATGAAACGATTAACTGGACTTCTTCCGCCACCTTTATACCAATATCCGTGTATTTTCAGGTAAATGATTTTCCTTTCCATTCACTGCACAGTCAAGTCAAAGGTCAACCACTACTGTATAAAGGACTGGCTGAAAGATCCAATACATTTTTCTTTTTAACTGAGAAAAGTGCTTTAAAAAGCTCTTTTCTCAGTTAAAAAGCTTTTGATAATTGCTTCAAACAAAGTATATTGTAGAAAAATAACTAGAATAACGTCAAGTTTTAAAAAGTGTATATAATGAAAGTAGTAATATCCTTCAAAGGATATGTGTTATATATTCTAAATAGTTACAATACATTTAGGCTAATGAATGTTAAACCTAAAATTTCGGCATGCATCCACCTGAACAAAAATAAAAATCACATACATCTGTGAGAGAAATGTTTTAATTATTAAAAATCAGGTTGGATTTGATGCTGGTGACAGACAAAATTACTATACGCACGAGTGGACCCAAACCCCACATACATCAAATTTAACAGTCACCTCCAACGTGGGTATTGACGGACGATATATATATCAAGTAGATGGGGTCAGAATCGAGGAAGCGCCTTTCCCCGTGTGTGAGTATGCTTTTCTTTTCGTTGATGTTATTTAATATATATATATATTTAATATATATATATATTCATATATATATATATATATATATATTGTTATTTTGGGACATAGTGATATATATATATATGTTATTCTTGGGACACAGTGCAAAGCCATTGCATTTTCCAGGTGTACTATATATATAGTGATCTACTACAGGTTGAAGATTAACAATATAATAATAATAATAATAATAATAAAAATAATAATAATATACATATATATGGTTTTAATGCTGTTTAGCTTTGATATGTGGAAGTCCTCCATGCAATGCCAGAGGGACATGTGACTCTAGCGGATGCACTTGTAGGTTTAGTTATGGTGTTTGGTGTGAACATGTGTATGACTGGTGCAAAAGAGCAAACATCACGTGTAGTAACCGAGGTGTTTGTTCAAACACTGAGGATAACGGCAGCTGGAAATGTTCTTGTAATCACCCCGGATACAGTGGCGAACAGTGTGAAACGGTGCTAGACTGTAGACTGCCCAGTGTCACTTGTGAATACGGTGGTGAATGTTTACAAGCAAGCGACGATGGACCTTGGCACTGTGAGTGTCCTCAAGGAGAAGTCAGCGGATACTTTTGTGAAAACAGAAGAGACTGGTGCAACTATGAACAAATAGATTGTTCTGGAAATGGTGAATGTTCTAACAACGATGAAAACAACGGTTGGAAGTGCACATGTAGACACAGTGGATACAGTGGGAAGGAGTGCAATGTTGTAACAGACTGGTGTACAGCATTAGGCGTTGACTGCGGTGGCCGTGGAAGCTGCTCAAATACGATTGATAACGACGCATATGAATGTGTCTCCTTGGAGAATCAACAAACAGAAAAAACGCCTAGTAAATGCTTTTATTGTTAAAATACAACTAAGAAGTAGTTGTTGATAAGTTTAAAGTGTTTTGTAATCATATCCTAAAACTGCAGTATAAATTTAACGAGTGTGATGTAAGCAGTTTCTCTATCTTTATCGGCGGATAAGTTTTTTGCAGCATAGGGTCAGAAACAAACAGCAGCATATTTCATTTCAAGGGTACTCCAAGAGTATTGTATTAATATCTATTTACAGATACAACTGAACAATCCACTTTACATCCTGGTGGGATTTACCAAGAGAAGGAGAACAAAAGCAGTAACACAAGTCTAAGTATGTTTATCATGATTGGTGTATTGCTTGGAGTGGTCGTTTGTGTTTGTTTTGCTATATTGGTGGTCGTATTGAGATACAACCATTGCAAAAAGAAGAGAGGGGATGGAGAAATCAGCAGATATCATAGCGCTAGCGACGGGTCTGAAAATAACGAAGGACAGAACACATACGAACTGATTGACTTAAACACTGGATCAAATTATGAGAGAACTGAGACTGGTAATGGGAGATCATCCGGCTATTTACAGCCAAATTGTGGACATGAAAATCTGCCCAGTTCTTCAAGAAATAGCGTTGCCATAGAACACGAAGGAAGCACGAGTAGCTCAAATGTATACATGGCCCCACAGTGTGGCAATAATTCCTTTCCATGATCTACGTACACGTACGCCAAGTAATTCAATTTGCTGTATAATTAGTGACTTTACAGCCTTGATAGGTATACCCATTAATCAGCTTTTGTAGTTTTGTTTAAAAATCAGTACTGAATTTAATTTCAACAGTGGATCGTATGTGTAATGTAAGTCACAGGCTGGATTAATTTTAGAGCAAAAATAGATCTGAATAACGACAGTCGATCTGTTATATTTTAAAACTAACCTGCATAACAATCATTTGTATGGGGGGAGGGGCAAACAAACGCGTTCGTGAGGTATTGCTGGATGCTTGGAAACAAGTGGATAAATGATAAGCTATACACAAGAATAAAACAAAATATCGTTGTTAATACTAATGGTCATATATTGGTCTGTGATTGTTAGCGTCATACCAATATGAACCGTTTTAGATTTTTCCAAACAAAATATATAATGAAAAATTGTTGCCCTCACTGAATCAAACTAATCGTGTCAGATATATAGAATGAGTTTGTGACCGGATATAAATTAAGTGCTAAACGATATGCGAAACGGATTACTAATGGTATTGGTGTCCCTCTTAGTAACTCTCTTTAAGCGTAAATATATTGATTATTGAACAATTACTAAAACATAAATTTTAATTTTAATAAGTATATGTTGGAAATGGTATTCTCAACCGGCACGGTTACTGAATAAGATTTGTTTACAAAAATACAAATAAGAGGTTATCACAAGAATCGGGTTGTTACGTACAATTTAATAAGAAACTAAAACAGATTTTGCTACTTAGTCTAAATTCAAAAACTCAAAGGTGCAAAAATGTAATTTATAATGTATATATAATATCGAAGTCTGGAAGCTCAGCTTATATCAGCTTTGCATAAATTACACTCGCTTCTAGTAGCATTAAAGTAACAGAACATCCATAGTGACGTAGTGATTGTGTGTGAAATGCAAAAGGTGGAACGCCTGGAGTCTAGGCTGTGTTAATACCTTAACTATGCTAATACCAGCAACTTGAACTCTACAGTTTGCGTTGTACAAACGCTTTAATTGGTGTTTGTTATTTGCAATTTAAATTTGCTAACTGACAGATGCAAATGTGCATGAGCGATTCAATATGAAAGTATAACGGCAACATCTGAAAATGTGCACAACTTCAGAAAATAAAATATTAATGAAATAATGTTTATGATAAAGTATTCAGAATCTAGGATCAAAATTGTAGCCTTATCCATTCCCACATTGGCAGATGGACAACTCGAAGCTGATTTTCATTATAATATCATTATTGCTATTTACAAAAAGCAATAAACAAAAACGTTTTCGCTACAAAATAGCGAAAATTGCACTTGGGAGCCACAAAAGGTATGATACTGAACCCTTAAAATTCAGAATTGACCGGGAACGACTAGGTGAAAGTCTCCAAGGAACCTTTCCCTTACATGTTCTCTTTTGGACCAAAACGGTCGAAAATAAGCTTAAAATCGCATTACATCTTACCGTTTTGGGAACTTGCGGTTTTCGACATTGACCATGATCCGAAGATGTCAAGGTAACCTAGGTACCCCTTACATAATGCTTTTTAGGCTCAAAGGGTCGAAATAAGCTCAAAATAGCTCTATCTCTAATCGTGCCGAGATAATGTCAACTTCCGAGGAGGTCAAAGTGACCGAGATACCTCTTAAATATCCTCTCTTGGGCCGAAAGAGTGAAAAATAAGCTCAAAAGAGCTCTACCTCTAACCGTTTTCCAGCTAATGGTCCACTTTTGGTTTTTTTCTTTGACCATGACCAAGGAGGTCACGGTCAATAAGCTACCCCTTAAATACCGTCTTTTAGGCCCAAAGGGTCGAAAATAAGCTCAAAATACTTCTATCTCTTACCGTTTTCGAGATAATGGTCAACTTGCGCTTTTTTACTTTGACCATAGCCGAGGAGGTCAAGGTCTCCGAGTTACCTTTCACATATCGTTTTTAGTCCCAAACGGTCGAAAATAAGCTCAAAGTCGCCCTACCTCTAACCGTTTTCGAGATAATGAACACTTCCAGTTTTTGACAATGACAATGACTGAGGTGCTTAAGGTCATCGAGGTATCTCTAATCGTTTTCGAGATAATGGTCAATCGTTCTCTAAGGTCATGGTTAAAAATACGGATCTGACGACGTCTAATCACCTTCTATCAGTGAACCAAATTTCTTCACTCTTTGGCAAATGGGAAAAACCGAAACGCTGCAGCCAACTTCAGCTTGCACACGCATGCTGTGATGGCTCTCATTGTAGACAGTTAGGCTACCAGTACGCATAGGCTGATATGCCAGTTCCTTTCACTCGAAATCAAAGCGATTACTTGCTGAAAAAGGCGAAAATATCAAAATTTCAATGTCCATTTTTACATATATATCAATGAATTTCTAACAAAAAATGAGCTACACCAACTACACATCCTACTTTATGTCTCTACCAAATTTGCTTTCCTAGCCCTAGCAGTCGTAGAGGAGTTTGAGTGACAAGCTTTTAACAGGAAAAAGGAAACATAAGAAAACACTTTTCCTAATCGTTCGAAAGCAATAAACTAGGGGATCAAAAATCCTCAAGTGTAATTATTCAATGCTAGGTTCAATATTGTGACACATTTGAAAATTAAAAGTACCTTTATAGATTCAGATTATATTGGGTTGACAAGTGTTTAGTTTGTAGCCTGTGCTACCTGTGCCTAGATCGCCTGATGAAATCTGAGATATTACAGATCCGAATTGCTTCTATTGGGCAATATAGTGATATCTTTTTAATTATGTTCTTAGTTGTAACAACTTAGCACTGAAAATAAGACAAAAAATAAGGCCGAGGTGTCCTAGTGTGTTGGTTGTCGTATCTGTGTATATTTTTAGCTTGAAAAATAACTTAAGCTTACACTGGTAATGATATATTGAAATCGAAACATTATTTTAAATTGGAGTAGATTGATGTATAATGTCCATATATATTAAAAAAGCCACTCCTGGGTGAGTGTGCAAGCATATAAATTTGTGAAGTTGATAACACCATTAACCAAAAATAATATTGAAGTTACAGTTGGCATTTAACGGTGCCAAAATTTGTGCATAGCAAAAATTGTATGGTAAAATTTTATCCTATGAGTTGTGTCGCAACGACATTTGCATGAAAGCAGCAATATTTACCTTGGAAATAAAGAAATGGTAAAAACTACTGATTTAGCATTCAAACACTCTTTATATTTACATGTGTTTGCAAGTTCTCTATTCGTTATTTGACATGCTATCAATTTATTTACTCTCTCTTTAGAAACGATCTGTGTCTCTATAATCTATTTATTGGCACATATATGAGATTTCTATCTCCTGTCAGAGGATTTCAGTTTTATTCAATACAAGTTACAGATCAACATTTGTGGTTCAAGAATCGTGTTCAATTGTCCTTTTAAATAATACTTTTTACATTTTAAATTATTTTAAAACTATTGATACCAAATCTAACAATGTAAAAATTAGAAGATTTATGATCAGAAAGTGGGCCTATAATTACAAATTTTGAGTTATTAGCTGTCTTTCGGTAACTGAGGAGCTGTGTCAAGCAATATTTGTACTTGATTTGAATATCCCTCGATAGGAGTCATACCATAATATTATTGGTAAGGTTTGACAGACTATTCGTGTTTGTTCGGGATTGTTTAAGGCCATGAGTACGTGTATGATTGTTAGTCAAGCGGATTTATAGCGTATTTTCTTTTCTTTTCACATTTGCCTCGAAGGGACAAGATCTGGTCTTTATAATTTTGGTATTTAACTTGACAATTTTTATTTTATTGGAAGTTGTTCAATTTATTGAGTTGGTTTTCATATATTTGGTGTTTCATGGTACTGCCTTACTTTTTCAGTGAATCGTTTGTATGGAATTTGAGACTGAGCTCTGAATAACTGTTCAAAACCAGCCATATCTGTTCAATAATATACTCATGCACTTTAGAAAGTATACACACTTTTTTCGAATATTTCCGAAAATGATAAAGGTTCATTTTTGAAATTCCACATGACTGTCTCTATGTTTATTTTTGCATTATTGCTGCCTACACCTTACTATGACCATTAAAACTTTAGTGTTGATCAATAGCAAGGTTTAAGCAATATTGTTAAAATGGTGAATGGCGAAAATTGGACGTACCCTTGTTTCAAGTTGAAATCTCTCAAAACGTTGTCAATCTTCGAATTTGTTGTTTTGTCGGTTAGTGCGCATTTATGTAATCTTGTTTCAGCGAAAATAGAATTCATCCATGTTAAATAGTTTTAAAGTTATAATAACTTCAAAACCGTGTATACGTTTCAATGTGCATGAGTATGTCTCACATGATAGTCACTGTACCAAACCTCCTAGTCTTTTTAAAAGTGATCCTAATTATATATATATATATATATATATATATATATATATATATATATATATATATATATATATATATATATATATCTGACCTCTCTCTCTCTCTCTCTTTCTCTCTCTCTCTCTCTTTCTCTCTCTCTCTCTCTCTCTCTCTCAGTGTAGAATGTAGAACAACTTACTTACTACTGTGTGGAGAGCCTGATTTCGTAACACCATTGTGCCAAACTCAAACAATCTGTCCAGTGTGAACTTAGCTTGCATACATCTGAAACGTCTTCTGTCAGAAAATAGTGAAGCTGTTAAGCATAAGCTGATCTTCATTTTCTATTCATTTATTTTTCAAAGTTCTTTGTTTAAATGGAAATTTACTCAGCAATGCGATCTCTACTTGATTAGTTTTATACAATGTTGACATTTTTAGAAGCTATATTATGTACTTTGTGTAAACTGAGGAATGCTCTTCCTTCCTATCTCCCAGCTACCCTACCTATCGCCATGATTTTTTTGCAAATCTGCGCTTAATCGACGTTGATTTTTTTCATCTTTATGACCGTGATATCTGAAAAATTAGTTCATTAACTTTTCATTAGCATACATGTCTCTTCAAGGATACTGATAATATTGAAGGACCTGTTGAATACTGCACCTCACAGAGACATGCGATGGTTTTACTGAAGCTGAATCGGGGCCACAAATTGCCACTCTTTGTCTCTGTTCGATAACCGTCTGTGGCAGATAAAAAATATATTCGTATGTGGCAGATCAAAAATACTCTATGTATCAGATCAAAGTGTTCGTCTGTGACAGATCAAACATTCCTGTGTGTGTCAGATAAAAAATACCCATATGTGTAAGATCAAAAAATACCTGTAAGTGTCAGATCAAAAATCTACGTATGTGTCAGATCAAAACTATCAATCTGTGGCAGATCAAGAATACCCGTATGTGGCAAATCAAGACTTGGATGTCAACAATGAACATATTTTAAAACAGGTAAAAGCAACTTGTAACAGCCTATATCTGCACTTTCAGGTACTTTTCCAGGATGTTCATTCCATTAAAAATATCGAAAAGTAGTAAAGGTTACTTCTTGGAGTTGATGTGGAGTTTTTCGATTCAAACTCCATGAGCGGACAGCCATCGCGGACAGCACAGCCCCCAACCGGAATAAAAAATTCAAGCTGGCGGTCACTGTGATCTTGAAATATGATCAAAGTCAAAACAAAAAGAACGTGCACCTGTGACACGACACCAACGCCAACTATCTTAGGAAATAGATTATCAATGGCATATAGAAGCAAACTATAAATGGCATATAGAAGTAAGTTATGGCTATTTATTTCGTTCCGCTATTAATCGATTCAATATATATATATATATATATATATTATTTCGGCATTAGCGGGACTGATTGTCCTTCAGTTTTGGCATTACAGTTACCGAGAAATTATCGGTACTAAAAGCCGGTCCCGATAAGTTTTACTTCGGTACTATGAGTGGCATATTTGTTGAAATCTTACAATTTTAATGTTGTTGTACAGAATTAACATTAGGACATCATTTGCACTCCAATATTTTTCGCAGAATTATATATTTTTGATATATTTAAAGTTTTATTACTTTGTGTTGCATATATTGTATATTGTATATAATAACCATTAGCGAGACCGCATAAAAATATCTAATTTATGTCTTATATAATATCTAAATAATTTTTTTTATTTTATACATTATATTACATCTGTTACATTGACTTTCAATCAAAACCCCTCAAAATTTATAAAAAATACATTAGAAAATTCAATATATATATATATATATATATATATATATATATATATATATATATATATATATATATATATATATATATATATATATATATATATATATATATATATTACAGTCAATCTGTGTATTCAGTCAATACGTGTATTGACTGAAATTTTTAGGCAATACGTGTGTTGGTTGTGAGCGTGCGTCAGGCAATATGTGTATTGACTAAAATTCTCGTATTGACTGAAGTTAAAGGCCACCCAGTATACAGATTGCCTGAAGATGAAGACGGGGTTCAGGCAATACGTGTATTGACTAAAATTTGTAGGCAATTCGTGTATTCAACAAACCTAAAGGCCGCCTTGTACATAGATTGCCTGAAGATGATTTAGGCAATCTATGTATTGGAAATTGACACTTATTAACATATGTAAAATGTTTGACTGTGAATAAATAAGAAAGTTGTTTTTCTTCTAAAAATACAACTAATAAGATGTACGTTATGTGCTGGGTGAATAAATATTGCAATTAATGCAAATGTAATTGTGTGTAAGACATCCAATCATTTTTATGTCCAGAGTAATTAAAATTCTGAGTAATTAAGTACCCATTTACCTTGTGTTATTGTTTACTCCGGAAAAAAATAAGCCGTTTCCACAGTTCCCTACTTCCGTAGAAATAAGTAATTATCTTTTGGTGACATCATTATACACATTGCTATCATATTCAGTAATTAATTGCATTCTAAGAAGCAGGTCTATCTTTTCGCTTAATTGCAATCGAAAAATATGTATTGATGTGTGATTTTGTAATTATATTTATGTGCAATTATTGTTGAAGTATTAATATGTTGTTTTTTTTAAATTGCAATTTCTCCACTCCTTAGACCCATTATTCAGATTAATTGCGTTCTAAAAATAAGGCATATCCTTTCAATCTTTTGAATCTCATTATGTACCGATCGGTATTTGTAATCGTGTTCTTTTATTGATGTGCAACTAAGGATGGAGGTATTAATATGTTATATAATTATTGTCAAACAATTTAAAAAATGAATAAAATAACAACAGTTTTGTTTCAATTATCGAACAAAGTACTTCAGGCATTACGTGTATTGACTGGCCTCTAATTTCAGTCCATACGTGAATTGCCTTAAAATTTTAGTCAGTACACGTATTGTATGACCCTCACAGCCAACACAAGTATAGCCTAAAAATTTCAGGCAATACACGTATTGACTGAATACACAGATTGACTGTAACAGATATATCATTTAGTGTATATTAGAAGGCTCAGGACTGTTGTGGTAAAAGTGCGCCAAAATCTGAGATTCGGGTGCAAAAGTACCATACACCCCACTTCCTCCCTTATCCCACATATTCATAATCCTTTATGTGACTGTATTATGATTCAAGCGTTAGATTGGTTTTAAACATTTCCCTGATAAAAATGTTTTTGTCTCAACTGGTGTTGGGGTGACTCAGGGTTAGAACTGCCAAAATCTATTATCTCCTTAAACAAGGAAATCTTCCTGTAGGAACATACCATGTTAGCATGAAATTAAATTAAATCCATCGTTTTGTAATGCAGCCCTCTCACTTTGACAAACCTTATTGAAAAGTTTCGTCTTAAAAGGCTCAATGTCGTATTATTTCACAAAAACGTTACTTACTGAAGAGTCAGAAAGAGCCTATTATTTAACCTGTGTGATTGTGCCGTTTTCCGCTTACTTTATGCAAAAGGCATGCTCTGTTTCCTTCTAATTAATAAAGATGCACAAAACACAAAATAGGTATAAATAAAGGTATAAAAACTTAAATGCGATTGCAATTCCACCCACCTTTGACTACATTTAAATGAGATTGCAACTCTATCGAAATTTCACTGTATTTAAATGTGATTTCAGTTCCACCCAAATTTTAATGTATTTAAATGTGATTGCAATTCCACCCACCTCTTAATGTATTTGTATATGATTGCAATTTCACCCACCGTTCAGTATATTAGAATGTGATTGCAATTACACACATTTGACTGTATAGGATGTTGCCATCTTCGTGAGATTGCGTCAGACAATTCTCCCGCGTTCAATTCATTCTTTACCAATAAATCTGGTACCCAGAGCATGCTGTGAATTGACAGCTCAGGGTCAAAGAATGGTTGAATTGCTCATTGTCCTCTAAGTCTAACCGACTGTCGCGCCACCGTTGGCGTAGGAATATCTTCAGTGAATAGTCCCATAGAAGGAGTGCAAAGCCTCAGTTTTAGGTATTGCAATGCCTTGTGATAAAACAGTGCATTCAGATTTCACTATCACAGAATCTATTTAAATTTACTGGTTTCAACACTCCACCCTTTGGCATTTTTGAAAGATTAAATGAAAAAGTCGGAAAGTGTGACAGTCTGTAATGTCTTTACACAATACGTCAAGAATCACGGGAACTCGTGGAATATTCAAGTTGGCTTGCTGTATTTCATTGAATTTTTGTTAATTTAACGGTCGGACATTTTAGACGGATAAAAATGTATTGTTCCCGATAAACATTGCGACGTGCGACAACATTTGGTAGACATCGAATCAACGTCAGACTTTGGTTACTTGTGAAATATGAAACAACCCCTATCTCTCGACTTTGGATAGATGTCGATTATCTGACATCTAATCGACTAACTCTCAAAAAATCCACATTTTACGTCTTTGCTTTGTTCTGTTTTCGAACATACATACCATGGTTATTTGAAGGTCATTTGTGTCGATTTTACGACCTCAGTTTAACGTTGCTCCAAAGATGTTAATTAGACGTCGGAAAAAGTTATGTTTTGGTTGCAACGTTGCATACACATTGTCTGTTTAATGTTGCATGAAAAAAAGATAAGATGTTGATCTTTGGTCACCACCAATCACATCCAAAGTAAAACCAGAGAACATTGTGGCTTGGTGGTATCGATGTGGCATCCTCAAATCGACGTTGGATCGACGTAGGAATGTTTACTGGGGCTACCTCCACACAGAAGACAAAGTCTACTTCAGACGGATTCTCTTGTTATTGAAGCATGTTCTCATAGCTATTGGATATTTTTTTCTCTGTGAGCAACTTTCGTTAAATGAGATCTTATCACTTCAAGCAAATCAGGCATTCCAATTTTGTGATACGCAGCATCAACGACATTTTAGTTGGGCTTCATAAATGAAGCTTAAAATGAATCAACGTGCTTATAGTTCATCTTTTGCAATGCAGTTATCTTTTTCTGTCCGCAAGGAGTCGAATATGTACATTAAATGAAGTTGAACGATGCATTAGAAATGGCATCATGACGCATAAAAGACGAGGATCCCAAGCTGAGAGCAAGGTAGCTTTAATTTTTTTCTCCTACTCCTTTTTAATATGACTGGAATTATAAAGTACTGAAGTACTGAAGAAAGCATTGCTTTCTTTCTACTTGCCCCCGACCATGGGTTTTTGCTATATATATATATATATATATATATATATATATATATATATATATATATATATATATATATATATATATATATATATATATATATATATATATAATTTTGATTCCCTGTTGATTCCCTGTTAACTTACGTTTTGAAAAGAATCATTCACAAAACTGTTGAACAGCTACAACTGATAAATACATACTTCTGTTTAGACAGAGACTACAGCGTAACGCTATCTGAATTATGGGACCAGCTAACAATAATTGTCAAAATAGTGTATCATTCTGAAAAAACGGATGGATTTCCTCCTTGGTATCAACAGTTTTTCGTAGTTCGTACCCTTTCTTTCAATTAATGGGAAGACAACATATTCCTTTTGAAGCACTTAATTATGAACAGGGTGGTAATAAACGAATTAAATTGTACATAGTTATCTAATAAGCGAAATTGTATCCAGTTATCACCACAATTAAAATTCCAAGATCGCATAATAAGCATGCGCTTTGTAAAGACTCTGGTTGATGCTACATGCTTTCCATTGCAAGCCATGTCATTACTGAGGCAATGGTTATAGGTACTAAAAAATTTGCGAGCATCTTGAAAAGCTAAATGTGTCAGACAGTCGGTTGTCAGTTGATAAGTATTTTAAAAGGTGATTAAAAGGTGTTTTGTAACTGTCAATTCCCCGTGATGAGAGAAGACACGTTTTCATAACACATGAGGTCGCTATTTGATGCTGGATTCATATGTCAAAGATTATATCCGGAAAACCTTCCCAACTGAATTGGAAACCAAGGTCAGACCTGTTTAATAATAATAATAATAATAATAATAATAATAATAATAATAATAATAATAATAATAATAATAATAATAATAATAATAATAATAATAATAATAATAATAATAATAATAATAATAATAATAATAATAATAATAATCTTAAAAAGGTTATGCACTATTACAGATTGTAATTTGCGGCTGCTCTATTCTAAATTCACTTTTACCTATCAAATAGCTAATGACGTCAAGTAATAAGAAACAGAAGCCATTGTCTCACTCTTGTACCATATTAAATTGCTGTTGATTTCTTTCCAATACTTGTAGCGTAAGTTGAGTTTTTCCCATCACTCGTACTTTGTTCCCAGTCGTTAAATGCATATTTTTCATTCTCTTTAGCTATGTGCTTGGTATTTATGTTCAGCACTCAATTCTGAACACCGGGAGCTATAATATTTCTTTGCTGATATTCTGCAGATAATACTAAATACCGTCTGGTCAAAATACGAACCGGAATCAAAGCCACCTGTATAAAATATTGTATTTGTTTCCTTTTTAAAAGGTAAGGCTAGTGCGTTGGCTCGAGAAAAAGTAAAATATAAATTACTAAATCAGTATATCATTCGTGTACAAGACACTAGGTATTATTTTATAAATAGTCCATACACGTCATAACCTGATTTGCAATGAACAGTCAAGGTTTAATCTATTATCAATGCGGGGTAGCTATATATAGACGCCATCGAATTAAGGAGATTTGTGGGAGACAAATCTCCTTAAGTTTTTTTTGCATATAAACGTCCATCATAGGTTACTTTGGATGCGCATCAGGTCCTTTCCTTGCGTAAGTTACAAAATCAGGTGGGAAAAGTCGTCCAATTCTAATATTTTGCATATTCCGGCTTTCTCATTTTCTGAAAGAAGGCCTTTCATACTCCCAGTTGTCAGGGCAAAACTGAAAAGGTTGTTTTCTTTTTAAAAACCGAAAAGCGTCTTTTAACCAATGATGATCTATCTTGCACTAAAGGCGACGATTATACTTAGTAAAATTTGTGTTTGGCAGTTAAGAACCATAAATCTCCTAAAAGCTAAGCTGAGCAACGTTGCTTGTTCAACTCTAATACTGTCTTGCATCAAATCCGTTTATCAGACGTCTGGAAAAAATTGGATATTGTTTAAAATTGCTTGCATTTAAGGGAAATCTAAATACTGTGCAATACTACCCATGTGGACTTGTATGTCGAGTTTTATTGATTACATGAGCATATAACCAGCGTTAGTATTAGTAAATATGGAAGATAAATGATAAGGAAATGTCTGTAAGGACCCTAACCTTTCAATCTAAATATATTATATCACAGGCCTACTATTCGCACGGTGAATAATTATATTACAACATCGACCACTTCATCGACTAATGCATCTGTCGAGGGAACATATTAATTTTTATACAACAGAATATAAATTTTGCACTTTAGAATGCTCCGCATGAAGTACTAACGTGTTGTTTTCGCGAAGCACATATACTCGATGCACCTAGTCCTCAAAGCACACACGATCAAAGTCATATATCTTGAGCTGTAGCATTGAGCTGAGTCTTACAAAATGCTCTAAAGGTCACAGATACCCATTCAAATGGCGTTCAGAGATTGAAAAATACAGTGCTGGAATGCATTCTGATGTGGGGAGCACTGGACTGAATTAAAAAAACCTGTTTGTGTTGTCAGACTACAGATTTCATCACCTAGGCTGCTGCATGTCGTTTTACATGACCTCTCAGCATGTGTATTACGTGAAACTAATTTCCCGTGATTTGTGACAAGTTCGTGCTATTTAAAAGAGTTCATTAGTCATGTTTTATATCGCACTTTTTTGTCCAGCCAACCCCTGTCAAATGTTTATGCGTAGACAGGAGAGGGATGACAAGCATGTGATTCATAGGAGTGTTTCATGCAATACAGCATGGTTCTGTAGTTTTATAATTTTGTGTTAAAATTCGCATATGCGGCTAGTGTATTTACGACTAATTCCGGTGTTGAGGACAAACAAATTCTCCGTGCAAACTAACGTCCGTGGTTTTTGTTTACGGTCATTCTTTACAAACAAATCTCATCAACCAAACACACCCTCCAATTTCAGACATCTCTTTCTGAAATAATGTTTGCGCTGCTTGTATTTGTTTTTACAAGATACATTTTTGTCCATGATGTCTTGTTTTCCTAACTGCTGGTAATAATTTATTTACTGAGAAACTCAAAGCATGTTAAACTACTAAACTCCATTGTTGTTGTTTCACTTATAACTGTATAACTGTATCAATCCAGTAAAAAGATGACATTGAAAACCTGAACTATAGATATAGGTTTAAGACTTTTTAAACGATAAACAGAAATATTCAATAAAACATGCAAAGACATAATGCATCTGTACTGTGTATATTTTGGGCCTTGTGGAGTTGTATTCTTGATTTATGTGTAGATTGACTTTATCTGAGAATGACATGCAAAATGTTTTCCATGCAAATATATTGCTAAAGTTTTGCGTTGTGCAGTAAAACCCCCTGTATGGCACAAAGAAAATGTACTTGAGGTATAACAACTATATAGCAGAAACGGGTGCGGTGTTTGCTTGCCTGGCGGTTTCATTGCCAGGTGCACCCGTTCGTGAATGACTATCGTTGATAAAGTATTTTGTTGTATATAGAGCCATACTGTGTAACCCTGTCACACAGATTGTGTATAAACCCCTGCAGTAAATCGAAAATGCAGACTCATACCATTGCATTGAACCTATAGCATAATTATTTTTGTTTAAGTCTTTTTTTAACGCACATGTACTGTATTAAAAATAAACACGTCATTTGACGTAATTTTAGCATTACGAATGGCGAGTATCAAAAATTTGTTACTTTTAATGACCCATTTAACAACAAAAAGCAAGTTTTCTCTTTTCTCTGTTTGCGAGCACTGGCGAATTTGATACAACTTGTGATTTTACACAATTATCGGCAAAAAGATACAGTTTAGACTTTGTTATACAAATGTTGTGTAGACGCTCAAAGACAACTTGGAAGATGCTTGAGGTAAATCAGTCCTTTCTTTGCCCTTAGTTGACTCCTTTCGATTGCATCTCGCATTGGATATCAATGTCCCCTTCCCTATACAATGAAACGATTAGCGTCATATTCCATTATATACTCTGTAACTTACTATAAATTGTTGTGCTGGAGTATTCATTTCGAGTAAGTCTTGAAACACAATTACGTTTTCTGATAGAACATAAACACCCTAGGAGTGAAATCAAAAGCAATGCCGTGGTGTATGTATTATTATGTAACACATGTGCAGCCAATAAATAAATGATTTTGCTATTAAATAATCACGATATTTTGGATTGCTCTAGGTTAAAAAGTAAAATTCAAGAAGAGATAAGCCCAAACTCACAGCTATATTTCAATCAGCATAGTAGAAAACCTAGTCAAAAGACAACATTTTTCTAGCTATCTCTGTTCTTCTAAAGGTCCAGTGCATCTGATTTTATAGTTGTCCTAGTGTCCTTTTGTGGAGAGTGCCAGAGAGTGCCAGGTTCAGTCAGCAACTTGGCCATGGACTAGTTGCAGTCCATGGCCAAGTTGCTGACTGAACCAGGTAGTTTATAAATTGCCTGAAATTTTTCCTTTGAAATTGCTTGACTTGACAGTTTGTCTGTAACATGTGTCTGTATACTTGAATATTTTTTTCTGTCTCTCAGACACTCCATCTATATACTTAAACTATTGTTTCTTTCTTGTGTTTGTATTCTTTGATTAATTCTTTAAAATATCACCTTAGGCACCATTATTAATAACAGGTTCTCTTGTTTGTGTCATTACCTGCGTTCATAATTAACAGTAAAGGGGGTGATTTGGCTTTTAGCATACATTTCTGATATTACTAGTATGATTGGGCATTGTTGCCTGCCTTCCATGCGTGTATTAGGATAATGCCTTAAAGGAGGTTCTTTTAGCAATACTCGACGCTCGTATGGTTTCACTCTAGACACTCAATTGGGGGTGGGGGGGTTGGCGGGCTCCATAAAGCCTGCAATTGGCTAGTTTTAGCTTCTTAACAAATTAAAGAAGTCATTTTCAGTATTGATTTGATACTTTAGCCGCATAGACAACTACCTGTATTTTGTGGAATTAAGTATTAAGTTTGGCTTCTATTAGAAGTTAATATTTTTTAACTTTATTTAAGCATAGTGAGCCAATGTAATGGTGAATCACTAAGTTAATACTCATGTACGTCTTTATATCCGAAGTCATTTAAGAATATCATTCCTTCGTAAATTTCCTTTAAAGATTCCTTTGTTGTCAGCTTGACCATTTGGGCCCTGAAATTTTCTGTACATTTAGCCTAGAATTCACCCTGCACAAAATATATACCTCTTCAAATGAACTGGTGAGCTATAATTATTTATAATCTATATATATATTATCTGAAGTGTTAAGGGTCAGAGTATTGGCACAACAAACAACTAGAATTACTGTTTGTCTTACATATTCTCAATTCATGCTTCATTTACACAATTCAATTGACGATATATATTTATTAAAACACTTTTAAATTTCGCAATGATCTTACCTCCTTCATCAGATCAAACTTCTCGTTTTTTTCACAGCAGTGCCGCCTCCTTTTCTGTATTAACTGCCTCATAGCCTTCGGGGCAAAACTTTGATAACTTTTTATGTTTCGCCTTATATTTATTTGTCAATTCCTGCCCAAAAACAATGCCAGGTGAAACTTTCTCAATCACAGCATGTACTTTAAAATTGTTCGTTTATTCAAAATATTGTCATTGAAAATTTCGAACTTAAAAAAATCTTTCCATCAAGTGCGTTCGATATTGTTTTTTGCTTGAAGCCGTAGGGCCATACGGACCGACCCGAAGGGAGAGGTCCGCACGCGCCAGTAAGCTGAAGGCAAAACACAATATCGTGCGGACTCAGAGTGATGTATTACTTTTTTTTGCCTGTTTTTTGTTATATTTTTTTCTTCTTTTAAGCATGCTACCAAGCACTGTTTTTTTTTGTTTTGGGGCGACGTGGTATAATTAATGTTTGTTTGTTTACAAAAATGTCGTTTGCTATGGCCGATAACGATCTGCCAAATTTTGATCTGCAACTTGCCCTGTCAAGGGACGAAAATTTAATGGAGGATTCGGACGTTGAAAATCTTTCGTTAGATGCAGAATCTACACTTCTGACACTTGCACTTTTGAAAATGGCGAAAACAAGGCTGTATCTAATTTTTCTAGTTCAAATCATGTGCTTACCATTATAAAAATCATTTACTCTCTTAATTTTTTTTTTCATTTGCATGTATCGATGCTTTGCATTCCAGGAGTATTGACCGATACCTAAGAGACAAAGGCTATCAATATTCCCTCGTCACTAGTAAAGAATTTTCAACTTCTCGTGAAGTTCTTGCATAAAAAGGGAAAGAACTAAAATCAAAAGGGTTTGGCAACCGGCCACACTCATCTGAGGCCCTGACACCAACAGAAGAAAACAGACTATAGGAAGAGGGAGTGATGGGATCCCACTCCCCAATAGTTTTACTCCGAACGCTCTGTTTTTTAACCATAAAGTTGATGGGTACGTTTTACTTTTTTACCTATTTTTCACATTCTTACCTCCTTTTGCCGTTGTGCCAGATTTTGTCAACAAAAACATTGTGACAGACATGCGATGTTAATCATCTGATGAAAATTCCTGGCATTTTAGGTCATTTCCTATGCTTAAATATTAAAATACATTTCGTTTTTATTATGCAGTTATTTTTAGGTCATAGAGACACGCAAGAGAGCAGGCAACTGTTTTGGGGAGATATCCATCTGCAAGAAGATGAGGAAGGAAAATACCTCGTTTTTAGGTAGAGAACAACTAAAACGAGAACGGACGCCACTACCTACGTTCGACCAGGTAGACCGAAGGCCTACATGAATGAAGAAAATCCTGATCGTTGCCCTGTGAAGCTTTATACTATCTACAGAGATCACCGACCCCTTAAAATGATGGGAAACGACGATCCATTCTATCTCGGAGTAAGCAACATGGCAGTTGACAAATTTAATCCTCGAAGCTGGTACAAATGTACCCCTCTGGGCGGGAATACCTTAGAAAACTTTATGAAATCCATAGCAAAAGAGGCAAATCTTTCTGGAAAATTCAAAGGTCATTCTAATAGAAAAACATCATGTACCAACCTGTTACTAGCCGGAGTTCCTCCGACACTAATTCAGCATGTAAGCGGTCACAAAAACGTGGCCAGCGAGTAAGGCACAAGTACGCAAAATGTGTGACATTTTATCTAATCCTTCGGAAAATCTGAAATCGCCAGCGTCGATTATAAAAAAGCTTCACCTCAAATACCAATGCTGCTACAAGACCTGAGACAGCTGGTGTTCCGGGAACCATTACTGCACATGATCATAATCCGGAATCGCACAGTCACGTAAGGAGACATCACAACAGATGTCATTAGCAATGCAGACGAGCTCAGCTATGTCTGGATTTTTTCAGAACGCAACCTTGCACGACTGTACCTTCGACATTGCTTTCGTTCAAGGCGAAAGATGACTCTGGTATATGTAATGAAAAAAAGACTGGGTGGGTCATGAAAAGTTTCTCTAATTGTTGTTTTGTTAAGTTTTAATTAAGAAAATAAATATGAAGTGTTCCTAAACAATGTGTTTCTTAGTTTTGAAAAGCAATGCACCCCGACAGATCCAGTCTTGCCCCCCGCCTCAAAAACCGACCCAGCAGTAAATTGGACCATTAATATGTACCTGATTCTTTGCAAAAATGTCTATAACATTCACGATATTTATCTATTTTTGCTGTCTTTTCATGCACACTAAATCATCCAAAAACATTCTCGAATATGTAATAAATATCTTAGTTTTCCTTTTAGATTACTGTTCTTAACATAAACTCACTTTCTTTGGTGAAAATGGTGAAAATGGCCAACCAAAAAAAAAAAAAAAAAAAAAAAAAACAGCTGTCTTTTGCGGTGCAGTTGTTTGACCCAATTTCTCAGAAAAACACGTGGTTCTGTTTTCTGTTATGAATATACCTATAAGGGGGCACCGTGCAATCTGTCCATCAAAAATGTACTGGTTAGTTTTTTCTATCCTTTCTTTGTACGCGGACATCCAGGCATATAACAAAATTTTAAATTATTAGTATGGCGGGCGTGAAATTAAATAACTCTTACAGTCATAATCTATAAAAATAAAACAAGTAAAATATGAATAAAATAAAAATGGTCGCCCGGTGACAAAAATAACCATTTTGTATTATCACGGTAAAGGGGTGGGTGTCGAAGGGTGGGGGGCATTAGTCATTGTGGTTTGTGTAAAGATTTATTACTTCTCACAAATTAAACAAGAAAGTACAATAAATAAAGCGATCTCCGTACCTTTCTATCCCTCCCTTCTTCTGAATACGACAAACGGTCTTGACGTATTTACCTGACAACCTTTCAGAGATTAAAGCCGCCTGCCCATCTATGGTATTGAAATGCATGAAACCATGTAACGAAATGCCTCACAGCGTGTAATTGCTCAAATACGTTTGCATATGTGTGCGCTGAAGTGCATATAATGAAATGCCACTCAGTGTGTAATTGTTCAAACACACTGTAAAGGTTCTTTTTCAGGGGTTAAAGACTGTTTTCCTCTCTTTTTGAGCTTAATTATAGCATAATTGTACTCAGATTCTGCTATATTCATTGGACTGCCTTTTATTCACGTCTAGCTGTGAGTTTTTCAATGTTTCCTTTTAAATGATTACAAGTTATTTTAATCTGAACAATTCAGAAGACTCGTTCGTCATTCACATTATATGCAACCGACCAATTTTAATAGGAGCTTTTGTCAGTTTAGTGAAACAACTATATCAAAGTTTAATACCACAAAGAGTTAGACTTGTATTTTGTTGCGAAGGTGGATGTGAAAGATCTCGTAAAGGAAGTCATAATAAACTGCATAATAAGCTTTTCTATGCTCACAAAGTTAGAACATTCATTTCTTTTGGCTAGTTCGATTTCGCCATCCTATAGTTTGTTGATCAAATATCAAATATTTTACCTCTGAAAATTACTTATATACATTTTACTGCTAAAAATGTCGTCATAAAGTCTTCAATGGAAAAAGAATTCTATATAATATCAGTTTTATGATGTATGGGAAAATTAGAAAAATTACGAAACACTGAAAATATTATGTATGATTTCATTATGCAAGAAAACTGTAGTATGCCGTATCTGAAACCTCCATTCCGTTCTTTCAGAGCCAGCGCCAATGAATCCGCTTCGTTAAACACCTTTCTCTTCTAAAATCATAACGGCAGAAAGAAGGACACTCAATATGGTCTGCTATTGACTGACGTCTAAGCGAAATGCCGATCACAGTGGGAAGAACTGTACACTTACAAAATCTATCTATTGTTTTGCATTTTTAGCCGTGCAATATCAGCACAGCTGTATTTTATGCCATTCATTTTTCTAATTGCTGAAGATACAAAGAAACGAGCAGTTGCATGCACTTTTATTTAAAGTACAATCCTTCGAAAGTGGGAAGTAGGGAATCCCATTTTGTTATTGATATTGGATCTTTTGTTGAACCTTATACTGATAAAAATTTTCAGCTGAAGTATGATTTGAAATCTAAACTTAAAGAATATGAAGATACTCTTCATATATTTTAGATAGATAGATTTTAAGTTGTAATCTGATGTAAAATCTTCTTTGTCTGACCTCGATAACAGCGTTAAGAGTGATATCAATGAAGACCATAATAAAGTCGTACTGAAAGCGATAGATTTCTTGTTTGAAATTTTCATATAGCAGCTTAAACGAAAGAAACAGTACTTTACTAATGCGCTTTTCTGGTATACTGGCAGTTTATATGCAGGCCTGCGTGTTGGTCGTACTTATGAAGCGGATATATTGCTCGAACTAGACAAAAGGTTTTTCTCCTTTTCTGAAGGAAACAAAAAAGATATTTATGATGACTTACTTAATGTTCTTTGGGAAAAATTTGTAAATACAGAAGCTGTTTGTGACCTAAAATTTTTAAAAATAATTGCAACAACACAACATAGAGCTGTATTTTGTCAATTACTTCAATGGAGACCGAACAATAAACCTAAAAGTAGAAATTATTTGTTGCTTGACATAATTCCTGTTATATGCTTCTCAAGCAAATCTACTGGCAAACAAATTAAGCCTAGAGTCACGGATGTGATCCGGAGTTTTGGGCCAGATGAGCAAATGAGTGGTCGGTAGTCACAGAAAGTGAAAAGGCAGATATTTACACAACAAAAATTTTATTTATAGTATAAACACCAGTAAATATAACATAATCAATCCACTTAAGCCAATATTATCACAGGTCTGTCCACAGTACATGCTAGATAAATAAATAAATACACAAATAAATAAATAAATAAATAAATAAATACATACATAAATAAATAAATACCCAAAAAATATCTCACTCCCTGCGACGTACTTGACACTGTTCCACGGTGAAACTCCCACAAATCGCCCGATACGCACAGTACTTTGACCCGAAACGGTAGCAAGGACGTAGCGCCCAACGCGTACAGCATAGTCAAATGCTGATTCACCAGAGAAGAATGCACACAGCGTCCCTGACACGCACAGTACCCTGACACGCAGGCTCGCGGCACGCTAACTTGTAACGATCACTCCGCTTGGACAGCGACTGTTAAAAACCGATAGCGCACTGAGATACGTGTCGTGTTGTTACTGCTTCAATGCAACTGAAGTATCATCACAAACAGCTAGGCGGAAGGACGTTTAGACCAGAAACTACATCAAGACTCCACGGCTATCATTGCCTCCATGGCTACAAATATACATTTACCTCACTTTTACCATTCAAATATCATTTCAACATATGTGCATTCCAAACAATTAACTCAAAGCCAGTTACAACGAATGGACAATACACAGAAATCCATTCAAAACACCCCACACATCGAAAGCCAAACCAATATTCTCGGACAGTTTTTGACAGATAATGTGTTCACGATGTGTCTTTAAACCCATGCCAGGCAGTAATATCTCAAGACTCACAAAATTACATGTCATAAATGGCATTTCTTCACGCTAAATGGCGTAGCAAAAAAAACATTTTACACGAATTGCCTTGACAATCACGAGTTGCCCTATGTTTTGTTTACATTCTATAACCAGACACTAGCTAGATTAATAAACACAGAAGGCGATAAATACCTGATATCTTTTTCACAAGAGTTTATATTTACATCCTTTACATAACTTTACATGTCTCGTGATTCCAACGAATAACCCTCACTTTCATTACAAAACCTTTTATTGATGACCTCCTTGAACATGGCATGAACATTCCACTCAAGCTAAAATGGTAACTTGGCTTTTGACGAATCAGTGAGAGGTGCCGCAATGCTGGTAAAGTTCGGGGAAAATTGCCTATAGTAGTTAGCCAAACCTAAGAACGACCGAAGCTGAGTTTTATTCTCCGGCAGCGTACTGAGTACTGAGTACTGAGTTCACCTTGTCCTACTTTATGACCAACAAAGTCCAATTTCTGATAACCGAAGAAACACTTGGATGGTTGCACTGTCAAACCAGCTTTCAAGACTCTTTTAAAGACACTTTCGAGAACCCACAACTGCTTCTTCGTAAAAACTGTAAGTCAGAACATCATCCACAAAGCTATCACTCTGTTCCAAACCATAGAGAAGCGTTCTCATCATTTGGTTGTATTCACTACCCGCGTTGACATAGCCAAAAGGCATCAATCTGTATTGATCTAAGCCAAACGGAGTACAAAAAGCAGTCTTTTCTTTTGCAGCTTGGATGAGAAGGATTTGGTAAAAACCCTTGGAAAAATCCATTTTGGAAAGATAATTGCACCCATGTAATCTGGCAAATATTTCATTTGAGTCTGGCATTGGTTCTGCATTGAATCTCGTAACTCGATATAATGCTCTAAAGTCTGTGCACATTCGCAAACTCTTGTCCTTTTTCCTAACAACAACTATTGATGCCCGATAAGGAGAGTTGGACGGTTCTATAATGATTGATTGTATCATCTCTTTTATTTCCGATTTACACTCGTCAATTATTGCAAAAGGTATTGGGTATTGCTTAGTCCTGATTGGTCTGTCTGTTGTCAAAGTTATGTCACAAGTCCACATATTGCATTTCCCTCGTTTTGATGAAGAGTTCGCTTCATATTTCTTAATAAATTGCTTTAGTTCTTCTTTTTGTTTTGGGTCTAAGTCTGGATTAATATTTACGTCACGATAAGTTTCTTGCTCCTTTGTCGGGTTTGTCCACATTTGATTGTCATCAAGTGTTGTTTCGGTTTCATCTTCCAGTATTGTACCCACAACACAACCTAAACTTGATTTTTGACCGTCATCTTCTAGCGGAAAGAATTTCTTCAAAATGTTGATGTGGTAGAGTTTGTCTTTGCCATTAATTTCGATCTGATAGTAATTTAATCCTTTCTTTCCTTTCACTACATATGGGCCTTTCCATTGCAGTAGGAATTTGTTGTGATTAGTCGGTAACAGTAGCAGAACTTGGTCTCTTATTTCTAACTTCCGAGGTCTAGTCGATTTGTCAAAATGTTTCTTGTATGTTTCTTGTGCACTTTCTAACTCCTTTTGAGCTAATTTGCATGTTTCCTCCAATCGATTCCTAAGATCTATGACATATTCGTATGTTGTTTTCACTTCACCGTCACATGTTTCGTTCGTCCACAACTCACGCAAGATATTCATTGGTCCCCTAACCGTACGTCCGTACAACAACTCAAATGGCGAAAACTTTGTGCTAGCTTGAGGAGCTTACCGATACGCAAACAACAAGGGTTCTATGTACCTACACCATGTTTTAGGTTTGTCTACACACATGCGTTTGAGCATTTTCTTCAAAGTACTTTTCGCAAAGACCATTTCCTTGACTGATAAGGAGTTATGAACAAGTTTTGGATCGACAATAACCTTGAAACTTCTGCCATCATTTCAGATGAGAACGACGAACCATTGTCTGAAACTATTTGCTTTGGTACACCTACCCTAGAGAAAATTCCTACCAAAGCTTCTGCTACGCGAATTGTCTCTATGCTCGGTAAAGCTATTGCTTCTGGATACCTCGTTGCATAATCTACACAAGTCGGGATATATCTATTGCCTCTTTCACTAACCGGAAAATTGGTCCTATTTTGTCTATTGCAACCCTTTGAAACGGAACATCTATAAGCGCAGGCTTTTCCAATGGAACACTCCTAACCAATCCTTTCGAGACAGTTTTCTGACAAACTTCACACGTTCTAAAAAAGCGAACTACGTTTGCTCTAATGCCAGGCCAAAATAAGTTTTCAGCTTCCTTATTGTAAGTTTTCTCTGCACCTAAATGTCCTGCCAAAACAGAATTATGAGCCAATTCTAAAACACCTTTCCTGAACTTACTGGGTACCAACAGCTGTGCGAACGCTTTTTCGGGATCTACTTTCGCTGAGGTGAAACATCTGTACAAGTAACTATTGCATATTTCAAACCATATCTCAGTATTGCCTAACTTTCTTCGCTTGTTTGATTTACTATCCTTCCATGCTTTGTCCAAAGACTTGTCGCTAAGCTGTTCTGCTTTAAACTCTTCTGGTGGAATACTAAGATTTAAACTACTTTCAAGTACCTTCAAATGAGTCCTTGACCATTGACCTTCTCTGAACAAAAGAACAGCATTCATTTTGTTGGAGAACTCCAATCACCACACCACATACTAACGTATCTGAGCATAAAGCTTTTATCTCACCAATAAACCATGGACATTCCAACTGAACCTTAGCTACCCTTGCGTGATCGGATGAACCATTTATCATGAAGTACTTTCTTCTTTCACCTGTCCATTGATTGTCTGTCACAAATGAAAGAGAATGAACAAACACTGTTGTACAACCTGTATTCCTCAAACTCAAAACTTGTACTGGGATAGAGTTAAGTTTTTCTGGTTGAATATCTAACCTTTGCATCAACTTTGGATCCATGTCATGACATGCTAAAGATCCTAGTCATTCAACACGCTCACAATTTCCACCACCAGATCTACCACCATTCTTAGAAACAGCTATGTTGCCCAAACCTTGTTTCTTATTTAGACATCTGGCCTTGATGTGTCCTCATTGACCACAGCCAAAACACCTTTTGTTTGAAAAGAACAGTCTAGAATTAGATGAATTACTAGAACCTTGATCCGATCTATTTCTCTCAAAAGACCTGTTTTCTTGAGGTTTATTGTTAAATTTATTTCCTCTGCATTTGCCTTTCTGAAAGTTTTGACTAGCGTTTTGATACGACCGTTTATGAGCCCGTTTGTACAGATCGGCTACATCAACCATGCTTTCCATACTTCCAACCTTATGTTCGCGAATGAATGTAACTAACTCAGGATCTGAGTTTTGCAAACAGTGTTCTCTAACGGTAAAGTCTGTCAAGCTTTCAAAGCTTTGTTCGACTTCCGCAAGCTCCACCCAACGTTCAAAATAATTTAAACTTCGAGCTGCAAACTGAGAAAAACTCTCATCTTTCCTTTGCCTGACACTGTTAAATTTGGTTTTGAACTCTTCTTCATCTAACTGGAATCTTTGAAGCAATGCCCTTTCAACTTTGCATAGTTGTTTACATGCTCATCAGGCAGTCTAGCATAAACTTCTAAAGGCTTTCCTTCAGGTAACGCACCTAAAGAGACACACCACCTATCACGAGACCAACCCCGAGCTGTAGCATATCGCTCAAATCTGAGAATATAAGAGTCCATATCATCCTTATCACAATTAAATTTTGGAAGCTGTGGTAAAACTCCATTTGAACTGAATTGCTGCATCGCACCATCAACGTGAGAAACTCTAGCTAATTCTAATTGCAATTCACGGTCCCTCAGTTGCATGTTTAACATGGCTTTCTCATGTTCAAGTTTTTCTCTCTCTAAAGCCAAAGCTTCAAACTCTTTTTCAATCGCCCGACGACTTGCCCTATCTTCTCTTTCAACAGCTTGTTGATCCTTTACAAAACGTGCAAGAGACTCGCCATCTAGATTAGCCTGCCTACCTAGTTCCATAATTTGATCTAAAGTCATCCTAGACTCAACTGCTTTCTGACCGAAGCCCTCGGCATCATCCTTTGGCGTTGCCATACCTAATGTTTCAAACCACTTAAGCACAAGCTTCGCACAGGCTTAAGCAACAGCACACTATCACTAGCTAAAACAACTTAAGGCAACAATTAACCTACGCTTACTAATAGACTAATCAATAACCACTGCAGTCCCCAGACTGACCTAAGTCACAGACTAACAGAAAACCACCTGGCCAAGACAGGCAAAACCATGTACCTGACTAGCTAAACCAATCAAGACATCTGCCAGACTAATCACCAGTTGACAATAGCAAAGCCCCAGACACGTCAATACAACCATACATGTCACAACTAAGCCCGATGCCAACACCACTAGTTATGAACAGGTCACCGGACTAACCAGTGTTTTAGAGAAAGTCACAGACAAGCTCCTAAACTAGAAAAATAGTCTAATAATACCCTAAATCACGAGATGCAATATGCAATTCACCGGCTAGCACACATATACACGTCACATGCCACGCTTGCATGTATAAACCAAGCTAGTCTCCCGATAGCGCACAAGCAGGATTAAACTATAATCCACACACATTTAGTCAACGATATGCACTGCGCCAATATTTTTTTTGGATATAACCGCGCACATCAATGGCATATATATACACAAGATATCAGTACCTGGCCGTTATAGACGTGCGGAGCACGTGTGTTCCTCTACTCAAAACCCTTTTCAATGCACCTGGTTATTTACGCAATAATAATTTAAACTCTCGTATTGATTTCACCTTTAAATCCCAACAATGTTAAACCAAGGCATCCACTTTTATTTCTGTGGCACCGTTATCGTGAAACTACCCGCACTCGTACACTTTACAGTGAGATAAGCTGCCACTGTTTCACTTCTGCAACAAGGCACAGTCACACGTTTAAAAATACAGATCATTCTAACCAAAACGGGACCCTTTTGTGTAAATTTTATCGTAACACAGCCTGATTCCGTTTCACTTCCACATCCACACCTCACAGAAACCAAAACCAAAAAAAAAATAAAATAACGCCGCACTTCAGCGTGTATTTCACTAATTGTTCACTGAAATGGCCAGCCTACACCGTCAATATAACATAAACAAGGGTAGGGACGGGGGTGGGGGTGGGTGGTTAAGACTGACCTTCAAGTCAACATTTAATAAAAGTTGATCAACAGGCAGAAACTTCTGAACGTTTTTTTAGAAGGGGGATAGGGTCACCTGTTTTTTTTAAGAACCTCTTAAGGTAGCTAGAATTTTGTTTTGCAATCCTATCTATCTTCCCGCCGAAGCAACTGTCTTATTTCCATAAACAGGGCAACCTTACGCTGAATGGATACACAGCTTCTTTAACCTCCCCCCACCCAAAAAAAAACTGACTGAAGAGAGACACAGCTCTAACTTAATAGCCGTCACTGAAAGCAACAGGCTTCACGAAGCGATTTTACTTTGAAACGCCTTGCTTCAAACACATTGATCGATTCTCTCATACAGAGCTTTGTTTACATGCTGCTAAATAGGTCACTGCCAGCCTTCTATTTGTGGCCTGCTTTATAACAGTGCACATACACAGTAGCAAAAAATAAAGAACCACTCTGGTGACACTCAACTGTTTTCGTGTGTTTCGGAGGGGGGCAGAAGGGAGGAGTGTAAGAGGAGAGAAAAGGAGGGCAAAAGGAGGGGGTGACAAGGAGCAACTAAATTAAATCGCTTTCCCAAACAGATATCCCCGATATATCTCACAACATATGAGATCTCACAGATATATCTCAAAATATATGCCAAAATACTACCACTGCCTGTACCGAAAGAAATTTCTTACTAAATTTCCAGACTACGGCTTAAATTTTGCCCATCCTGGCAGGCTCGCCACGATGTCACCGATGTGATCCGGAGTTTTGGGCCAGATGAGCAAATGAGAGGCCGGTAGTCAAAGAAAGTGAAAAGGCAGATATTTAAACAACAAGAATTTTATTTATAGTATAAACACCAATTAATATGACATAATCCATCCACTTAAACCAATATTATCACAGACCTGAACACAGTACATGCTAGATAAATAAATAAATGCACAAATAAATAAATAAATACATAAATAAATAAATACCCAAAAAATGTCTCACACTCTGCGACGTACTTGACACTGTTCCACGGTGAAACTCCCACAAATCGCCCAATACGCACAGTACTTTGACCCGAAACTTCACGGTAGCAAGGACGTAGCGCCCAACGCGTACAGTACCGACAAATGCTGATTCACCAGAGAAGAACGCACACAGCGTCCCTGACACGCACAGTAGCTTGACACGCAGGCTCGCGGCACGCTAACTTGTAACGATCACTCCGCTTGGACAGCGACTGTTCAAAACCGATAGCGCACTGCGATACGCGACGCGTTGTTACTGCTTCATTGCAACTGAAATATCATCACGAATAGCTAGGCGGAAGGACGTCCTGACCAGAAACTACATCAAGACTCCCACAGCATTGCCTCCACGGCTATCAGGAACACACGGCCAGATGCTACAAATATACATTTACCTCACTTTTACCATTCAAATATCATTTTCAACATATATGCATTCCAAACAATTAACTCGAGGCCAGTTACAACGAATGGACCATACACAGAAATCCATTCAAAACACCCCACACATCGAAAGCCAAACAATGTTCTCGGACAGTTTCTGACAGATAATGTGTTCACGATGTGTCTTTAAACCCATGCCAGGCAGTAATATCTCAAGACTCACAAAATAACATGTCATAAATGGCATTTATTCACGCTAAATGGCGTAGCAAAAAAAAAACATTTTACACGAATTGCCTTGACAATCACGAGTTGCCCTATGTTTTGTTTACATTCTATAACCAGCCACTAGCTAGATTAATAAACACAGAAGGCAATAAATACCTGATATCTTTTTCACAAGAGTTTATATTTACATCCTTTACATAATTTTACATGTCTCGTGATTCCAACGAATAACCCTCACTTTCATTACAAAACCTTTTATTGATGACTTCCTTGAACCTGATTCGCCAAGGTTGCATTTGTTTGCCGTTGTCATGAATACCACACTGCGACTGTGCGAGGCTGCCGGTAATATGGCAGGTTACCATACATCCCGAATCTCCCGGGAATTTAACAAATTAAATAAAACTTGTAAATTAATCTTTTTGTCATATTTGACAGCCAGATGCATTCCGAACACATAAATTACTTTCTGCTCTATGATTTTTTCTTTAAATATAACCCAAGCACTAAAAACACATTCCAATCAGCAGGATACAGAAATCGAAACTCGTGTCAAGCATCAGGAAACAGGACTCCAAGCTGTTGATTATGATATTGACCCAAATACGAGACTAATAGCCCATGGCAATGACCTGAGACATGTAAAAGACGAGACATGTAAAATTATGACAAAACTTGTAAATTAATCTTTTTGTCATATTTGACAGCCAGATGCATTCCGAACACATAAATTACTTTCTGCTCTATGATTTTTTCTTTAAATATAACCCAAGCACTAGAAACAGATTCCAATCAGCAGGATACAGAAATCGAAACTCGTGTCAAGCATCAGGAAACAAGCTGTTGATTATGATATTGACCCAAATACGAGACTAATAGCCCATGGCATTGACCTGAATAAATGAATTGTTGGTATTCCCAATGACGCGAATACAGAACCTGAAGCTCATGGCAATGACCCAGATATAGGACTACTCGAACATCATCTGGTAGAAAATTTGAACAAGGAATTTAAAAGTGGTTATCGAGTAGCGAAATATCTGCTTCCAGTCTCAACTTTCCCTGCCGTTTTATGATCAAATTAAATATTTTAATAAAGCCTGAAAACTATTTTGCGCAAGGAACTTTTTGTAATGAAAATTTGGTGTTGCGTATCTTTGGAAAAAAACGCCTTCTAAGAAGCCATGTTTTGAAAATTTTTCTAAAAATGGTAGTGACCAAAGTTAACGGAACTCCCCTGGAAAAAGAGTTAACTGCGCCCACCCTTGCATTTTGTCTGCTAGATATGCTTCATTATACAGTCAGTCAAATTTGCTCACAATCCATTGTAGAAGACAAAAGGTTTTATCTTCATCTTAAGAACTCACTTCTCATAGATAAAGTTGAGTATTGTGTAATTACACAGGAAAAGTACAACAACATAGATATATGATGCTATTCTGTTTTCCATCATACCAGCTCTGGATGAAATGAGTTACACTATACTAAATTCATCATCATCTTCAGGACTTGAAATGTGTGGATTCAAGGAACACACCAGCAATACTTCCATTTTCAGGGATATTCTAGACTATGTCATGGACCCACAAAGAGTTGACTCTCAAGGTAAAAAGACAGTACGAGACAGAAGAATGCTTGATCGATATATTAAAGAGCGGATTATAGAAACAAAAGAAATAAACTTTCTAGGTTTCTTGAAAGTACCAAACAGGTCAACTAGACGTAATTCAGTCTCGGCTGTCTCTGGAATGAGAAAGGTTTTATGTTGTGCATCAAAATGTACACGATGGTGGTTCATGCCGTATCTAATAATAACAGGATTACTGTTCTCTGCTTATTATATGAATGTTGTCCCTGTTAAGCAAGGCATTTTAAATACTATGTACTATACCCTCATCCGTTGAATTTATCGAAAACGCAAGATACACAAATACATCACTCATGTCTTGAACGATTGCTTTATAAAACACAAAAAAAATGAGATACAAAAACTATTTCCAAAAATTGTTACCTGGCAGTGAACAGAACCGAGAGGGATTTAACTCTGTTTCAATGACGATCAACCTTCTGTTTTAATCTTAAACCAATGTATAGCTCAAATACTTCTAAAATAGGTTTAGGACTAAGACACCGTACGTATCGAAGTTGCCAAGAAGACTTCAATGTTCGATTTTTTGTTGACCAAGGCATCTCCTACTTAACGGTGCGAACGTGAACGAAGACTTCCTAGTATGATGGTCATTTAAATGCAACTCGACTCTCGCTCCATGCGGACAATTGCACGGACATTTTCAAATAATTATCAAGCCTGGTAACCAATGTAAAATTAGTTTCGTTAGTTACTTAGTCAGGAAAGAGAGCCTCAAACGTTACAAAACCTCAAATCGATGCCAGTTTTCAGTAGCATGTGTACAAATAGCTGTTATCTAGTGTACAGTATTTTCTTAATATCTCTTTGCGTGGTTGAATGTCTGGAGCAGAAAGACCAAACCCGCCGAGTAAGGGAAGACATACTCACATCTACCTTACCAGTGACCGGTCTAACTGAAAGGCGATGACCACGACGAAATAGTCGAAACTAAATCTCGAAAAATCCGGGGTCATTACATCTGCAGTTTTTAACGTTTGTTGCTTCAAACCGGTAATGAGAGGAAAAGTCTTCAAATAGTTCAGGAAGTATTCTGCTTGTTGCCCAGGAATAACGTTATGGAGTAAATCTTACGACTCTGGGCAGCAAGGTAAAAACAAGGCCGATAATGGTTTCGTTCCGGAGAGTGAGACCGTTGCTAATTGATATCTTGAAGCTAATTGGCAAAGTAAACATATACATTAGGGTGCAGGGAGTTTGAAAGACGCTGCAAATTGATAATAGGAATATCGATAAACAACCTAAAGAAAGGATTTAAGTGATAGGAGTCAGACAGAGGTTATGAAGCATGATATCGCAAAAACATAAGCTGGCTATGTAATGCACCCCCTCCCCGACAATAACGTCATTCTCAAGTTACAGAATTAGAGAATCAAATGCATAAGCTTCATGTTGAAGGTATAGTCAATACCTGTACGTCAATCCACTGGAAGTATAGTTTCATCCATTTGTTTTCCAAACCTGACTGCAACTTTTTGCAGAAACTGGTATGCAACCGTATGCTCCGAGAAGAATGCCAAGCTGCGTTTGGATATTCATATCCATCGCCTATGGAGTAGCTGTAGACATGTGCTTTGGAAATAATGAGCTATTCTCTGAGAGCTGCCTGTCTAAAAAAATTGAACCCCATGATTTTATCGTACAATGTACAATGATGGTTGAAATCAGATAATGTATGGGTAGTTATGGATAATGGATATTTAAATATCTTAAATTGATAACAGTAATATCCCAAATGGTAATCTCCACGTAAATATCTATAAGATATTAAACTTAATGACCTACCACTTTAACATAATTTTATGACCCACCATATTTATATGGTGTCTTAGCATGTTGAGGATAATATATATTAAACAAGCTTTAGCACTTCATTATTGATAGATTGGCTGATATTTGCCTAATTATTTTCTCATATAAGAAATTAAATTGCTTTGAAAAGTTCATTGTATTTAGTGTAAAGTAATATGTCTACTTGTGGGCATGTGACAGCAGCAGAAAAACTAATTTTACTTTAAGTGGAAGATTCGAACACATTTAAAGATGCGCTCCAGAGTGTTGCAATCACTTATAACTTATTTATCAATTGTGCTAGAGTTTATCAACAAGAAGTACACCCAAGTAAAACTGTGTTTTCTTATCTTGCTTATAAACATTGTTACTAGAAGTAAAGTTGAGACGACAGTCGTAGAGGTAGGATTCCATTCTAGTGTTTCAAAACAAATACAAGCCTATGCATTCCTATAGTTAATGTAAGTTGCTGTCATATATACCTGATGAGAAGTGAACTGCGGCAGCTTAGTTCACATAATTAAAGAGATCATGCAAAATACATTGTTTAAATTTGGTGAAACATTTCAAACATTTCTTAAGACTGTTGAACTCAACGACTTTATTGTCAAAATAGAGTAAGTCTATCGAAAATAGAGGATCGCTTAAACGCTTTGGATTGGTTAGAACATTGTATGAGAGTTTGGTAAAAACAGTAAAAATTGAAGAAAAATTGATTTAAGTAGCTGTATAGCTGCACATGCTGATACAGGCAGACAATGTAACAGATGAGCTAAATTGAAACTAAATAAATATTAAATATTAAGTCGTAACAAGTAGCAAACATTCTTCTTGTTATATTTACATATATTAAGATTAAAGTAGTTTTCATTTACTATATGGCCAATGTATTGAACCGCTTTGCTTAACATAAGTCAACAAAACATTAATGTAATGCTCCACCACAGTACTAACCCGAGTCTTAACGCATGTAAGTTTATAACCTGGCCATTTTAAGATATATTTCATTTCACAATCATTACATCATTGGTCATTTCGTCGTCCTATCAAAGATCATGATATTTCAGGTCAAGGGCAAAGATATGGTAAGTTGTTCTTAGTAAAGCACATGACTTTTATATTTATGGCGAACAAGTGTACTGTTTTATTTTCTGAATGTGCAAACTGTAAAAATACATGGCTGGTATTAAGTGTGGTTCTTGATGTTCTGGTACTTTGACCTTTCTAATTTGCTTTCATTTTAGCTTTAACATGACGGTGCACTAGTCTCTGAACTTAGTAAACACCCAAACACAATAACATCGATAACGTATTTATGTGTTGCAATTGACGAAAATCTATATTTTTAACCCCGAAACAATCCGTATTTTGTTTGTATATTTATATTGATGTAAATTGTGTTATGATAATGTGTCATGTTAGTGTGCATTTCCGTACGCTTATCAGTTTAGTTAGAATATATGTAACTCATAAAAGTAGTGTATAAAACCATTGATTATGAGGTGCATAAACTGTTCTAGTTTGTTACTTTTAAGTAAAGTTGTACTTTCTGGTATTCATATAAACAAAAAAAATTCCGTATTTATGGTAGATTCATATGTAAATGTATACTAGCCACTTAAGTTCATGATTTTTTTGTGATGTAAAGTTCACAAATGTACACTTTAACTCAAAAAGAGAAGTGCAATGACATTTAGTTTGGAATTTTATCAGTACACTTCGGGTCGTTTATTATGAAGGATGAAAAAGAAAAACTGAACATGTATTTAATGTAATTATTCGTGGTAAGATGCAATACCTTTCCAGTTAAAAGTTGCACTGTACCAGATGAGCCGGTACAGTGGCCATTCTATTTTTGCAACAATTAAAATTAAATAGAAAACCTCAGAGTATACAGTGAGGGCATTGATGTTATTGTGTTCAAAAGTAATTATGTTTATCATGCCTGAAATTGCATGTTTATATTCATACGGTTCAGACCATAAAAAGCATTAGGCATTAATAATCTTTCTTTCATTTGCAAGTAAAACTACCCGGTATTTCTTTTCATAGCTTTTTAATTAGTGTATTGCATAAACTGCTAAGCCTGCTTGTGTGTCGATGTTGCAGATCGATACGAGTTCAGGTTAACGACTCAGGTTTTTGCCAGCGTTATAAGTGTTGTATTAATATCTTACAAAAAATATCATCCAACAACACCATACCCTGCAAAGTGCTGGCCGTTTGGCTTCTTTTAGAGCTGTCATATGTGTGTTAAGTCGTACTGATATCATTTCCCATTTTTGTTGCAAAACCTTGATATGTGAATGTTAGTGAATATGAAACATTGGATAGGTGTTTGGTTTGAAATGTTAGAGCAACGACATTGGAAAGAGACAAGGATCGAAGTTGGATGGACATTGAGAGGGTGAAGCTGTATAGGCATTGGGAAAGGATCTTGCGTAGACCTGGATACCATGGATGCCCTTCCACCAAAATAACACAGCACTTTTGCATGAGCCACCCATAATAATATGTACGGAGTTATTTTCCATGTAGCAAACAGCCTATAAATATTTAAAGTTCTAAATCAGTATTTGATTTGATAATTTTCTGATTATGATTGTCATTTTAGGTGAGCGATAATATGAATTCTGACTTTTTTCGTTGCAATCTCAACATCCTAAAATTATATTCACTAACATTTAAAAGACTGAAATGTCTTAGAGAGGCTGGAAATTAGCTAGATGATGTTACTAAAATGAACGTTTGGTAAATGTTAGCTATTAAATTGTCACACCTTATTAGTCTATGATAAACTAAACTCATTTTCAGGCTGAAGCTATCACTTCATTACCCTCCCCCTTCCCGGGAAATTAAATGACTTTCTCTACATAAACCCGTCCATATTGATTAAACCAAGCATTAACGAGAAAAGACTGAAAATAAACCACACGGGCTAAAGAATGCACAGATAACAATTCTTGTGCCTAAGTTTAACAGACAGGAATAACTACAGAAGAGATTTTTCTTTGGATTGTATCTTAACTATCTCTCTAAGGTAAATATTTAAATTGTACAGAACTGAATAATCAAAGTCCATTGTTAAGTAAATCATGAGATTGGTAATTGTACCGTTTAATACCGTTTAATAAAAAATAGGGATAAAAATGACGCACTGAATATTTGAAGAAAACATTGGAAAATGTTTGAAGTGGAATGTACATTGATATAAATGAATCTCTGGTGCTACGGCTGACAACTGATTTCCTATTCACTCTTAAAACGCAAAGCAACCAAGCTCAATTAAAATTTCTTTTGTGTTTTACCACTGACTGACTTGTAATCAAATTTCTTTCCATATAAATGTACTGACGATTTAATTCATAAATATTAATCTTGATATCGTAACAGAGCTTATTCTGTTAAAACATTATAAAACAGCAGCATAGCGAACCTGTGAATATATTTTAATATGATTTTGAGGTAAAACTGTACCGTTCTTAAGTGTTTTTTTAGTCACTTCAAATCGATTTCAAAACTGATTTGACAACGCAAATAACTTTTTGTTGGGTAGAAGTAAGAACATATGTTTATGGTTACTTCCAAGTATTCATCCGTTTTTCTCGTCTTGGTTACATTTAAATTGCAAAACAAAAAAGTCTAATGAAGTTTGTGTGTGTATGTATGTGTCTTGTTTGTTTTTCAAGCAATTGCAATGGCGAATCGACAAGATGAAGAAATAAAATTACTCACCATAAACTGCAATTCGAACCTAAAACTCAAAACGAAGTTTAAAATCAAGCATCCATGCCTTTCTGTAAACGGCACATTGCGTGAAGAAGTGCATGCCGTAATTGAGGAAGTTTCACCTGACATTGTTTTTGGGCAGGAGTTGACAAATAAATATAAGACGAAATCTACAAAGTTATCAAAGTATTCTCCAGAAGGATATGAAGCATGTAATACGGAAAAGCAGGCGGCTGTGCTGTGGAAAAACAAGTTTGATCTGAAGAAGGAGGTAAGATCATTGCGAAATTTAAAATTGTTTTAATAAATATATATATGTCCATTTCAGATAAATTTCCATTGATGCATAAATTTTACTTACCTCAAGCAATAGTCCTTGTTGTTCGTCGTGCAAATTATCGTCAGCACAAATATAGCTATAGGTCACCAATTCAATCCAAGTGCTAGATGTCTTATTATTTGGGAATTTTTACAGGGGAAATTCTAGTGGGAAAATTTCCCCGTTTCTAAGGATCAAGTTGACAAAAAAGGAATTTTATAATTAAACTTAATTAGGGAATTGTAAACTGAAGCGTTTTGGATATGAAGACGTGCATGAATATATGTTCAAAAATTGACGTTCAGAACCAGGAGAATGCTGACGGAGGGTAAAAATAAGGGGATGAATTCCTATAATCGTAACAGTTACTCACATTTATGCAACTTATATTTATCTTAATTATTTTTATAACAGATTTCCGGCTAGAATTAAAATCAATGTAATATAAACAAGTGATAATTTATAAGTCAGTAATGTCCAAACTAGGTCATTAAATACGTCACTATAATTGATCTTTAGTTTAGCGAGGCGGAGAAAAAAAATGCCCAAGATCAAGTCAGGTCAGAGTCTACTGACAGACTGAATCCCAGATCAGCAGCGGAGCTCTACTCAAGAAGCTGTGCCGTTCTTCTAGAAATTAATGGCAGCAAGATACTAGCGATTAGCTGGCATGGTCCTCATAAGGCATCGAATACAATGAAGCAACACACACTGGCTTTTTTGCAAAAATTTGCAGTGAAACTGTCAAATCAAGTAAAAACACCACAGGAATCAATTCCTATAATTATCGGAGGTGATTTCAACTATGATATGATAAAGGTAAAGAGCTTTGAGAATGGGTTGGAATTTGTATCATACGAGCGATCTCCCAGGAGAGAAGGTTTAAACCTTATCGATGGGTTTATCATATATAGAGTTCCTAATGCGAAAAACACAAAAGTGGTTTCAATGAAAGACCCTCTTCTTGATCATGATCCTGTTACTACAAGTTGTGTGCTTCGTACGCAAATCATCCCCGAAGAGTGACATTTAGTAATTCTAAATTTAAATATATGTTGTTTCACAAGAATTTTTATTGCCTTCTGTATCTCCTTCTCCTTATTTAAGTAACCCTAAATAGATTCACTTATGCGTGACAGTATGCTTTTCCGTTATATTGTCTGGTGAAGTATTTCATCACTTATTCCCTCATATATTCCCTTATACATTTCCTAATGTATTTTCATATGTATCTTCAAGTGCATACTGTTATTCCATGGAGGTACCTTTATCCTTTCGCTAGTGAATATACGGACCTGAAGGTAAAATTTCGCAACGAGATTCAAGATGGCATAGATCTGCAGGCCCAGCTAAATCAATTGTTTGTTTTATGCACACGTTAGGCTGGGTGAATAGTTACTTCATTTGCACACTGGCTACTGGCATATCGATCTAATGAAATGCAGTGAATGTCTTGTGTGCAATTTAGCGGTCGAGTAGTACCTTCAGCACTCTGTCACAATTACCACAAACTATAAGTATGTATTTCTTTGAGTATTCCAGTAAGTATCGCAGCAGGTATTTCTTTATGTATTCCGCTACATATTCAAGTATTTGTTCCTTTATGTATTACGCTAAGTATCCCAGCATGTATTCCTTTGTGTATTCCACTATGTACCCCAGCATGTATTACTTTGTGTATTCCACTATGTACCCAAGCATGTACTGCCCTGTATATTCCACTATGTATCCCAGCATGTATTACTTTGTGTATTCTACTATGTACCCCAGCATGTATTACATTGTGTATTCCACTATGCATCCCGTCTTGTATTTCTATGCCTGTGATGTTTCATGCATTACAGGCAGCGAGTACTACTGCGAGTAGCTTTCGCTAATGTATTAACTAAATCCAAATATTGAAGATTAGCAACGATATCACGGTATACTGCTAATCAGAAATGTATGAGAAAAGATACACAACCTCTTTACTGGTAATTATGGAAGCAGGAGAGGAAGTGATCAACCATTGCAGCGGGAGAAATAAACAATACTTGAAGTAGACAAATAGAGTGTCTGGCAGACAGACAAATATGCAAGAAACATGTTTCAGGCAAACTAACAAATTAAACAGCTTTTAAAGTTAAAATTTCAGGAAGTTTATGCACTGCCTGGTTCATTCAGCTAATTTCTGAAATGCCTAACATTTTCAGCCACGTTGTAATCTTCCATAGTTTATGATTCCAGAATAAGAGAGTTTCCCGAAATTGCATTTACGTTCTAATGTTGACAGAAGCAATTACTACTCCGAGTGAAAATACTCTCTATAATAATGAAATATGAGAGAACACAATGTGATGTGATAAAAAGTCGATTGCAATTACATATGAATTAGAATGCAACTCCTTGATTTTTGCAATACAGTTCAATAACATGACGCTAAGAAATAGAATGAATTGTAAATCGATGGTAATTTCTACCAGAAAATCACTCTTGTAGTAAAAATAAATCACATTATTAAAATTTTCTGTCGTATTAAACTTTAATGACCGTTGCCCAAATTGAAAGCTAAAACTCTCCTAAATTATTGAATTCTAAAAATTGAAGTGGTACGCTGATAAAAAAAAGTCTCTTCTTTCTATCCAGAAAATAAACATTTAGTTCATTTAAGAACTATTAAATGTTTGTAAATTGTAATTGTTTGCAAATTTTTAGTTTGCAAATTTTCAAAACAAAAAAAAATTAAATGCACTGACCACTGTGCACGGTATCACAATGCACTCTGCTAAACTCAAAACAAGCAAATTGAATTCTAATGGAATGAATTTTCAAAAATAGTTCCAGTTACAATATAGAGCTAAATTGCAATCATCGCATTATTACAATATCAATTTTAAATTATTTAAGTATGAAATATAATTCAAGATAAATACATTTTCATACATGACACTGTTATAGAAGTAAAGAGGTTTCTGTCTGCATGGCTGAAATATGTCATTGTTCTGGAGATTAAGAAGGCCGGATTGGATTATTTAACTATTAAGACAAACAATGCAAAGCTCTTTCTGTCGACAACACAAAGTGAATATAAATTTAGGCAAATTATTACAATTTTGGAGCTTTAAAACCAGGTAGCAAATTGTCTTATTATTTCAGGTAGTTTACAAAGTGCCTGACTGAACCAGGCAGTTAATAGGCTGCCTGAAATTTTCAAGCACTATGTAAACTGCCTAATTTGACAGTTTCTCTGTAACGTGGTCTGGTTGGAAATACCTTATTTATGCTGACTTCCTTCCATCTTCTTAGGGTAACATTCTTATCTACCATCTGCCATCATACCTTTATAGTAATGCTGTAGATTGGTTTTGTTCTCGGATAAGATTCCTAAGCATGATCAACAAGATGCAAGGTGATATAGATATTCATCTTCTACATAGCAAACATATCTCTAGCTGAGCACAACCAGATATCTTCAAAGCCATGCGTGATTGATTAATCACATCATAATTAAGTAAAAGTAGTAATTTTGGTGACGGCTATGACGTCAACATGACAAAAATTCATACACTCAACACAGCGTAAGCATTGGCGCTTATTTGAAGCATTATATTCAGTTCTGCCTGCATCCTTTTAACCGCTTTCGTTAAGAACTAAAAAAGAACGAACAAGAATACGAGAAATGACCATAGACAATGCGAGGTTTTATGAGACAATGTGAGACTTTTAAAGCAGAAAAATAAATTTTATCGTTGAAGGGTAGGGAATTAGATTACCATTAATCATCGACAACAGACGACTGTTGGGCCACAGTTAAGGTGCTCACAGTGTTAAAAACGTCGTAACGGTGATAAATGGACACATTGACTCGATAGAAAATCATACCACCAACTAACACAACTCATCAGTGTCGAAGCGGTACTCTTCTTGCAATTCAGGAAGAAAAAAACCACTTGTACAGAACAAATGATACAAAACAATGCTGTATGATTATATTTCAAAACACAATTGCTATTCTACGACAAAAGACGTTGGTCCATTACAGTTCAATCTGAGTGATTTTAAGAGGTTACTATAGTTTTTGTGTTATGCAACTGAAACTTTATCGGTTATATATAGAAATGAGAAAAGTATTTCTATTCAATGTTATTGTTATTTCTTGATTAAAAGATGAATATTTCTCTTAGTACGCTGGTTCACACAGACAATTTCTTAGCTGCCCGGGTTGGGGGACTTCCAACAGAGATCCTCTTTCAAACATCGGTGTTGAATATAAATTTGAGCGCAGTATTTTAACACTCAGTGCGTTATCAAACTGATCCTCTCCTGTAAAATGTACTGGACTGACATCATAGATTGAATAGGCAGGCAATCAACACATCGGTAGCATTAGTTGGTTATAAGGTGGACATCTCCAGGTTACGCTATTCCATGTATAATCACTCACTGTGGGAGATTGATTCTGTAATTGTTAAATTCCCTAAAATATAGTTTCCATATTCTCCTTCATAATTTTCCATGAAATGAGAGGCTTTGTTATTTTATGATACTATATTTCATACCTAAAAAGAAAACAATTTTGAGAATTATCTGTATGAAAATGTTTCATGCCTTCTCATTGCCTCAAATGAATAAAAACTATACGCAAGTCGTTTATTACCGTTAATACCTTTGCAGAGAAAACCTTTTCTAATTTCATTTGCATTAAGGATTCAGTTGACTTTGAATGTGCTATATGAGTTAAATCATCAAAGATCTCACAGACATCAGATGCATATTGAGCAGGTTCGAATTCTAACAAGACATTCATTATAAATGTTATTCTAAACTGAACATTTTAAATGTATTTTGTGTGATTTGAGCGGGATAAGAATATTTAAGAGAAATAATATTTGAATACACACTGGTTGTATCATACTTCAGCGACAGATTACAAGAGTACGTAATGAATGCAGGATTTAGATGGAGCTGTTAGCGCATGCGCAGTCGAAAGCATCAATTTTGCTTGCAATAACAATTGTACTCAGTATAAATGTGTGATTAAAATTGCAGTATTTATGATCTGTCAGTTTTCTTGTTAAAACGGTTATTAAAACAATCAATTACTTTATATTGAATGAGCTTCTCAGAAACAAATCACAATCAGTTCTAAGACCGTCATGGCTCAAAGAATACGGGTTTTCATAATTAGACATTACTTTGTCTATAATATTCAACGCTATTCTTACGCGAAGGAGAATACAACTTGGATTTGTCAATGTCTACAACAAAATGACTTTCCTTGGATTACCAGGCTGCCACATTGATAATTTCATTCGAGAAAGTGCTTGGATAAAAGACATCTCGGTTGATGAAGTGCCGGTTGACGCTCAAATGACTTATGTGATCCAAGGCCTTTCTTTTCTGTCTTTCATTTTGTAAAATGCAGCGCCTTGTTGGTGCCTTGCTGGGAAGTGGAGTAAAGAAAACCACAATTTCAATGATATGGTTTCGAGACCTGAATCGACGGCTCAGCGCAAGACACTACCGGATTACAACAAGGTAGTATTTCATGCGAACACGGAAGTGAAGCTCATCTTCTCATCTTCACCAGCAGCATTTGCGTTTGTGTACAAATCAACCCATATATGTTCCATTTTCCATGACCTCGTGCAGAATTCCGTGCACCCAAATGAGAATGGCCTTGTCAGATTTCGAAAAAAAATACAGATTACCTTTTCTACTTGCCTCACATTCAGAGGATGAGTATACTGTGTCTTATTTTACAGAAGCTTTTGGCCCCTATTATTACATTACACCTGTTGTGTGGTTATCTTGCCCTTCGCATTCGCCTTTTCAGCATCTATATTTTTTGGGCATTTCTTTGCGCATTATATGATTTTTTTTTATTTTAGGCAGCTGCGGTCAATGTTGTTGTGTGTGTACAACTGTGTCCTTTGTATTCGCATGGTTTGCATCTCTTCTTGTTTCGGGCATCTATTTAGCTATCTTTCATTTACCTCAGCTTTGTGTAACATCCGTCTGTGACGTGTCTATTCTGCTTAACATTATCATTAATCTTAAATGGCAAGCTTGTTACATAGTTTCCTTAACAACCTTGTAAGACTTCAACTCGTCTATCTTTTTTCCTGCGCATGTCAGGGTAACATAGCCCCGGAATTTACTGTCCAATCACGTGTGCTTAGCTTGACGTCTGATCAACCTTGCAAGACGCATTCTTTGTCATACACCCACCGAACAGGGCAAAACCAGAAAACCAGGGAATTAAGAGTTACATAATTAACGTTGTCACTAGATGTAAGGATACACTACAACTAAGCCTCGCAACGTTTCTTTACATCAAGGAATTTTAATTTCAAAGCCGGATAATTCCTTGTTTCTACAACATTTACCACCGAGTGACGACAAGGCAGGATTATTTGTGCATGTAATTATTTACCTGATTTTAATAATGCGTGCAATAACTGGTTCATTTACCACCAAACCCGTAAATAATTGGTTCAATAGTTGCAGAGCACATGTCTGTTAAGCAAGGGACTCAGAATATCACAAACATAAATAATAATTATTATTATACAATTAATAACAATACAATGAACATGCTAATGAGTGTGCCTAGAGTATTTCAAATATTCTTCAATTATTGTGCAATTTAATACTGAGCATTTTCATTTCCACTTTGGTGCAGTGGCCATGACCCCTGACTGCTAAACGGGAGTCCCGGGTTAGTCCCTGTCGATTGTTTTATTATTAACGATGCTTTATTAGCGAATCAAGTTGTCGAAATGCTTACACACCTGTATACCATAGTATGGTTGCTTTTCTAATTTTCAAGATGCTTGGATAGCACCCATGCCATAAACTGTTTACCAAGTGAAAGCAAACCAGGAAGCTGCACGCAACACGTCAATCCACTGCATCAGAATCGAGAGCTGCGGCCATGGGGTCTCCTCCAGAAACCGGCAACTATGTCTCAAGAAGTGAACTTGTGGGACGAATTCTCCAGAAGCGCGACGGAACAGGTTCGCAATTTCTTTATATGATCCACCTATACTAACCAAAGAATCCCAAAGTTGCAGCCAGGACATGCTACAAAGCGATCAATCATAAAAGGCCCCTTCTGTTGTGTTGGAGCAGCCAGTAGCAACACCGGAAAGTGTCAGGACCATAACTCTCCACGGATGCTTTCATAGCATCGCTCTCGGAGGTTAACGCTCAAGGAAAGATGACTCACAGCGTAAGACTCAAAGGCGCCTTTGATCTCCCCATTGCTGCAAACGGTGCTGGGGAAACTGAGAATTAAACAGGTTGTACCCAACGGGTTTTGCTTCAACTACCACATCAGAAGTTGCAAGTTGCCGTCATGCATGTGGATCCACACATGTTCCTACTGAAATGGGGAGCATCAAATGCGTGCATGCTAGAAACAAATCCCCAGTACCAGCCTGCACATTTCAAACCCACCCAAATGACTTCAGCCTACTACGTTTCCGATGGAAGGATCGTTTCTATTACCACAAATGTGTGGCTATTGGCGTTTTACTCTGCTGTCTAAGAAAAGCCTCGGATAATGCAGAATAAATTCTTTGTGTCGTTTTTGTCACACATACTGAACAATTTCATTCCTTTTCCCCGGAAGCTGCCCAACAGTGTTTTGCTTGTCTAAAGATGGTTATCTCTCTGTATGTAGTGCTGCGCAAAACCAAAAATACAAAAAATCGTGCTCCTCACACTTTAGTCACATTACACTTCATAGAAACAGACACACTGTCAATGGAAACTAGACTGTCACAGAACAAGTTCACGCTGCATGAAATTCAGTTCCTCACGGGCTTTCTAAATTTCTGTTCCCATGTAATGAAACCAGGTCGTGCTTTTGTGCAGTGTCTGATCCAACTTACAAGAAGTGCCACGAAAAGGTACCATTTTATCCGCATATCATCAGAAGCTCGTCTGGATAAAAAAACGTGGCAAATGGTCTGAACTCACAAACGTGTAAAGACCCAATCATTATGCCCTCTCCTGTTATTTCAGAAAAACCGAAACGAAACATAGAATCATAGCTGTCAACGGTACCAGTTGTTCTTCCACCTAAGTTCGTGCTCTCATTGCTACAGCTAAGTCATTGATATTGAACTCGCTAAGCGCCAATTCGTTACAACAATATAAGAAGAGCTTTACTAAACATAAGAAGTTTATAACAGTTTATTTAGGTGGTCTCCCATGCCCTTGCATTGTAGTCAAATGTTAATGTTTATTGCAGAATTGTTCAAACAGAAGTGCGGAGCGAGTTATATAACTTCCACTAATTTGTCGCCAAATTTTGTTTATAAACTACCTAAAGGTAAGATATTTACTCCCATTTTGCTTTCAGAAAAGCCTTGGCACGGATTCCTAAAACATCACCTTCAGTGGATGTTCGTTTACTAATCACTTTACCGATCCTTAATAGACCTGTTTGGGTGCTAAAGTTCTATACGATCAGAACGAATTCGTGTTACTGCGGACAATGTACTACTTTTTTGTTTGCCGCTTTTCTCTGAATTAGGGAAAAACAGCTTCATCAGTATCAAACGCACATCTTTTACTTCTGTCATATACTTGGGTCAGATTCCCAAGTCAGATTCGAAAAAGTTACATTTTACTCCTTTAAACACAAAAGGCCGGGGGTATTCTTGTGATCTGCATTTATTATACGCCCTGTAACAAATAAACGGTCAAGCCACGGCTTACAGTAGTAGAATTTAAGTTTTTGTTGCAAGTCCACGGCGGGATTGTGACATAGGCAACCTGTAACCGTATTATTAATATGATTATAATAACTACTGGTATTAATGTTTCACTTTTATGTTTCCTTTATCGGTAACCGTCACCAGATTTAATTAAAATATAAATGGAAATATCAATGTTAGCATCAAAACCAACGATACTTTTAATATTATACAAAAAAATCAAATAACTATAACAAAAATTTAAAAATCTAACTGAAACCTTCAGATTGTTATTTTCATAGAAATGTAAAATTTAATAGAATTGTCACCAGGAAAGGTTGACCAACAACGTTATGAACTGCTTGAGGAAAATTTAGTTCCCAATTATTGTTGCAATTATTTTTCTGTTATCGGTCCTGAAATTTGTATTATTAATAACAATAGATTAATATTCAGTGTGTGAAGGAAGCTATTGCTTTTTAGTTTTTTTGCTGTCTGCTTTAGTTAAAGGATATTTCACCTGTTTCAATGAAGCCACCAAAGATGCAGACAAGCATTTACCTTTGTACTGATCAAGTCAGCAACGCAGGCTGTGTTGGTACTTTCTGGGTACCAAATCCTGGTGTATAACCGAACAATTTGAACTGCATCAACCTTAAACAGAAGTCATTACTAGATTTTTATTCTTCTAATTTTCTATAAAAAAAAAGGAATTAATTTAAACTATCTAATAAAAAACCGTAATGTTCAGTTCTTACCTATCGCATTAAAGCATTGGGAGAAAAATATTGCAGGAGTATGGAAGAACATAATAAAATGGCATTTCACAGAATCAATCGTTTAATATTGTTACATTTACTATGCAAATATCATGCCATTAATACACTTCTTTGGGGTATTCTAAGAAAACAAATAACTTCACAAAAGGCAGCTTTTCCGATTACTGAAGAATTTGTTTATACTAAGGAAGAATACCTTTGGGGCGATCAAATGCGACACTGTAAACACTTTTACATGGTAAATATGTCATGAAAGATTTGTCATCGAACTTTGCCAAGTCCAAGGCATTGTTGCAAATTAACCACACACTACCTAATAAACCGCTGACCCTAACAATAAAAACTATTTAACTCATTCATACAGCATTCTATTATCTATTATCTGTTGGCATCATTATGTTTTCGGAATATCTCTTACTGCATTACGATTTCGCCTAGAATTCGGGAACAGATATGAGTTTAAAGCTGTTTCAAACGTTTCATATTTCTGTCTGACTCTAAATCTGATCTGTTACCGGAAAAGGCTTCTTAAAGGCGTCTGCATTAAAACTCATCGTTGCTGTCAGGAAAATGTCTTTAGTTTTTCATCTTTTGTGTAAGCAGGCAGGGCATTCCAGATTTAACGGCGAACTTCTTTGCAAACGTGAACGAGGGCTTTTGGCTTCTGTTACTGAAGCCCACCAAAATTTCCGCTAGTCCATTGTTCGCTCAAGCAGGCCTAGACTCTATTTGCATAACAATGCAAATATCAGACTTGTTGTCAGGGCAAGGCTACAAATAGCAAGCGATCAATAGAATGGTTTTAGCCTATTTTCAAAAACTGGTTTGAAACCAAGCTCTTCGCGAGTGTATGTAGGGGATAAAGACGAATGCGCTGGACAGTGTTCAATAGTCTGAGAAATGCCAATCTAAAGCTAAACTCTCAGAATTTTATAGTACAAATTTTCAGAAAATTGAAACACCAGATAATGTATGGGTAGTGCTGGGAACCGGGTTATTAGATATTTTAAACTGATATCAGTAATAACCGAATTGGTAAATTCCACAAAATTATCTATGGTAAAAAAAATTAAAAATTAACAAAGTTTGAGGAGTCACGATATTTAAATTAAGAAGATTTCATGGGCAATACATCTTTCAGTAGCTTAACTGATATTTACGTTATTACTTTTTGAATATAAGCAGTAATTTTTTTTATTGTTTGCTCATGGTATATATTGTAGGGTTGTAGATCAGCATGTTCACTTACTACTTCATGGGAAAATAGATGGTTGATATGAGCACATATGTTATAAGCACCAATGGGTTCCAATCACTTATTACTTACTTTTAAAAGTTTTATAACAAGAATTACACTCAACTCAAAAGCTATGTTTTTTTTAATTTTAAGAGCTTTTGCAGGTGTAGAGGTACTATTAGGAGTGACGATTAGCTCAGCTGATCAGAGCGTTCTTCTCGTCATCACGAGGTCCCAAGTTCGTTTCAAGCTTGTGCTTTGGCGTTCGCTCTAATTTCCTCAGCTGAGCGAAAGCAGTGGGTTAAATCACCTATCACGAAATTCAAAATTAACACCCACTGAGGCTTTAGACCATCCCTTTTAAAACAGGTGTAGAGGTACGTACATTGTAAGTTTACACCTTGATAATTTCTCTTTATTTTTTACGAGCGCTGTATCTGGAAGACTAACTGTTCATTCGAACCCAAACTTTAGAACATCAACTAAAAAGTTTTGATTAATTAGTCCAAGAAAAATAACCAAAAGTACACACAATAGAAAAGTACGAAAACTATGATAAGAATTTACGTGCCTTTGCGTTTCTTTTTACCTATCAAAACGCGAATGATTTTAACTCTGCTCCCGCGGTCAGTTGGTGTAATTGATATTAAATTAAAAATAGCACAGTTATTATTTCAATCGAGTAATCGATCACTTACGCCAATATCAATATTGAAATATATCTCATTTATCATTTGTTGAACTGGTCTAATGACTGCCATGTATCATTGTACCACTTTTTAAATTTAGAATCGTGAAGTGGCTTGCTTATACGGAATTGGGAATGTATGGAATCCTTTTTTAATGATACGTGATTTCGTAAAAGAAATACACAATGTTTTCCATATGTTATTATAATTGGTACAATGTTGTGCTGGCAATAACATTATTGTTTTTATGACTTCTATGCAGTCGCCAGGGTTTCCATGTCCTATAAATGTGTCGTTATGTAGTACAGGTGTAGTGCTGTGCACTGGTGATTGTTGACGTGATGTTTGACAAACATTTCTTCTTTGTTGTAGGCCAAACTTTGGCAGCATTGAACATTAGTAATCATATCAAACAAAGCTCAGGCACAATATTGGTTGAATAAGGATTTCGTGTTCTATTTCTGACTGCTGTTTATAAGCCGCCTTAGGTCTGATTTTCAATCAGTCTTGATCAGGTGGTCGGGGTTACCGAGGTCATACTGTGTTCTCAATGCCATATCTGGATTAAGAGTTTCTCCAACTCATGATCAATCCTTTTCTGCACTGGCGTCTTCCGTACTAGACATGATTAGATGTGATTATTATGTGCCGTGACTATGTGGCCGTATGTGCTGCGACTGTGATTTATGTGCCGTGACGTCGTATCTTTTACGCAATCAGAAAGTGTACCATTTATGTCACCATTAGGTTTGTAATGGATATCGCATTATAGAGCTATGGTAAAATCGATTATGACGGAATGATTTGATTATATTTTTGTAAATAACTGGTAAATAAAATTAAGAAAAAATATGTGGTAATTATTTATAGGTGGTAATTATTTATCAGACTGTTTCATAAAAATTACGGGATTAGTTATTCGTTGAGGTGATTATGCTAATCGCGGAATAGAGCTATCAGGGGTCACGGGATAAATCGAATACCGAATTGGTAATATAAACTATACACTTATGGGTCTGGTGAGTACTTCGTTTATCGAATGCCGAATTATTCGATTGTTGTTAAATTAAAATGAAATTAGTTCTGCTACAGAATTCGATAAGAAATTGATTCAAATAATGTACCAACATAAAAATATTGAAATTAGCGTTGTGTAATTCATATTTTTCCTTTTATTTAAAGAAAACTTTAAAATGTTAAAATATGGTTGTTAACATTGTCTATTTCAGTATTTATTTAGTAACTGAATGTGGTGCATCAACAGCACTTATCACAAACTTTAAGAAGACAATCTAAGTGTAGCATTATTGTGCCTCCATTATATTAAGCGTTGCATGAAAGATAGCAAGTCCTCTACGTAAGTGATTCGAGTAAGCTTAACCAACGGTACCGGTTGATTGTCTTCATCCTTACGTACTCAGTTCTGTTTATTTTAAGTATAGAAATTCTCTTAGTGTATGAGATAAAAGAAATGGAATTCTTTTGGTGTGTGAGATAAAGAAATGGAATTCTCGTGGTGTTGAATTAAACGAAATGGGATTTACTTTCTGGGTGAGTTGATGTTCTTAACAAGTAATTGTATTTATCATTATTTATTGTTATGTAAGCTATATGGAATAAGTGACGTCTGAATTTGGTTCCTATGTTGAGATATGTAATTAAACGTTACGTAGACGTGTAAATAAAATAAATAAATAAATGGAAAAAGAATTGGAATGAAATTTAGAATGCTAGATGAGTGCGTATTGTTTTGACAGTTTCTTCGTGGAATTAGTGATAAAGAGAAGGTACGCGCTACTTAATCGTGCTGTGTACCGCGCTTGTGTCACGCGATCGTGCTGTTTTCTGCGCTCACATGCTGTGTTCCATGCTAGTGTTACGTAATCGTGCTGTGTGTTAGGCCAGTGGCAATGTTACTCTGCTGGGTTCTGTTCCAGCATCAATGTGATCGCACTGTGTTCCTCACTAGGGTTGTAGTAATCATACCGTTTTCTCGCCAGTGTTATCAATGCCCTACCTGGATTAAGAGTTTTTCCAACTCATGGTCAAGCGTTTTCCGCACTTCCGTACTAGCCATGATTAGCCATTATTATTATGTGCCGTGACTCCGTGAACTATGTGTCGCGACTTAGGGTCTTTTACGCCATCAGAAAGTGTACCATTTATGTCACTATTGGGTAACGATGTCGTGTGTAATGAATATCAAACTGTAGAGTTAAAATATTTGCTAAATAAAATGACGGGATGAGTTAATTATATTGTTCCAAATAATTGGTAAATAAAATCAAGAAAAAAGGGTAATTATTTATAAGGATAGTGGTTTATCACACCGTTTCATAACATACACCGACATTATATGTCCTTTGTGACTTTTTATAGGAATCCATTTATTTGATAGGATACGGTGTGTATCTTCCAGTTTGTTTGGCTTCTTTGGTTTACTGCTGTGCGCGCAAAAAAGAAAATCCAAGTAAAATCATCACAGCTGCCTAGATTTGGAAACATTCTGTAAATAGTTACGAAGACCCGTACAGCCTTTATCCAAACATCAACCGAAAAATATTTGATTTTACTAAAATAACATTGCCTTATGATGCTAATAAAATAATTGTCTACATTCTAAGTGTCAGTGCATCTCTACACAAATTTCAAATATTTTGATATGCTTATGTCACACTTTCGTCTTGTAGTAATAGCATGTTCAACAACAAGGACAAGAAGGTAAGGAGTACTATTGAGGCTGAGACCTGTCCATTACAATTAGCTATAAATCATTTTGTTGACACATTGTTGAGTGTAGGTAACCGACTGCACAGAAAAAGCCATCGTTTTGTGGACAAAAGTGACACGCTTCATACGTTTTTATGACGTTTGCCAACGGAACATCCCGGATATTCTGGATATACTTATCATACTTGTCCTCACGATTGTTTTAGCTTGTATGACTGAGTTTTACTGTTGTTTTAACAGAGTTTTTGGACCTGTTTTGCATTTATATGAAAAGATTTTTTCTGAGTTACATTTCTGAAGTAAAAGAAAAGCAATAATAAAGTAGTTCAGTCAATCCTGGCCAGTCTATGGTCTTACGATGATTCCTATAATAATGAATGAAAATACATCATCAAAAGAAAACTTCTAAAGTCTACAGTCCGAAATGACACCGACTATGCCTCACGATGCAGACTTACTCATCACATGCAGTAAATGCGATATCCACGACATAACAATACAGCTCTGTAGAAATGTACAAAATCCGATCGAGAATATATTGCAAAAGGAAGATAGATGCACTCCATTGTTCCTGATCTCTCACTCCCTATTCCTCAAAATGCTGAAAAACAAAGTGTGGCTATCGAAGAGGCTGCTACCTTGGGAAATTTCATCATTGAGGTATATAACGAAATCAACTCTTTGGTAATAACTTCCGTCCTGGTAACATCAACGTAACAATGACACCTCATAAAGCACACTCCAACCATTCCAATTCAGCTGCAGCCCTCCACGAAAGTTTTCAGTTTTTTATTGTATCAAACTTTTGTTTATACGTTTATTACAAATCTCGAGATTACATTACTGCATTTACACCTAAAAAGCTTCTTACTTGAACATTTCAACTACTTTACAGTTACTGAATTTAAAAAAACACGATTATTGTAATTGTGTCTCTGTTTTTCTCGTAGCGAAATTAAAATGTCCACTATCCGCTGCAAACAAAATGTCCTTGTAATCACCCTTTGTTCGGCAAGAATACACAATATTGAGTTCAAAGAAATTATTACGTTGCAGTCTGATACACTTTCCAATATAGCACGATGGTCAAATGTTTATGAGTCTTTTAAAGCTTCTAAGGAAAGGTTAAAGCAATTGCAGTAAACAAAACTGGAATAAAATAAAACGCTGTAATGCCAAGTACAACCTAAAATATAAGGTGGAACGCTGCCAAAACGATTAGTTATGTGAGTCAACGACTTTTCGTCTCCACCAAGATACGGAATCTGTAAGAGACTACCTACGATCAGATCAACTAACTGCGAAAAAGTCGGAGCAAGATCGAGCTTTCCGCACCTCCTCGATCGCTTTTGGTCTGAGGTGGCAACGGTGATAGTGACACCAGGCTTACGTAGAAAATTGCTAAATCGGTTGTGACTAGACTGGATTAGTGTCAAACCAACGGCCACGACGTTTTAGAAGCAACTTGGGCATCACCATTTGAGAAACCTATGGCCATTAGCCTCGTGCTGTTGTGCAGAGCTTAGCTACGAGTAGCTGTTTCTGTTTCAAAGTTACTCTTGGCTACGAGTATACGAATGGCAAGCAGAGTGTTTCACAAAATTTGGTGTTCATGAAGTCGATAATTATTTTTAGAGGGAGCACGGTGGTGTGGGGTGCTAAGTCATCTCTGGAGCGGTAGGCCTTATATTGAAACCGCGATATCGCACCGTACCGAACAAATGACCTTACGGCGTTTTTTCATGGACCGGAACGCGTGTCCTAATATGATTGAAATTTGTACAGATATGTCACGCGCTTATCAGTTAAAGACTCAACGATGCGTACTCTTCTGACATGAACCCTGAACCTGCTTTTTTCTATGTTCAACCGTTCGAGTTCTAGCCCGAAGGCATAAAATAATTGGGAGCTGATTGCGGTATAGCACAGTATTTTCCGATCATTGGTAACAGAACATCAAGCCTGAGAACCGATGTAGATGAAGTTTCGTCATCAGCTGATTAGTTTAGAAAGTGTGCTAAACCTGCAGAGGAAATCTTTAAACAGGGTCCATTTACAGTGTCCTGAATACAGGCAGTTATCTCTTATCTGGTGTTCTATTTTGTCTTAATCTTAATATGTATGAAAAACAGTTTGAAGCAGATATATAAAACTGATCAATTAGGGAAAGAAATGCTAATAACTGACTCTTAGGGACAATCGAGCACCATGGGGAAGTTCTTCTGAACGGATGAAGAGTTTGATGAAAGATTATCAAATCTTCAAAAATACTGAAATGTGCGTATCATTCCAGCTTCAGTTCTTATCGTTTATTGCCACCAACGGGTGCTGAAAGGAATAATAATGCAAATAGCAACTGATCAACAGAGTAGATTTTGGTTAGCGTTCTCGCAAAATGGCGTTGCATGAATGGGCAGAGTCCCAGCTGGTCGCTGCACTGGAAAAACGTCGAGGCTTGACGACAAGGAAAAAATAAGACTTATCTTAACTCTATGCGATTTTACTGGAAGCAAAGCTGAGACAGGTATTGACGTAGGCTTCTATTTTAATTTGACAAAAATATAAAAGGCTTTGCATTCCTATATGTAATGGAAGTTATGTAATCTTGCAGTCTACAATAATAGCATCTTAATTCATGTTTCAAAATTGTGTTATAACAGTGAATATTAAGTTCACAAATAATAACTATGTCATCCGCCTACCACGCACGCAGTTCACATTTATGTCGCAAACATCGACCACTAAATCTTGAAATCCATAATTGCATTTAACAGGAATATATGAAATTATTTTCAAGAGAATTCTATCTCTTCATTCTAGGCAGACATTGTGATATTACATACCTGTGATCTCACGCCATCAGTAGATTGTCGAATGTAAAAAACTGCTTTTATTGTTACAAATCACTTCATAACTTCAAATGTCACATCAATATAGTTTTGCCTGTTTCTATCTCTCTTTCTTTACCTGATTGGTAATAGATAAATAATTTGACATCAATTGTTGCATTTAAGGATGAAGAATCGCTTGTGAAATATAGCACTTATCATGATTCCTTAAACAATTTATTAATTACTCATCTCATAGGGTATCTGAATTCAGGCATCCGGTATATAGAGAAACCGTTCTTTCTGTTCGCCGAGAATTTAATATTAAGGCGATCTTACGCAAAACATATTCTCGTGAGGTTGAGGCTGCCCAGCAAATATATCCATTTCAAATATAAGTCAATATGCTATTTCTACGTCGTTTAATAAATTTCAGTCTTGCAAGCGTTGCCTATATGTTGATCTGGTTAAATTTGATCCAATTTGTCGTTTTACAAAATGATTGTGCTTCGACAAATAGACATTCTGAAGGCGCACAAGGCCCTCAAGTTTACTGTGAACATCTTGTGCATATAAAATTTTGAAACTCTATCAAGAGGGAGATTTTATTTTGGAAATATTAGAAATTGATAGCTCTGACATAGAAAATTAACAATATGAAAGTAAATTGATATTAAATAAATAAATTTTTTCGAACATTCTTTAACTGTAAACACCAGATTAGCTGACTCTATTTGAATTCAATTGTAATTACTTAAAATGGTAGTTTCTGGTCTTAAACCTGATCATGCCAAAGCAAAACGCCTATATGAACATGTTATGAATGATATTGTACATTCTGGGGGTATTCAACTGCAATTCTGAAATACCGGACAACTCTTTTGTCAGTTATGAATAAAGAGGTCAAATAAGTGATAACTAGTTATCATCAAATAATCACAATTTCGTCCAAAACGACACTCAAAACCTATTCGTTGCGAAAACACACACTAACTGTCTTATCAGGGAATTTTGTACAAGCACACTTTCCTCACGATACCCATATGCTCTGAACTCGAGAGTTCCTATAAAGTATTGATATATCTATTCGAGTACGTGTTTAGGTTAAAATACCAGGACGGATTTTCCCATACGTTACCAAGCATGTGCAATTTACTGTCCAAGGAACACAAGTTCGTTTTACCTTTTTGTTAACAGCAGGAAACTGTCTGTTGCCTAACACTATTTTCTTATTAAGGTTATTTCAACTATATTGTACTTGATGGAGAAAATGACAGAAGATAAATTGCAGAAAGAAACACATTAAGTGTTCTTTTAATATTATCTCTGATTCTTCACATCAACTCAGTATTCATAAAGTATATAATATTACCCTAGTGTGAATAACACGTGAATTGTCGATTAAATCCTCCACAGAAGAAAAGTATTAAAACAATGAAAATAAATATAATTTAAAATGCGTGCGTTAAAAAGAAATCTTTCGGTATATCTAAACAATTATCTTTCATACTTTTTTGCAGGTATGAGCATGTAATGCACACTATGGTACACTAAACTATGGCCAAAATCGAGATTAGGCGATTATAAATGATTTCACGGCATTCCTGTCATCAGAAATTTAAAACTAGCAACATTTGAAGACCATTCTAAGGAATTGTACTAACTTTCAATATTTCACAATTTAATCCACAACAAAGCTAAACAAAACAAAATGAATTTAATATATATCTTAATTATAATATGATCAGAAAAGATACATACCAAATTTTAAAACTGATATCAAATGTGCGAACAATATTTCCATTTTGTTTTATTTTAAGCGGTATAAAAGAAAGAAAGAGAAACTTGCTCTAGACCCTCATTTTTGCTGTTGTTTCTTTAAACGAAACAAACGCAAAAGTTAATTTCAAAACATTCATTTTATTTTTTAACATGATATAAGTAATATTAGTAAAGAAAGCTTAGGCTTTGCCCATAAAAGGGGTACAGTACACTGTAGAAAATGTTGCATAGATATGAGAACATTGTATCACGCATAAGCAGATAGATTCCTGACCTGCCAATGAATTTGTAAATTGCTTTAAAAAGGGGAATTATCTTCCTTGTTTAAACACTATAAGTGGATCACCAGTTTAACGAAACCAAATTCTCGTGACAAAACTATAACTCGGAATTACAAATTCAATGGAGTTGGATAAACCTTCTCTTCCAAAGCATTTTCATAATAATAACATAAGTAATTATGCTGGTGTCAGAAAGGGTTATTCAAGATACAAAAACAGGCTTCCATCCCTGTTATCAAATCCGTCAAGACTAGTTTAAAATTGTACTGATTGATCCTTCCACCAAAATGAACAGATTTGTATGGCCTAGACCTGTTCTACTATTTATCGCAGCATGTAATTTTTCATGAATTTCTGTATGTAGTTTGGGACCTTTTTTCTGTATGTATCTCACATTTTCTAATTTCATTAACATTCTTGCGAGTATTGCGTAGAATATCCAGAATGTCACATATTTGCAGTCTTTGCAACACATGCTGTCTTTGTGGTCAAAACCTGGCACAAATAATAAAAATTGCAAATGAAAGCAATGCATCTTTTATTGGGTTAAAGTAAAATAAGCTTAGTAATATAATGCTGAAGTTATTAGATTATTAAAATCCAATGCATTTAGATGCTTAATAGCTACTTACATTAAAATCACACGAGGTTCAAGGAAATTAATTACACATCACGTCCACCTCATCAGGTATAAATGTCTTCGTCTCTTCAGCCAGGCTGCCAGCAATGTAAGAAGAAAAAGTAAAGTGCGACGTGTTTGTTCTTTCTCTGAATTTTACCCGAAACCCTTAATAATAGCAAGATAATATCATGTTTTATTGCCTTAGTTTTGTTTTCAAAATTACAGCAATGTGCGGAAGCTATCAAGGAATGTTTTTGTTTGTTATCACTGTACTTATAGACAAATGGAATAGTTGTGTCTAACCATGGGTTCCTTGTGGTGTAGCTGACGTCATTAAACATTGATCGAAGATTAATCCGTTGCTATTTAATGAAGCAATAACAGAAATGAGCAATGCTTAACTATAACATACTGTGGATTATTTTTTATATTTTGCACGAATTATATTTTAACTCTTTGTCGATTTTTTTTGTTTAACTCTTGGTTTGAGTTACTGCAATAGAATGTATTTGCCTAAATCGTCACACAAACTTGCCTGGAAAACACTTCAATCTTAAAACTTGAGTCCGAACAGATTGTAATGCTCTGTGAGCAGAACCATAACCAAAGCAAACGTGAAAGAATGTTTTAGTCATAATGTTGCAAAAATGTCAATGAAGCAAGTGGGTGAGAAGCAATGGTCACTTTAGTTCTCGAATAGCTGAAACGATCAATTTCGCATTTTTGTTGGTCAGCCTCGAATATAAGAACTTCATCTTTCAGAATCTATGTGTTTTTATTAGACCTTTCCGTACTCGTAATAATAAGATCGAAATATATTGAACTTGATAGGGCAGCTATTGTTTCAAATATCAGTATCACATGGAGAAAATCATGTACATATATTATCTCGAGAAGTGTCAGCTCTTCAGGATGAGAAAATTTATGCTAAAATGCAGTATGAGGTCAAAAAGTACCAAGACATATGCAATAAAACGATAAAGACAATAACCTAATATATAATAAATGATATATTTCGATGCTTTATGAACATTTATTTCAAAATAAATCGTTATTCTGCCAAACATCTTCTCTATTGTTGAATATTTTTAAATAATACTTAACATTTACAATATAAGTGACTTAGGTTCTGCATAGTCTACAGATAAATATTAACATTTCTGTTCACTTTTTATAGTTATTGCTTGATAATTTCTTGACTGGGGAATGATTGATATCTGTTAGTTGGCTGGTTCACATAGATCATTTCGTGGTAGTGGGGCTTCCGACATCAGAAGTCCTCTTTCAAACACCGGTGGTGAAAATAAATTAAAGCGCGGTACTTCTACGTTCTGCGCATTACCAAACTCATCCTCTCCGTTAAAAATTACAGGGCTGACGTCATAGATTGGATAGGCATTGAAAGCCATAAAAACATCAGTAGCATTAGCTGGTTGTAAGGTAAACTGCCCCAGGTTACCATATTCCATGTATAAGCACTCTGTACAGGAGCTTGATTCCGTTATTGTCAGATTACCAAAAACAAAGTTTCCATATTCTCCTTCATAATTGTCAATTAAGCGAGACGCTTTATTGTTTTGAGACAGTAATAAATTTTTCGCCTTAGAAAGAATCAAATTTTGTGATTTTGATTTTGAAAATGTTTCATGCCTTTTCATTGATTCCAGTGTATAGGAAACTAAATCTAAGTCGTTTAGAACCATAAATACCCTGTCAGATAAAATATTTTCTAATTTCTCTTTTAGTAAAGATGCTGTTCTCTTTGAATGTGGTATAGGAGGCAAATCATCAAGGATCTGACAGACTTCGGAGGCATTATAAGCAGGTTCATATCCTAGCAAGACATCCATCATAAACCTATGTACATAGACCCTTTCAAAACTATGGCCTCCATAGTTTGTGTTAAAGAATGAGCTGACGTTCATGTCAGGCAGGAAGTAAACTTCGCTGTGAAAACCACTCAAGTCCCCGGCATGATTGTGACATCGGTAACCTGTAGCAACGTCAATACATTCAATTCAAAAACGAAATGAAACAAGTGACGTGTAATATCAGAGCCACCGATGTATCATAAACTAAATCAAATAAATTTAACGGATGATAAAATGAAAACGTCTAAAAATCTAAGACGCCTTTTCAAAGACACCTCATAACTATACAGATGCTAACCTTAGTAAACCTGTAAACAAGAAAGCCTTACAACCAGTATTAGGAGCGGCAAGGGGCTGCTTGAGAAAACTAAAGTATTATTTCAGGTGTATTGTTGTATTTTCTTACTTTTAATAGATAAAATGAATATTTTGATGTTGCGTGAGCCAAGTGCTGGTTTCTGACTGCCTTCCTTTCTTTAATGGATACGTTACTTTACTTTTTTGAGATCACTAAAGTTATGCCATTATAAAGACTTAGTTATGCCATTACCTCTGTAGTGACCATCCCAGTAACCTAGACTGTATGTAGGGCTGCTGTCGGTAACTGGTTCATATGGCTTTCCCTCTCTAAAGTCATCGAAGGTGCTTTCTGGGTACCATATCCTAGTGTGCAACCGTAAGGTATTCTTATATATTGCAAAACTGCAATTTTAGCAATTTACGATTTTTTTTAATATCAAGCAAATTTTTTTTTATAAATATATGAAATAATATAGAAAGTAGTTTACATATAATTACATGAAAGCTTCAACATTAATTTTTTTTTTGCATTTTTGAGAAATTGATGAGAATATTGAATTTACAACCTGTTCAGCTGATCTTCATCTACTAACTGCGTCCCATCTGATGACATTCCTCCATTTGAAATAAATTGTATCCACCTTTAACATGAGTTATTACCGTGTATGTATAAAACTATTTCCAATAAATAGATGAATCTTCAGATTGAAAATATCTAATGGAAAAACAATGTCCAGGCTTAACATACTGCGCTAAACGATTGAGAGCAAATTATTGTTGGAGTATGAATCAACATAATAAAATAGCGTTGATGATCAAAATAAGTTTTGTTGCAATTAATTATGTAAACCTTTTAAGTATCAACAGAAAGAAAATAATGTTCACCAGCAGTTCATCCGATTATTATGCATTTTTATAAATAGGAATTTTTTAAAGCAACAATAATCAACTATCGGATACCATTAAACGCTCAAAATTTGATAATGTAAACATTTTTATAGAAACTAAAACTACGTTGTTAATGATTCATCAACGCACTTTGCCATATCTAGAGCCGTTGAACAAACTGACGCCGCAGGACCTACCAGATTGCTGCCCCTTAACAATAAAATATAGTTTTCATAATAATTTCACACAGCGTTCTGCATGGAATAATGTGTTGTGATGTATAGACGGAGACTTTGGTTTTACAGAATTTTACTATAAAATGTCTGTTATTTTTAAAGAAATCATTGTACATCTTAATACTTCCGCTTACATAACTACAACTTACCACACAGTGCAGCTTGTTCGACAATAGATTACACTTTCTCCTTTACTTTCAGGCTTCTTCTGTATTACTAAAATAAACCTCATGGACGATATGTTACGTTCCTTTTATAGTACATTTTTCGTAATTTTAGACTGCTCTTTAATAACTTACGACCACATAATGTACGGATATTCCTCAAGATCCTCTGATCCTACATAATAACCATATGGAGTGACAAATCCGTCATAATCTGGCCCTGCCGCATCGTAGAAAGTAGATGACGTCATACCCAGAGGAATGAACAACTCGTTGGATACCAGCTCCTCCCAGGACGAACCAAATATGGTTTCTAGTACCATGGCAACAACACTATACATGTGGCTATTATATAGGAATTCAGATCGCACCGGATATAATTCTTTCATAAATTGCAGCTTTCTGTAAATAAGTATCAAAATATTTTTGAGTTTTATTTGAATGCAAGTTGTTGGCGTACTTCTAGAAAATTATATAGCACATTAATTTAACATATGAAGCTTAAAAATAACGGTTCTTACATTAATTCTCGTATTTGTTAATCACCAAGAAAGGAAGAAAGAAGAACTATTTGTATTTTATGGTTTTTAATTACATTCAATGACATTTAGTAAAAGAAATGAAAAATTATTTACTACGATAATGTTAAAAATCGGTGTTTAAATTTACTTTAAATATCATACTTTAGTTTTGGACAGTGTAAGATTTAAATGTGTTAAAAATTCAGAAATACAAGATTACAAAGATTAATGCGACATTGGTTGATTCTCCCTTTATATATATTTTTGAATAAAATCTCTTACTCCATTACAATTTCTTCTCGATCTTGTACGGCATCGAACATCCACAAAGCGTCGTGCCGTGGTATCCCGGTTTGGTGGCTAATCATATCCCTAGAAATCGCACCAACAATTTTACCATTATTTCTTATAAGAAGCTGCTAACACATGGTATAACAGAAGGTTATTATAAACCTGAAGGTTGATTATATATGAAACTATGTTATATATCAAAACAATAGTCTATTAAAAATTAAGACTGACTACAAAAACATTGATCTTAATACATAAAAGACCTTGCATTTCCTTGTATAACATTCAAAGCTGATCAACGCTTAAAGTAGCTATAGCTGATGTGACATATTTTGCCAATATTGGTGTGACAATTGCAGCAATACCAACCTAAGCATTGTGTTGTTACTACGGTAACCATCACTGAAATGGAATTCTTCTCCCAAAACATCTCTTGCAAAGGTATTCCAGTCTAGTCTAAATTCGTAAGCAAATTCAGTGGATCAGAAATTGTCTACATACCTAACTTTGATGATGATGATGATCATGATGATCATGATGATGATGATCATGATGATCATGATGATGATGATCATGATGACGATCATCATCACCATCATAATCATCATGATCATCATCTTTTTCTTCTTCTTCTTCTTATTTCTTCTTCGTCTACTTCTCAATCATCATCGTCCTGATCATCATGATCATGATCATCATGATCATCATCATGATCATGATCATCATGATCATCACGATCATCATCATCATCATCATCATCATCATCATCATCATCATCATGAGAATATTACTTTTTATTGGTTGATGATACGAAAACTATGAATGACGAAAGTTGAAAGCCATTCTCAAAAAATTGTAACTTAAACCAGTTACCCAGAATGGTTTGACATAAGCTTTGCAGCTAGTGTGGCTGTAAAAGACTTGGAAACTGAAGCTATTGCGAAACGCGACTCTGCAGTAAACGGTTCTTCGTTTTCAACGTTAGAAAAACCATAACCTCTGGCCAGCTCTATTTCACCATCCTGAATTAAGTTTAACGATATTTCATCTGTCAAAATGTCACAAGGATAACACTTAAAATGAAAAACAATTCTGATTTTTATGCAACTGATTTTTTTTGCAGTTGAAAAATAATAAACATATAAAACATTTATAAATTAGAAACATAACATATAAAAATCAAATGATACCACAATATCTCAATTTATTACGTGTCATATTCGTTTTCATTTGAAACTTAGAACACTTAATGGATAAATCAAATTCGTTTTCATTTGAAATTCAGAATATTTAATGACTCTCAATGGACATAGAGATACCCGAACAAGACTGAGAGCGGCGCCTGGCATTCCCCTGCATTCCATTAATTCCTGCATGAAGCTGTCAATCATTTCTTCTTCTTCCTCGGTTAGCTCCGCCTTTATACAAGCAACTACAATAAAGCAATATAAAAGGTTTCTCATTAAATATATTATTGTCATCTTTACGAAGTGGCACAGTTATATCTGAGCTTAAGTAATATACAACTGGCGTTTGTTGTTAGATATATCTATCAATACACGAAACAACATCTGTTTTTTCACATGATCATGACCCCAGTGATTATTGCAACCGTCAAATCGTAATCACTACTTATTGCATGAATTAATGTTAAAGTGTTGAGAATTTCACCATTGCAAGGCTCATGTCACATGAAAATGTTACTTATATTTTCTAAGAAAAAATTATGATTATTATGTGACGCAAAAATTTAGAAATGTGTTTAAAATGAAAATATCTTTACTTTTAATTACAACATGATTGTATTTATTAAAATAAATGCAAATGAATGACAGCAGTAAATAATCCATTTTAATACGCTGAACGACCGAATGGAAAGGTCATAACATAACTTAACACACTTTTTGACTGATTGTTCATTTTCCCCAAACAATAACCTCTATATTTCTATAGCTTAAATAATGCTTGAAGGAAAGCTCCGGATCCGTAGGGTGAGGTCAGTGTACAGGCTTGACTGATAAACGTGTTTCTCTGACCTTTCTACTAGTTCATGTCGAATTCCGCTTTTATGTGGTTTTTCGTTATTGTTTTGTGGCTCATTGTGACTCATTTTGAAACCAACTGCTGCACTCATTTCTTTAAAAACACAAATCACTGTACTACTTGTACGATAAGCGGTAGTTTGTGTCGGCCATATTTAAAGTATCTGAAAAACTTAACTGCTGCAGCTAGAGTATTTTAGCATATAACCATAGTATTTTAATTGCTAAATAAACAAACTCTCCCGCCTTTATAAAGTTCAGTGTTTATGAAAATAATTAAACAAAAAAATATTCAATCATCTGAAATTTTGAAGAATAGATTCTAGAAGAGAAGAAAGCACAAGATATTTATCTAATTAGCTTCAATATAGCATTCACCAAAGGTCTGATAACTAAAAAAATAAAATTAGATGTAGGTCTAGTATTTCGATTTGACACAAATAAGCTTACAGTTTCATTTTAATATTCGTAAACTTTGTAATGTAGTATTTGTTTCCTTATTGTTCAATTATATATTTAGAAAAATGCCTGTTTGTGTTTTTATCTGTTTACATAGAGTGTCTATGTATATGTTTCGATAGCACGTTCCTTGTCAGGTCACAAAATAACGCTTCAATGTGTTTCGACATTATTGTCAGGTCACACAATAACGCATCAATGTGTTTCGACATCATGCGATTAATATCGGTATTACACAACAACGTAATAAAACCCTATTTAATGGTAAGATCGCTCAGTATCAATTTGAAAACAAATACAAAAAGATATAAATAGCTAAAATAAAACAAGCAAACAAAACAGAAAAGAAAACAAAAAATAAAATCAGACAACAAATAAATAAATCTTTGCTAGAATTGGCAATGAGAATCTCCATATAAATATTTTTTATAAAAATGGGATGAACAGGATGGGTGGAATTGATAGATTGTTATTTGTTACTAACGTCAAAGAATAATTCTGCATGTTTTTGATGGGGAGAAATTTATTTACGACAGAGAAACTGCCCGTGAAAAGCGAAAACGCTAAGCAAGACGACTAGCTAATATAACATTTATACTTTAATACTTTAATACTGGAATACTTTAAGAACTACTGGCACACACAAAAAAAAACAAAGTAAGAAAAAGCAATTTCTTCGATGCACCGCCAGTTTTAACCTGGCACCACTGGATCATTTAGTTAGACGTTCGTATTGTTCTGAATTCGTGGTTCAAGACACCTATCGAAAAGAACTGCATTTCACACTTAAGTTTGATTGAACTGTTGTTCTTGGCATTTAAGGAGAACTGCGTAACGCTGAAGGATGTATGTGTAATGGAGAATAATATTTACCTTTAAACATTGACATACTGAATATTCAGTTCATCAGGCCATATCTAGAAGTGGATCGTGCAGCACTTTCCAGGAATGTGGGTCCTAAATACGCTCGTTATGCATTTGAAAGGTCGTAATAGCTTGTTTAATTAATCGATATTTAAAGAATTTGTGAACAACTTCTGGATTTATGATTTGGTGCTGTTGATAAAAGTTATAATGTTTATTTTGTTCTTGAAATTGGGAAGTTGCTCGCACTGCAGTTACTGAACGCTAATAGTCTAAATTTAAATAAATATGCATTAAATAAAGATCTTTCATTTTATATGTTCTCCCATTAGCATATAGCTGCAAGAATTGGATCCGGATTTCAGATATTTGAAAAGGGATCTCGCATGGTCTGCTTTACCTAAGTGCTCAAGCTAAACGATGTTTAGAATTAGACACAGAGCTAATCATATGTCGAAGAGTCATACTGTAAAAAGCAGAAATCTCACCCAAAGAGAGGTGTGTTTAGCTGCGAACCCTGAGTCCATACAGTCTTTTTGCCGGAAAAACGTGCTAAAAACAAAATATCATTGAAAAATTTGTGGCTTCCTAGAAACTGTCAGTTCATCAAAGCATACTGCTTAATGAATGTGTCGTATTTAAGATTAACTCATTAAATTGATAAATTTACTACACATCCCCTTTCAAAAAATAGCATCTTGCTCTAATAAAGCAAAATTGAATTAGCTTCTAAATATCACACTCGTTTACATCTCGTTTCTGAACAATTTTTAGAACTATCCAAGAGGGTAGCGGAATATTATGCCCGATCTTAATTGAATCATCAGCGCTAGAAATGTTTATAAATGGGACTAAAATACAAGCCAAACAAACAGATGCAAGATAGGAGTTTGTAGTAGGGTGAAAACGCCGGTTCCACCACACTTTGTGACGTCATACTGTCTGGAAGTGACGTCATAGCGTCTGGACCGGAAGTGTTGTCTGGACCGGAAGTGTTGTCTGGACCGGAAGTGTTGTCTGGACCGGAAGTGTTGTCTGGAGCGGAAGTGATGATAAGCGTTAGGATAAGCGCGGCCATCCATGACGTGATAATGACGTCATGATGACGTCATACTGTCTGGAGCGAAAGTCTGGAGCGAAAGTCTGGGGCGAAAGTTGTTTGAAAGTGTTGGCCGAGTCAATCATCATGAGGCCAACGAACTCCACCTGTCAATCAGTGTAACCATGGCAACAGACCCTAAAAAGCCAGGACCCCCCCCCCCTCGAAATTGTAATTTTTGCATATTTATCCGTTTCAGACGATTCTGAACATTTTTCATTTTTTGGGTCGAACGACCCCCCCCCCCCCCTCGAAATTGTAATTTTTGCATATTTATCCGTTTCAGACGATTCTGAACATTTTTCATTTTTTGGGTCGACCGACCCCCCTTCCCCTCCTCGAAATTGTGATTTTTGCATATTTATCCGTTTCAGACGATTCTGAACATTTTTCATTTTTTTGGTCGACCGACCCCCCCCCCTCGAAATTGTGATTTTTGCATATTTATCCGTTTCAGACGATTCTGAACATTTTTCATTTTTTGGCTCGACCGACCCCTCCCTCCCCCCCCCCTCGAAATTGTAATTTTTGCATATTTATCCGTTTCAGACGATTCTGAACATTTTTCATTTTTTGGGTCGACCGACCCTCCCCCCCCCCCCTCGAAATTGTAATTTTTGCATATTTATCCGTTTCAGACGATTCTGAACATTTTTCATTTTTTGGGTCGAACGACCCCCCCCCCCCTCGAAATTGTAATTTTGCATATTTATCCGTTTCAGACGATTCTGAACATTTTTCATTTTTTGGGTCGACCGACACCCCCCCCCCCAGGACTTACTATGTACCGACCCCCCCCCCACCCCCCCCCCCTAGGCGAGCAACATTCTGTCAAGTCAGCTTCAGTTCCATCAGAGGGGTATATAAGGGATGAGCATCCAGCAGTGACAGTCATTTCGGTGAGTGGAGCAAGGAAGCAATTGGATCACATCAGATCCAGGGATGACATCCAGTGACAACTATTTCGGTAAGTGTTTATTGAAACTTTATAAATAAAAAGTGAACTTTGTAAACAAACTTTGTAAACAAACTTTAGTCATTTGCATAATTGAAACTTTGTAAACAAACTTTGTAAACAAACTGTGTAAACAAACTTTAGTTATTTGCATAATTGAAACTTTGTAAACAAACTTTGTAAACAAACTTTGTAAACAAACTTTGTAAACAAACTGTGTAAACAAACTTTAGTTATTTGCATAATTGAAACTTTGTAAACAAACTTTGTAAACAAACTTTATAAACAAACTTTATAAATAAACTTTGTAAACAAACTTTATAAACAAACTTTATAAATAAAATTTGTAAACAAACTTTGTAAACAAGCTTTATAAATAAAATTTGTAAACAAACTTTGTAAACAAACTTTATAAACAAAATTTGTAAACAAACTTTGTAAACAAACTTTGTAAACAAACTTTATAAACAAACTTTATAAACAAAATTTGTAAGCAAACTTTGAAAACAAACTTGACTTATTTACATAATTGAAAATTTGTAAACAAACTTTATAAACAAACTTTGTAAACAAACTTTGTAAACAAACTTTGGTTATTTGCTTAATTGAAACTTTGTAAAACAATACCTTTCGTTATACTTGGTCGATTTATATGAAAATTTCACCATTTGATTCAGTTTTATGTAAAGTTTTGTTATAAAGTAGTCATAGGCTATTTGCGCAGCTGGCTGTATGCATTTTTACCGCCATTTTAACTTAAAATTGTGATAACTTTCGTTATAACTTTCGTTATAGTTGACTGAAAATTTCACCATTATAGTGCTTCTTCGCGGATGAATACCATTTGGCAGACCATTTAACTTCACCGCTAGATGTCTCTGCTGTGTAGCAGTGCAGCAGTACAACTGTAAGTGAGATATTCATATACACAAGTAAAATTCTGCTGAGTCAGCATTTTTGAACAATTTTTGAACAAGTTACACACCATATTTTGATTACATGGAAGTAGCATAAAAGCATGAGTGAAACATGTCAACTAGTCAACAAGTGATACATTCTGCTGAGTTAACACACCATTGAAGGGGTATAAAAGGAAGAGTGAAACGTATATTTTACTTCATTTCATTTCTAGCAGTTGAAGAAACAACAACGATGGCAACAGTCTACTGTCATGATTGTGATGTGACATTTCCATCTCTGGAAGTGTTCGTGACACATAGATGTAAACCAGCTAGGTTGAAACGTGCTCGTGAAGAGCTTGTTGAGCAGATTGAAGTCAAGAGACGAAAGACCTTACAAGATGATGTTGAAAGATCTGATCCAGTCCTCTGCGGTGAATGTATTAAAATATTTCCATCTTTGGATGCATTTGAGACGCATGCATGTGCTGAGATGGAAAATGTGTCTCATGAAGAACAAAGAAAGAAAGAGACAGGACAAGTAGGCAGAGGCAGAAGAGTGAGTCTTGGTGAAAACGCACAGGAAAGACGGTTTGAGCCTGAAGATGGATCGGATTTGCTACTCGAAATGCGACAACAAGAGAACCGGATTAAGAGACATTTGCTAGAGACGTTAAACCGTGGCATGAAATGGTACATTGTCGTACATGCACGCTTCAAGAAAATGACACCAAATGTTGAAGGCGTGATGGTAGAACAAGTGGATAATGCCTTCATCAGTAGTCCGACATATGCAGCATACAATCCAACAGATATTGAGAAGGACTTGCCAGAAGCCTATAAAGAATTGTTTACCAGGTTTGATGAACATGAGCGACAAGGCTCTGGCTGGGTGTTGGATAACATATTATTCATTGAAGTGCATACAGCTACGTCAGCGCCACTGGAAGCGAGCAGTTTTATCCCACTACCGAAGAAAGTAAAGAATACAGGAGGTGTGTTAAACATTCAGAATAAAGACAACAAATGTTTCTTATGGTCTGTATTGGCTCACCTTCACCCTTCAACAGATAGAAACCCACAGCGTGTGCATCAATACAAAGCATTTGAGAACGAATTGAAGGTAGAAGGCATGACATTTCCCACACCGATTACAGACATTCCAAAGTTTGAAAAGGAGAATGATGTGTCCATTAACGTGTTTGGATATGAACATGATGTCGTTGTTCCCATACAACTCAGTCGAAACACCAGCGCCAACAGCGCGAGAGAAATCAATTTGCTTTTGATTAGCAATGACAAGACAAGACATTACTGCCTCATCAAGAATTTCAGCAGACTGATGGCTTATCGATCAAACCATCAGCATGCAGCTTTTTATTGTTTCAACTGTCTTCACGGGTTTATGCGACAAGATCTGTTAGATGAGCATCGCGAAGTGTGTGGCAAGCATGGCGCACAACGTTTATCATTCCCCAAGGAACCCTTCATCAAGTTCAAGAATGTAGCCAAACAACAGCGAGTCCCTTTTGTGATTTATGCCGACTTTGAATGTTTCACGAAAAAGCATGAAGGAGACAGGTATCAGCATCATCGTCCAAACAGCTTTGCCTATGTGGTTGTCAGCCAGTATGATACACGTGCTCCAGTCGTGTATCGAGGAGATAATGCTGTGAAAGTCTTTTTAGACCATATGGTGACTGAGCGTGATCGTATTGTGCATGGTTTACAACAGAAAAAGAAAATGGTGATGACTCATGAAGATGAAGAGGATTATAAGAACGCCACAGATTGTTACATTTGTCATGAGCCTCTAGGAGCAGATCATGTGAGAGATCATGACCATATCAATGGCAAATACCGCGGAGCTGCACATAGTCAATGCAATTTGATCATGGAAGAAATTGGAAAGTTCAAAAACGAAAGGATTACAGTCATTCCCAACACCGTTGAGAAATATATTGCATTCACCATGAGCAATCTGAAATTTACAGACAGTTATCAGTTCATGAGTACTTCTCTACAGAAGTTGGTCTCCAACCTGGCAGCAGAAGGGAAAGACAACTTTTATCACATGACGTCACACATTCACGATAGTGACCAACAAGAGTTACTGTTGAGAAAGGGAGTGTACCCTTATGATTACGTGGATGAGCCATCCAAGTTTGCTGAAACACAACTGCCGTCCAAGGACAAGTTTTACAGTCTGCTCAGTGAAGAAGACATTAGCGATGAGGATTATGCGCATGCGCAGAAGGTGTGGGAGACATTCCAGTGTACTACATTTGGTGAATACCATGACTTGTACCTGAAATCAGATGTGTTGCTGCTGGCTGACGTGTTTGAAAACTTTCGTCACGTATGTCTCAACACGTATGAATTAGATCCAGCTCACTACTATACAGCGCCAGGACTGTCCTGGGATGCTATGTTGAAAGCGACAAAGGTGAAATTGGAATTGATCAACGACATTGACATGTATCAAATGGTTGAACAAGGTCTACGTGGAGGAATATCTGTCATCACACACAAGTATGCGAAAGCAAATAACCCCTACGTAGCAGATTACGATCCCACGAAACCAACCAACTACTTGACGTACCTGGATGCAAACAACTTGTATGGCTGGGCCATGTCGCAAAGCATGCCGGAAAGTGGATTTATGTGGGTGAGCGAGCCAGAATCCATTGACTTTATGGATGTGGATGAAGATGATGAGATTGGGTACATTTTAGAAGTGGATTTGGAATACCCATATTCAATCCATGATCATCATAATCACTACCCAGTGGCTCCGGAACGGAAATGTGTGAAAGTGGGAGAATTGTCAAAACATAGTCAGAAGCTACGGAAAGATCTAAACATGAAAGGCAAACCTAGTGAAAAGCTCATTCCCAACCTGTGTGACAAGATGAAATATGTGCTTCATTATAGAAATTTACAGCAATATGTCTCACTGGGATTGAAAGTCACGAAGGTGCATCGTGCCATCATGTTTGCACAGAGCAAATGGTTGGCAAAATACATCTCCTTAAACACGGAAAAGAGAAAGTTGGCCAAGAACCCGTTTGAGAAAGACTTCTTCAAACTGATGAACAACTCTGTGTTTGGCAAAACCATGGAAAATGTGAGAAAGCGCATGAATGTGGAACTCGTTCACCAGGAAAAGCGGTTCAAGAAACTTGTGGCCAAACCTTCCTTCCACAAATTTAGAATTTTCAACGAAGATTTGACCGCGGTACATTTGCGCAAAGTGGATCTGCTTCTGGATAAACCCATTCAATTTGGGTTCACCATTCTCGACCTCAGCAAGGTGCTCATGTTCCACTTTCATTACAACTACATCATGACCAAGTATCCCAACGCCAAACTCTTGTTCAGCGACACCGACAGTCTATGTTATGACATAGAAACGGACGATATCTTCAAAGACATGCAGGAAGATGCCGACTTGTTCGACACAAGTGACTATCCCCCAGATCATTTCCTACATTCCAACGTGAACAAGAAAGTGCTTGGGAAAATGAAAGATGAGACGGTGGGCATTCCCATTGAAGAGTTTGTTGGACTTCGGCCGAAAATGTATAGTATGATGTATGGTGGGAAAGAAAAACGTACGGCTAAAGGCATCACTCGCGCGTGTCAAAGACGGATGAAACATCAGCAGTATAGAGACAGTTTGTTCAACTAAACGCAAACGATAACCACAGGGCATATCATTCGAAGTCATGACCACCAGATTTTCTCGGAGAAGTTGAGGAAAGTGGCTCTCTCTCCCTTTGATGACAAGCGATATGTGATGAGTGATGGCTATTCCACTTTGGCGCATGGGCATTACAGTATATAAGGGGGAGACACTTCAACTTTAGAGTCAGTTGAAGTGTGAACACTGAAGCGTCAACATGAATCGGAAAAGATCTGCAACAACGGATATGGATACTCTTTCTGATACAGTGAAAGACATGAATGTGAAACATCCTGACACTACCATCAAGAAATTAAAAGTGGAGACGGCGACGGCGACGGCACCAACACCACAGTCGTGGGATGGAATGCTTTCTCTGGGCAATGGAAAGTATATCAAGATTATGAAACAAAGTAATGAAGGTGTGATAAACATTCGCAAATACCTCAGAGATGAGGGGACTGGAAAAAACCGTCCAACGAAAAAGGGAATTTTGCTGACAATACCTGAATGGAAAATGCTGAAGAAGCAGGTGAAAGAAGTGGATAAAAGGCTTCGCAGACAAGACGACAAGTCATAACAAGGTAACAATCATGAATGCACTCATGTTGGACGATGGTGTTTACCTTAAAGTTAATGAGAGGAATGAAGTGATGATGGGTTCTCGGAGAAGTTCTGCTTATCGGTTTAAACCTGAAGTGTGGAAAGACTTTAAAAACATACCGCTTGAACCTGGGTTTAAACGCAGACTTGAAAATAAACTGGAAGTGACGGTGGCTGAATATGATTCTAAGATACGTGTGACATTCTGTAGAAATCTTTTACAGGATTATCCAAAGGATTATAAGGGAGTTGTGCCAGATACACCCTATGCACAGTTGATCTTCTTTGATATCAAGAACTGGCGCGCAGCCTTACGATTCCTAGAAGCGATACAACATCCACTGTTCAACATCATCCGAGTATAAAATACATTGACGAGATGGAAGACTATGTGTTGGATTATGAACCCATGACATATGGATTCTCATACATGAGAAACTTATGTGATGATATTGTGCTACGACATTTTGGACAGTATCTCGTCCTATCGCTTGATGACCAATCCGTGTTGAAGGATCATCTAGACAAGTTGAGAATACCCGGCTTTCTCCTAGCAGTCTCAAATGAATTAGAAGTGCGTGTGACTGAGAACGGTCTAGACGTGTTTGTACAATTTCGCCAATATGACGAGCTTACAGAACACTACGACATCATCACCCTCAGCACAGTGGAATGGAACGCGCTGTTACAAGCATTGGATTGGAAAGAACCTAACGCTTGAATTCAAAGAGTATGGAATACAACTTATGCGGGGTACCAAATCCATTGAGCTGCCACAACCTATGCGTGTGATGGACATAAATGAAGAAGGATATGAACTGAAACTGTCTGAACATGTTACTGTGAAAGTGATAAAGTTTGGTGATGTGTGTTATGTGAGCTTTCATAGCATTTACAAACATGGATGTAATGTCTATGATACCTATATCAATTTAGATTCTAATGAATGGCATGCATTGATGAATGTATTGAAAAAATGAATGTGATTGTAAATAGACTTTGTAAACTTTGTAAATAGACTTTGTAGTTAAGAATTTTGTAAATAGTGTAAATAGACTTTGTAAATAAAAGTTTGTAAATAGTGTAAATAGAATTTATAGTTAAGAATTTGTAAATAGTGTAAATAGCGTTTGTAGTTAAGAGTTTGTAAATAGTGTTTGTAAACTTTGTAAACTTTGTAAATAGTGTTTGTAAACTTTGTAAATAGTGTTTGTAAACTTTGTAAATAGAACACAATAAACAAGACAGTTGTTTGAAACTTGGGTTGTTTTATTTAACAACAACAACTTAACTAATATAACAACAACAACAACAACAACAACTTAACTAATATAACAACAACTTAACTAATATAACAACAACTTAACTAATATAACAACAACATTAATAAAACAGTGGTTTATAATGTCTATATACAAAATCCTTTACAATAAAATCACCATCCTTTCTTTTTAATATATTCACAATATCAAACATACTCTGACCTCGAGCTCTATGTAATATATAATATACACAATAAAAACCACATGATGATGATATTGGCGTTTGTAATGAGATAGAATTATACATATAGTCATTTCTTAAAAACATGTCTAAACGATCATCGAGAGGGAATAGTCCATAAGAGTCAAAATATTCCACAGGGTCTTTATCATAATACACTGCCACCCAATGTTCTCCTGGTTCATCTTGATCGTCTGTGTTGATCACATAGGCGCCGCGTTGTAAAGATGGTAACTGGTCCATGGCAAACACGCCTTGAAACAAGTCTTTGGTCATGACATCATGGCTTAGGATGGCATCAATCTGCTTCGTGTTCATGACTGGTAGTCGAATTGGATGCTGCGATTTGCACTGATCTCAATAATGTTGTCAAATTCAGCATAGACAATGACATTGATGGTAGGTTGCAAAGCCGTAGCAAAGTTCATTTCTAGCCGCAAATTCCCATGCTTGATCAGGGGGAAATGATCATCACCATCATAATCCGGTGTTAAGTCAAACGAAAATAAAGCATAACCTCTAGGCCAATCTTCCCGTTTTATAATGGAACTTTTCTCACCATTCAATCGATCAAACGATTTGTAAAGCGTTTCAAAAGCGTCCAGGTATTTGTTCTGTGTAATGTCAAGCTTGAGAGGTTTGGATAGAACTGGTTCACCATCCGTGTACAGTTGCATATAGTCCAGATCAAAATGTTTGAAATCATATGGATTCCTCAATATTGATCCACCAAAAGCTTCATTATGAACCAGACCAATAACAATACGATTTGGTAATTGACCCAAAAAGATGTTATCTTTCACAAAAGACTGAAATCCTGCTGGAATAGCCAAGACTTTACATTCTTTTCTAGTGATGATGATCTTGGCAGGACTTTTCATCAATGCATCTGTATGTCCTAACTGAATACCTGGACTCACCCTCACTTTGCGAATGGTTAAAAATGCCTCTTTCACTTCTACCTTATAGGTATTATCTGCAGCCATCAATACATAGTCATCTTTTTGTCTATGGAAACGCAATTTCTAACTGATGCCATTCGGAAGATAACGATCCTGCTCAAACAAATCTATCCTTAAACCACCTGCGAGCATAACATCACGGCTAAGACGAGTATGTAAATAACGATGATGTAAGCCATTATTGCCTTGCTCAGCCAAGTCACCACCGTCGGCATTGACATGAAACCCGGATACATATTGTTCATGATTAGGTCTTTTCACCTCATGACTATTCATTGACCCAGCAGTATCCTTGTACATGAGACGCATAGAGCGCTCAGAATGTAGACTTTCTTCCGAATCATGGATGAGATGAGAGATAATGCTGGTATAACCATGAGTATTGTTGCTATGCGAAACCAAACGATCATTCAGAAACAATTCAATATTAGACCATAACCCATTAAACACACCATTGATGCAAGAGACATTATCATCTGCGCCACACTCTGTTCCATCAGCCTTTAGAATGCGACATACAATATGAAGTTTGCTGTTCTTTAAATCTAGATATTCTTCTGTGCTCGCAGGAATGTAGAATTCTATTGGAGCGCCTTCTCTAATGCTTGTAAGTGGTTGATAGTCAACATTATAACTTTTCTCTACGGCAGTTTGCGTTGGTGGTACGTGAAACCATTCCAATGGAGAAAGACTACATTCACACGAATGATTATGAATGAGAGACATGATTTCAAAGGATATCTTTGCGATATTTTGATGTTATCCGTCTGGCTGTTTTTCGTCTTCTGGCACGTTTCGTTGGTTGCACACGCTTTTGTTCTCCAAACACACGTTCTGCTACTCGGCCCGTCACATCTTTCGCGACATTCTTTGCAGCCTTCTTAAGATGTGGCGCAACGATCTTAGCCCCAGCCTTAAGTAGTGGAATAGCTTTGCGAGCCAATGATCCCAGTATTGAACCAATACCATCGCCATATTGGATTCGCGCTCCTTTGAATCCTGGTAATTCCCCGCCCACTTGACGAAGAAAATGGTTGCGATATGCAGACGGATCGTGTGTATAGGCTTTCATAATGCTTTTGGTCGAAAATGAAGTTTACAGATCACCTTTCCAGTTTGAAATGGAACAATATGGCCTGTGTCGTCCTTAATATTCATTTCTATCACGTCAAATTTGGACGTGTTTACAGGAACATAATGCGGTTCGCCATACGTTTTCATGATAATATCGCCATCATGGCCTTGTATGCCAACAGAACGTAGTAAGGGAACATAATAATCACCAACAACTTGTGGTTCACAAATGCTACAATACACATACAGTGTATAAAACCCCTGTTTCACATCCGCTTTATGGTCAGCTGTACATGTTTCAGTATACCATTGATCTGGGATAAATCCTAAAATCTCAGCCAATCCAGCGGAGAATGACACTTCAAAGCCATAATTTAGAAATAGAAAAACACGTCGTCTAATCTTATCATACTTTATCCGAATAGCTTCTTTAAGTTCATCTTTCATAGAATTAGTCGCTTCTTCATTCACTGCCTGACATATTTCTTGTATGGATCTATAGTAGCCATAAGGAATATTAATAGTCTCAAGTGTCACTGTCAGTGGTTGTTGTCGATACTGAATAGAATAGTCCATGTCATGTCTCGTGGTTGTCCATGTATGTGGATATTGAATTTCAGCTAAAGCCACTTCATATTTTCCATTCAGATAGATGGTTCGAGGCATACGAATTTGATAATTCGAAGCCTTGTTGTTGGGATAATAGGTCATACTCGCATTGCTAGGCAAAGTGATGTAAAAGCTTGTCGACTCCATGATGGGAACTAAATGGTATAGGTGCGTTGACGTTGTCTATATACTTCACGATAGCGCGCGCCATTCGACCAAGTATGCCAAATCTCATCCTCATTCACATGGTCTTTTATTTTTCCTTCACAACACGCGCTTGTACATCTTATTTTTACAGGAATAGTTGGTTTATCTTCCTGACAACAACAACATAGCTCTTTCAACCATATTAAAAATTTTCCCATCCTTCAGGAAACTGTCTTTGTTGACGTTGTTTCATTTCTGTTGTAATGTCGTCACGAGTGGTCTTTTTACTAAACATTGTTTTTGGAATATTAGCATCTACAATTTCCTGGATAAATGGATGCCAGCCATATGGTGGTATGGCTCGTTCTTTTCTTCTTGTCGCCACCAATGCTTCTTTCATCAAATCAACCATGTTGGAATTTGCTATAATATCACCCGTTTTCAACACAAGTTCATTCTTCTCTGACCATGTCGTACCATATTTCTTCAGTTCGGCTAAAAGTTGTGTTATTTTTCCATGATAGATAAGTTGAAAATGACTTAAAAATAACTTTTCTGGCTTTTCAGGTGATGATGATGATGATGAGGGCTTTTGCTGCCTAGACTGACTTGTTCGTAAATGACGACCAAGAAGTTGAGACATTTCTATAGCCTTTTCACGTGTTCGTTTCCCACGTAAAAGTGTATTCACTTTCGTTTTGATATCATTTTTCTTTTCTAGCAACATTTTATATTCATATTCAGGAATGAGGACCAACAAGGGCAATGCCAATCTAGCAATAACTCCAATGAATCCTCCTTTCTGATTAATCAACTTCTTTTTTCGTCGAAGGGATATTTTCTTATCTGCTAGAGTACGAAGCGTATGACGTTCACGTTTAAATTCCTTAAACCGTTTTGAGCTTAAGGGTAAATGTCCTTGCAATATATTCAAACAAATTTCAAACAAGCTTGTTAATTCCTCTTTTGTAGCTTGCTGTAGCAAGGATTTGCGTCGTTTAGGCCCACTGCGTGCAAGCAAATGAAGAAACGGCTGGTTCGCTCGAATACGTTTAGACATCTTGACTGCGAATGGTCAAATGAGTTGGTTCTTGTTCATACACTGCTTTATCAATATAGATATAATGTGTATCTTTTGGTAAAATGCCTGTACGAATACGTAGTTGATCATTTGTCTTTGGTTTTTAATCAATGAATAAATAACCATGAGGTTTGCTAGTAGCATCTTGATAGGCTTCTATGAGAAATTGAGATCTTCCAGGATACATTTGTCGTGCTAATGTACTAATTTGTTGACTGTCTCTCGGATTTTTAAACAGAATGATATAATGTGTATTCAAACTAATATTTCGCATCTCTTTCCCATGATGGAATAAATTATGTACAATAAAGATAATGCTTAGATTTTGATGACTGCTGCCAACACTAAAGAGACGTGTCATACGCTCATCACTATGACATTTGGTCATTAAGTCATCAATGATAAGTAAGTTTGGTTTCTTCGGGTTAAAACGCTCTTCAATATCATCTGGAATGCCTTGGTAAAATTCCACGCCTTTCATTCCCTTGTACAAAGGCTGATCTGCTGCATAAAGCCATAAAATGCTTTTTGGAGAGGGTTTAATCAACTTTTGTTCTAGAATTTCCTTCACCAGAGACGTTTTGCCACTGCCTGTAGGTCCAGAGACCAAACATGTAAATGGATGCTTCATTGTTGAATGTCTGTTTCTTTCACCCAACTGTTAAACTTGTTTGGCCAACCTAACCACTTGACAAATAATTCTTTCACACCTCCTCGTCTTTTACGTGTTTTCAAGACTTTTTCAATTCTATAAATAGATTCAATATCTTTGGTCACTTTCTGCAGTTCTTCTTCATAGAAATGGCCATCAATATCTTCGTCTAAAAAGTCTTTCACACGATACAAATGTATTCCTTGCTTCTTACAACGATGTGTGACAATGAAGACTTCTTGCGTCCATTTGATGTGATAATCGCGTTGAAACACATATTTAATGTGGGAAATGCGAACATGATCGCCAATGTTAAATTTGTACTTCTTCTTCTTCTTCGGTTTCAATTTCAGTTTGTCGACATACATATACTTCCACACTTTTGATTCGTTGTCTTTACGAATCTCGGCTGGAGCATATTTATTAGGAAGAGAACCATGAGGTCTATGGTTGTAATTGTACACCAAGTCTGGAAGAATGTCTAAGTAACGGTAAGTTTGATTATGTAGAAAATACCGATACATCATTCCCTTCAGAGTACGAATGACTCTTTCAGCAAAGTTGGCTTTAGTTTCATTCTTTGTGGTATAAGCATGAATGCCTTCTTTCTTCAAAAATGCTTTAACCCATCTGTTTTTAAATTCTGTTCCTTTATCAGACCTTAGAGTTCGCGGTCTTCGTCGTGTGTCATGAAAAATCTTTTGGAAAGCTTGTATGACGCTGGTATTTGATTCATTAGGTATTGGCTGTACCCAGACATATTTGGAAAACACATCAATGACAATGAGTAAAAAGCGTATGTTATCATTATAGGGAGCTATGTTTCCTATATCAGCCAAATCAATATCCCACATATCATCAATGCCACGTGTAATCACACGTTGTCTTTTGAACCTGTATTTTACAGGTTGGAGTAAACTGAAAGCATCTTGATCCTGTGGCCATTTCTTCACTTGTGAATGTGTGACTGGTTGATTATGTTTTCGTAAGATGTGATACAGTTTGTAAGGACCAGCAAATGCTCCAGGCTGTCCAGGTTTGAAGTAAATATTGGTCAAGTAGTCTTTCCACGTCGACATGGTCACACCGAATGAAAACCACCTTCTCAACAGAACAGCTTTTATTTTATAACTCAACCAACATCACTTAACTAACATAGTAACTTAACTAACAAGTTTTTTACAAATCAAGTATGGATACAATGGTATGAATCACTGGAGACCATTGGTCTTCAATGAACATTAACCAATGACTGAGTTCATCCAATGTAATAGCATGTACACCATATTTCTCACAACGTTGATTTGCATTCTCTAACACTTTATCTAAATGAATGTAATATTTAGCTTCATTCCAATATGTATAAACACATGCAGTATGACAAGTATGTTCTGAACACTCTTCATGTTGACAAGCAGGACAGACTAAATAAGCAAACTTTTTTACAGCGGATAACATTTCTTCACAATAAGCTTTTTGCACAATATATTGTCTCAGTGTCATGTCCGCCATTATGCAGTCTTGTGAGTCTTGAATCAATGCAGCAAAAGTCTGTCAGGTTTAGCAAGTTATGCTGCTCCGGCAATGTAGCACAAGTCTGTCAGGTTTAGCAAGTTATGCTGCTCCGGCAATGCAGCACAAGTCTGTCAGGTTATGCTGCTCCGGCAATGCAGCACAAGTCTGTCAAATTCAGCAAGTTTTTTTCCAGTTGCTGTTCACTTAACACACTTCTCCATGTTCACACGTCTGCACATCAAGTCTCACACAACAAGATTCTCCATGTTGACTTTGTTTCTGTTGTTTTATTCTGACATGTCGGTTTCTTCCTGTAATAAAATATCTTTTAATATATTTGCTGCCTCTTCTATCATGTTCTTTCTTTGTTTACGTTGAAAACACTCACATAAAACTAAATTTGCTAGTAAGAAAAACATTGTTATCAATTCACTATGTTGTCATAAACATGTTTTAAAAGGTTTTTATATAACTTACTTGATAAAGCTGCTCGGTTTCCTCTTCTTCTTTACAACAATCTCTCAAATGATCCACTACGGTGAAATATACTTCCACATCAGTGCGAGCAGAATAAAGCGCAGAATCAAAGTCAAAGTCAGGATCTTCTTCTATTCCAATTTTATGACATTCTCCAAGAAATCTTGAATGCAGTTCAATCACATCAAGACTATGATGTACAACATCCCAAAAAGCATCCAAATGATAAAGTTGATAGTCTGGAGTGCCACAGCAAGCAAGTTTAGCAATCATCAAGTCAATATAAGCATTTTTAAAACATGCATCCATCTTGATTCAGTGTGTCTTGTGAGCTTTTTACTTTGCTTCACTGACTTTAAGTACTCCACACTTGCCGCAGAAGTTGTTTGGTTCACACAACTTGCAATTATACTTGTGGCAGTGGCAATGATAATCTTCCACATATCCACAAGCACCACAATAGTCGCAGGTAAGTCCAAGTTGATTTTGTACGTTCATGTTCTCCAACTGAACTTCAGTCAGCCTTTTCTTGGATAGCTTTGACACCTTCATCCGACCATCCTTTTGCAGCTTGATGATCGTTTTCTTGTCATGACATTCCTCACATGGTGATAGGGCTGAGTTGATGTTGTCCATCTCCTGAAGCAGTGTCTCCCATTTACCATCATTCATGTTGATGTGATGTGTGTATTCTTTCCCTTCAAACCGTGACGTGCGCACAAAACTCACATAACGCATATCCAAGTATGAAATGACTTCAAGCCACTTCGTTTGCGTTAAGTATAGTTTGAAGCCAATGTCGCGTAAATTTTTCAAGCTCTGGCACACAATCTTCCACAAAGATGGTGAATAAGCACACCATCTCTCTCCACGTGTGATGCGTAGAAATGGCCCATATTCTCCATACTCCACAGTAATGGTTAAGTTAGCACTAATTTTAAAGCTGCTGCTGCGCTGCGTTGCGTTGCTTGTCTTGTTCTCCATGGCTGCAACAATGTATTGATGATCCACTCCCTCCAACTGTCTGCTGAGAAATGACTTCACTCTGCTGAGTCCACTCCCTTTTATACCCAACTGTCTGCTGAATCAGCTCCCTTTTCAAAGAACTTGCAAACGTTTGAATTCACTTCAACTCGCCCATGGTTGAATCGAACAAGGTCTGATACATTATTTGGAACATCATCATCATAATGTAGAATAATTCTAGTAGCTACAACTAACATGAGGTCAGTTGCCCAAATTGTATTCGCGTTGATAAATGCTAAATCAATGTTGTAAGTTGATAGTAAATGCAGTTCTTCACATTCATGTAGAAACGAGCGGATGAAACGATCTCTTGGAATAGCCTTTCCCACAGCTTCCCAATGCATATGCAAATTCTTCACTTGCAGCATCCAATCCGATTCAAAAGCAGGAAGCTTTGAAAACACATAGTCAATATAGTTCACTTTGAAGACGTCATCCATAGTCATACATCTGTCAAGAAGTAATGCCGACATTGTGAAGTATTTTCTCGTCACTCTTCCTTTTATAAAACTTTGATGGTATCTGGTGTGTAACTTGTTCAAACTTATTCAATACTCGTTCAAAAATTGTTGACTCAGCAGAATGTATCACATATATGTTTCACTCATGCTTTTATGCTACTTCCATGTAATCAAAATATGGTGTGTAACTTTGTTCAAAAATTGCTGACTCAGCAGAATTTTACTTATGTATATGAATGTCTCACTTACAGTTGTACTGCTGTACAGCTGTAAAGCAGAGAAATCTAGCGGTGAAGTCCGGTGGGGGGGGGGGGGGGGGGGTCGGTCGACCCAAAAAATGAAAAATGTTCAGAATCGTCTGAAACGGATAAATATACAAAAATCACAATTTCGAGGGGGGGGGGGGTCGGTCGACCCAAAAAATGAAAAATGTTCAGAATCGTCTGAAACGGATAAATATGCAAAAATTACAATTTCAAGGGGGGGGGGGGGTCGGTCGACCCAAAAAAATGAAAAATGTTCAGAATCGTCTGAAACGGATAAATATGCAAAAATTACAATTTCGAGGGGGGGGGGGGGTCCTGGCTTTTTAGGGTCTGTTGCCATGGTTACACTGATTGACAGGTGGAGTTCGTTGGCTTCATGATGATTGACTCGGCCAACACTTTCAAACAACTTTCGCTCCAGATTTTCGCTCCAGACTTTCGCTCCAGACAGTATGACGTCATCATGACGTCATTATCACGTCATGGATGGCCGCGCTTATCCTAACGCTTATCATCACTTCCGCTCCAGACAACACTTCCGGTCCAGACAACACTTCCGGTCCAGACAACACTTCCGGTCCAGACAACACTTCCGGTCCAGACGCTATGACGTCACTTCCAGACAGTATGACGTCACAAAGTGTGGTGGAACCGGCGTTTTCACCCTACTGTTTGTCTTGGACAAACCCCCTTATGATCCATAGATATCGTGTAATGATTCGTTTATCGTAGCGTTTTCTTCTGTAAGGGTTGGCCACAGCGCTGTTGATGTTCTTCCTGAGGTTTTCCTGAAACCTTTCTGCGTCAATGCTTCCAGAGCTAAATGCCTCTGAAATCCGCGTGCTTCCGACCACCCTGCAGTTGAGTTCATCGATTCCGACAACATCTTCATTAGGCAGAGCACCTCTCAGAGCGCCATATTATTGAACCTCTGCAATAACGAGAAAGTACAAGAGAATAATAATGATAATAATAATAATAAAAATAATACAAGTAAAGCTAGTGAAATTTGCTATTGTTATTTGCCAATAAAGCATTTCGTAAATAAGGATTAAATTTAAACTTTTTTTGCAATGATGTAGGAGTATTCCCAAATGATCACCTTGAATAAGATGGGATCGCCTCACACAGTGTCTTGTGCTATAGCTGTTGGTGTTCTTCGTGAGACTTTTACTAAAATCCCTGCGGATATAGTTACGTGTAAGTACTCTTTCTGCTCAATGCACACCTCCAAAATACCTCCACATTTAGTTTACTGTTACTTGTCTGTTCCCATACAAAATGCCTTCAAAAGGTGTTAGCACCATTGGTTACATGGCTGCTTATTATTATTCAGTTTCATGTAAGTTTTTGAGTGATCACGGAAACAATATAACTAAAACAAAATGAGAATTGAGGACACTGTTGCAATAAGTGCAATACACTGGTATAGCTGTTGAATTAAATAAAGCAGTGACAAGAAATTAAATAAAACTGATAAAGTTAAGTAATACATTGGGTACAGTTCGACGCCCCTGTTGTTCAGTTAGAAGACTGAGCAGAAATGTCAAAACTACGTAAGGCATCTTGAAGAATTATTGCCTAAAATAAGCAAAAAGTCAGGCTTAAAGTCTATATTTTCCAGTGATACAGTTTCTCTCTAATGACAATGTGTATTGATGAGGGTTTTTCATTCTCATTTTCTCACGATTAGTATACGCAAAGCAGCTGGGAAAAGATTTTAAGTCATTTACATTATAAATTACAAACTTAAGACTAAGGTCACTTAATGGTCTTTATTAAGTGGCACTTCTGCATATACAAATTTATTGCAGTGTTAATGCAACGGTTTTGTGGATGGAATCGACGAAAATAAAATCATTGCTAAAATATTAAGATGGAGAAGCCTTCTAAGGGTGCATTCTAAAAGACTATAGAGGCATGGTAGTTGATATGTATCGAAACGAATTGATGTGCTTGCTTCCAACAAGATTACTCACTTATGGCAAAGACTTTACAAGACTTGAGACGAGAAACGACATATTTTGCCATGCAGAAGTAACCTCTAACATGATTTCTGAGACTACCTATAAATGTTATCTATTGCACATTCCTCATTACTAAACTTTATGAATTGATTTATATGAGATAGATTGATGGGCAGAGAGGCTTGGTACATTATATTCGGTGAATAACATGAACAGTAGAAAGTATCGAATGCATAAAATTGTACTCAATTTCCACAGTTTCGGTTCCTAAAGGCTATGCTTATGTTCACTGTTGTTAGATGAACAAAAAACTTTTTGCTTAATTTATCAGCTAAAAATGAAAATTTTTGATACAACTATTTTTGTGTTTACTACAAAGCTAAAGTAACAAAAGAGTTTAGGTATGGCGTCTAAAATTATTTACACTTATTGTCTGCTGTGTTTACCTGGGCACTTGTCACTCGCTTGTTATATTCACAAAGCACTGTATATATACTTATGGACACTAAAACTGGAACAGTGAAAAATAAAAATCATATAGCAATAGGTACTTTAACTATTTTATTAAAATGTTCAGATCAACAGCTCTGTAAGTCCTCCTTTGAGTAAACGATTTTTCTTGAACACTGGTTGTAACTGCCACCATTAAACAATATGTCTTGCTCATTTCAAAAATTCAACGTACAACTTTGGACTTGAAGACATTTGAAATGTATAGTAACGCGTGTGGGCACCTACCGTGTTTATAAAAGCAATAAAAGCAGGTATCGACGTGATGAGTCTGTTGATATGCCACTGTGTTATCAGATTCCATTCCTTGATCAAGTCTTGGCGCAGTGCTGTGTGCGTTTGGAGTTGTCGTAATTCTTCGGTAGAGGATATCCCACAAGTGTTCGTTGCGATTCATGTCAGACGAGTACGGCGGCCACTGTCCGAGCTTTATCGCTCCCCACATCATGGTACTACCATCTCCAAATCTGTCCATCTCGCGGACACATGCATGGTGATATCGTTCCTCTCCTCGTCGGTATACGCGTTGCCGTGCATCATTGTGGAATATCAGGAAACGTGACTCAGCGGCCCCAATTGTTACGTTGGCAAAGTCTACCTGAGTGGTTTTGTGCCCACTGACGCTTTACACGCTGTCTACAGTTATCCAAGACAGACCCAACATAGGCGCATCATGGTCGAATGTTGCGCTCACGAAAACGTCGCAACACGGTGCTTGCAATGATTTGCAATTTGTGTCTGCCCGGCGTAACAGCCGATGTAGCCACAACACTTTGAAATCTAATGAAGAAGTGTAGCAATGGAATTTCAGGATTCTGATACACGGTCGTTACTCGCGGCTGGCCTGGTCTAGGACAGTCGCACGTCAATCCAAATTCTCGTAACGTCTTACAAGACGACGAATTGTTGATCTGGCAACACCAAACTGTCTGACCACCGCTGTACGCAAAGCACCACCCATCAACATTCCAATAGGCTGTAATCTCTCGTTTTCTGAAAGTCGAGACATCATAACTTCCACTTTGAATAGGACTTTTTCAAATGCCTAAATGTTTCTTTTTTAATAGTGCACAGAAATATTGTTTTTAAGGGCACAGAGCCTTAAATTGCATGGGCCACAATTAACTCAGAATTTACATCTTGATGGGGCCAGATAGAAAGGTGTAGCCAGTCACTAAAGCATATCCTTAGCTTAATAAATCGGCTGCCTATTTGAATTATAAAAAAATTCAAAAAAATTAAAGAAAATAAAAATATATTTCTTTGTTTTCAAAGACCGTTAGTAATTTAACTTATTAACTCATTAAAACATCTATTAAGAACAAACTGAACTGATGCAATATTTTCTTTACTATTCCTTGACTTTATTTTTGTACTTTTTGGTGTATATTCAGTCAATTACTTGTATGCATCCTTAATTTTCCATTACTCTATGATATGACTCAAGTTTTCTAACTTGATAAAGCAGCTGTGCATGGTTGTTTTAAAAGTACCTTACTTTATTATCTACCAAACCAGATACTTAGTAAGAAAAAAGTCGAAAAAATGCTTTGTTTCATGTTGAAATAAGATGGCGTAGCTTTTGTTTGTTGTTTGTGCTTAATTTCCCTTTGCATTAACATATGACAAACATGGTTGGAGAGCTTAAAACTGTAGTTTAGATTAGTATTTAACAACTGAAAAGTTAGACTTTCAATGTGATATGAGATTTATAGAAAGAGACTGAAGAAATGTGAAGAATGCTACATAGATGTTCACTTACAGTTGTCAATAGATGTCAATGAATGAATATTTATAAATGAATGAAAAAGTCATAAAAGAACAGACGTCTGTCACCATCGACATTCACACGGTATGCTTGGGCATCCACTTATGGAGCGAAACTTACAAATACCCCTACAAGTCGTATCGCTTAGTTTGCTTCCGCAAGTTTTATTATGTGAGATTGAAGGAGATTGAAATCGCATCATGTTGTTTTATTAGTGCCACTGCTTATTCAAGAAGGAACCAACACTTCACGAAATGTTCTTTTGTACTATATTCATATGATTTTATGAGATGATTTGTAAAAGCCTAGTAGATCCGCATTGAATTATCAGCTTCTTTTTATTTTTACAAAAAAAAACAACAATTCGTAAAACAATTCGTTACTAAAATGAGGCACAGCAAATGGAGAGCCCCATTTTATGTGCTGAATCATGATATTCTTGAATATTTTTGAATCCAGTTTTATTGGTGATAAAAGGGTGGAAAGAAACTTTGTCTGAGTTGGTAATTGCAATTCAAAGTAGTAGTTATTTTTGGCAAATTACGCCAATATCCTGTAAAATGCCAAAATGAGCAAAACGTAAATTTGAAAACTCTTTCTAGCAAACATATTGTGTTTGCTGAAGGAAATAATTCTTTAGGCATTAGCTGAAATAATATCATCGTAAATATCAAGTCAACGCACAAAATACGAGAGCGGCATAGCTTTTAATTATGCATTTTCAAACTATATATAATTTATAAAACAATTACAAAGTCGAAAAAAGAAAAGACACCTGCCAAGAAATAATTGAACCTTAATGTAAAGTTTACTTTTCCAGCTAAATGTTAACATTAAATTCTACTTTTGTTTTCTGTGACGGTATTTCGAGGATTGAAGTTACATATAAGTTGTTTGTGGCATTTACTTCTTCACACAAACACCTAAAACTGGCGGTTTGATCGCAGTTATTGTCATAACAATGTAGTATCTTCGTGCAAGAAGTCGAAAATTGTGTTTCAGTTGTGTTGCTTTACTTACAACTACTATACACGACAATAGTTGTCTTAATAATGCTGTAACTTACATCATTAATCGTGAAGTAAATAACTTTCTTTTTACGTAATACAGTTCATTAAATCGGTTCCCTTTAAGCTGCAGACAAAAAGCTGATACAGTATCTTGTAATACCTTCTACCTCATTTTTAAATCGTTTCGAAAGTTTTATGTTTTATTTATAAATACTTATATTAATACCAACCAACTTACAAATATAACAACATTGCGTATATTACTTCTATTAAGTGATATCATGCATATCAATGGTGGGCACGTGTATGCATGTCATATTTAAAACATTTCCCAGCCACATGTGCAAAGATGTCAACTTTTCAAAAAAAATGGAGAAATGCCTATAATTTCAACCGTTTAACCTTTTTCACTAAATGATATATTTGCGAATGCGGATGCAATGCGCGGTTCCAGTGATTTAGTGACAGAGAGAGACATGTACGTGCATTGCGAAGTTTATGTTTTCAATTTTACGGTTCCTTCTATGTTCCCAAGGTACCCCTGGTGTGTGGGAATCATTAAGTGCTAAACTCAAATTTCTTCCATATTGTAAATGTAACTTGACCTTAGAATTGCCCGCATTCATCTCTCTTTGCTTTTTGAATGGATCACATGATAACACATATGCTATCTAGTAGCTGCCTTGAAATGATTAAGAAGTGAGATATTATGATCTTGTGTATAATATTACACCCCCATGTCACTGATTTGTATATAACTTTGTGATATCATTTCTTGCGATTGTTTAGACTCTATTCGAGGCTAAACATTTGGATTAATTTTTCAAAGAGTTTTTTAAATTTTGTATGTCTAAAGGCATCTTTTATCTTCATAAAACATATATGATGTTAAAAACTCAATTACAAGCAGAAAACATCTGTATCATTTTTTTATGAAAACCAAGCTAGTTGATATTTTGATACGCGGTGATTGGTACACTTAGTTTGTTTTATTGCAAGTTCAAAAATTGCGCCATAGGTGTCATTTAACTAAAATTTGTAAGGGAAAAGTTATCATGTGTTATTAACTTAACAACGAGGTGTCAAATGTAAGCCTTGACTAACAATAATGGTTTCTTCACGCTCAGAAAAATTAATTTTGCCAGTTTACTTTTTGTTTCACTTAAAAGGAATTTGAAAAAGTGATTTCTGTGTATCACGAGACTTCTTTAACCTCTCCTGGCGGTATTGTCACTTGTAGATTTATATATTTGTTTTACCATACAGATTATAATTTTTATTATTATTAATCAATAACTATTCGCCAAGAAAGACAAAGGATTGGTTTATCATAAAGCGCAAATTTATTTGCTTAATTGCAAAGAACAGTGTTAATTAATTTAATATAAAACATTGGTAATATAAAAACAACTGTCTATTAAAACGTCAGATAAAGTCCCATAAAGCATTGAATTCTGTTAATTGATGTTCTCATTAAAACGAAAAGACATTGTTATATTGAATTTAAAGCAGGAAGCCCAGGAACCTCACATTTACTTCATATCTAAATTTATTTTTATACAAAAGATCAAATCTTTATATTTAAGCATTACATTTTCAATTCATTTCCATTGAAAAACGTTCAGCTTGACACAAACACAACAAAACATTTTCATAAAACTGCTGCGTCTAAGTTTCTCATAAATAAATTTCGGCTATTTTGTTGTCTTCTCAGAAATTCACCTTTAAAAACTCACATAATAATTTTAATCCGATACTACACAGTAACAGCAAGCAAACGAAATGACAATGAAAAAATAACTGGCTAACACTGGATAATTCATCTTGTGTTCGGATGCAAGGCATAAATTTACTCCCCAATTAATGGTAATCGCTTCATCTAAGTCATAGATGTTTGAATCAGTAGGCAAATTGTGTCTGAAGCAACATGCATTATAAAATAAAAGAAACGAACTTGCGATTTTGGGATTAGTATCCATCCTTGTCAGTGTATCTATTGATTGACTGAGAGTTGTGTTGCTAAACTCAAGACCGTGTTTTTGCAAATCCAGTCTGGGGCTACTTATTAGCTGTGGAGTAGCGTAACTCACACTTGGAAGTGCAACAGCTTTCAAAATATTAAACTTTACATTTTTTAACGACATCAAGTAGGATGATTGTCACATCACACTGAAAAAAAATAATAATACGTCGCAAAGCTATTGAAGTTATGACTTCATGCTTACAAGATGACACACCAATGTGGCAAGATATATAAGAGGCCATAATTTCCTAAACCTTTTCTCATAATGTATCTAAATATGTGAGAATTTTGCTTATATATACGCCTATAATATTCATTCACCATTACTTTGAAGACGTAAAAAGTCGCATCAATATTCCTTGCAAAAGCCAATAGTTTTCGAAATGTTAATTATGCAAAAAAAAAATCCATGATACTAAAATGATGGCATCCTTATGATATCACACTGCCGCCAAATTGCTTGCAAACTACAGTATCTGCCTAACTGCTGAAATAACATCACTAACATTGTGTTTACAAACTTTGTTGCCTAAATTATCCCTTAAATATTGAATTAACATTTTATGACATCAAATGGTGTCATACTTACGTCACAGGTATATCAGATTGCCAAATCTTTCAGCGAAAAATAAAACTAAACTTGAATTTGATGACTTCGTAATGTCATTACATAAAAAGTACTTAACTAAGTCTTCCTCCTAAAATGCGTTGACGTATTCTCAGTGTAAAAATTTTTAAGATATTAAACTTTAAACGTTTCGAAACCTTCTCAAGACTGTATATGCAAAACATAAGTACACCACTTGGTTATGTGATGTCACTTTCTGTAAAACTTAGGCCAAACCTTTCATGATAGCTTCGTGCTATCATTCGTAGAACATGGGAATTTACAAAATCGTTTGCGTATAAGTATAGTATAAGTACAGTTAAGCAGTTGCAAAAAATGTCTAACATCAGTATTACGTCTTGGAAAGCAGTAAGTGCAAAAGTTTTCGAGAAATATAATTATAAGATTTTATTACGCTATATGCTGTAGGTTATAAACTTATAGATAACTAATTTTTCAAGGGTTATTTCGAAACCAGCTGGAGAATTGTTGAATCAGTCTCACGAATCACTAAAAAAATTAAAAATCTAAGCGATTGAGTAAAGTTCCTGAAAATGAGGCATACCCAGCTCCTACATCAACCAAAACAGTATAACCGAAAGTACTTTCCATCCACATCTTTTGACCTGCCTTACACTCAATAACAATACTTGCGCTTGTAGTTTCATAAAACACAAGATCGTTGAGTCCTGATGTCATCGCAAATTGTAATACTTCAGTACCGTCTAACATAAACGCTGCACCCGACGAGTGATCGACAGTAAACGGTGGAATGACTACGCTGAAGAGATAGACACCATGGTAAGGGCAAGTGAATTCACCGCTATCTACGTTAAAATGGTTACCCACATTGTACCGAATCAACTCAAACTTAATAACGTCTTTCAGTTCATAGGAAACAAACTCCAAGGCACAAGCTGTGAATCCAACGGCTTGTTCTTCTGTAACAGAAATTTAAACAGCTCATAAGAATTGGTAAAATACGATTGATAGGATTCCATATCTTTTATTTCAATGTGTTCAAAAAAACTTTGAACTTTGAAGTGCTATGCATTGCACAAAAGTTAACATATCCAGCAAAAAATGCGGAGAAATTGTTATGTGTTTAACACTTATATAATAGGAAATTGAATTATGTTAGTTTTCACTTTTTCTCCCTATCAGTACAATCACCCATTCGTCAGAACTCGGAAATACAGACATTAGACACCATTTCATGAAAGAATGTCCAATTAAAGTACTAATATCTCAAATATAATACCTAGTTTGTGAAATTTTCAATCCAGTGTAGATAGAAATAGAAAATAAGATTATTATCTGGTATTTCTTATATATATATTTATATATATATATATATATATATATATATATATATATATATATATATATATATATATATATATATATATATATATATATATATATATATATATATATATATATATATATATATATATATATATATATATATATCATGCATTATTATTTTAGTGATTCGCGGTATATTAGCTGGATGCTTTCAACCAAAAGGATGACAATAAAGGTGAATATATGCTTAATCATGAAATACCATGGTGAAATGATGTTTCAAAACAATGAGTAAAAGCATTTTGTCTATTAAAAAAGTTAGCGTAAGAAGTACAATAACTTTCAAATTGTTTGAAGTTGTTAAAGAGAAATTCGGGTGTTTCACCTACAATCGACATTTTCTTCATACTTTCACAGTTTAATGCTTTGAGGGTATACATTCAAAAATTAAAAATAAAAAGTTGGGTCACCGATGTTATAAGAGAAATACACTGAAAGCTCTCGTACTTTTACTATAGAAACGATTGGAAAAACCAAGAAATTTCAATCAAAATGCGAAATTCACGCATAATCACAATTGACAATTGCCTCATTTTTTCCTGTTTGAAGAACACCTCATATGAAATGTTTTAAGCAAATAAAAATAAATGTCACCGTAGCAATAAGAGAATTGAGCAATCTTTTTGACAAAATACCATTGACTCAATGGAGAAATCGTGAAAACAGTGTAATGGACAATATATCAACACAGACCCTTCTAGGAACAAAACATCAATACAGACCATTCATATACACGGCCCTATTCATCTTTGAAAAGAATTTTTCGATCTAGACGGATTTAGTACTTATTTATACTGTGTAAACATGGATTCAAACTCAGCGATATTCAATGTATTCGTTTCGGTCGCTAGATGGCGCAGAGACAGCCTCATTTTCCTCTAAATGACTTGGAACTAAAAGCAAAACTCGTGATTATCTGGCACCAGTTGTTAAAACATAAGTTCAATAAAAATAAAACAGGCGATTCAGTCCCCCATATTGAGGGGGACGGTCATTGTGTTAAGTTGCTGTTTTGACTATTGCTTCGCTAGTTTAGGTAAGACCTCAGGCAAGACCTATTCAACCTATTGTGGGCAATTGCGTCATAGTAAATACCAGCCTTTAAAGTTTTCAAATATACTTTAAGAGACAAAATAGAAAACAGAAAAGTTATGCAAGTGCATTATTGATGTAAGTTTTACTTATGTAGTTGTAAGATAAAGCTCCATATATGACAAACATCCTCCTCGTGTGATAAACATGTTTGCCATGAGATAAACGTGATCTCCACGAGAGACACATGCTAGTCATGAGAGGAACATTCTCCCCATGAAATAAATATGTTCTCATAAACGGCCGGTAGGTTGGTATCTTACTTCATATTTCATTCATTATATTGTTAATGGTGTGCTAGTAACTAATGTTTACAGAACATTGTGCGATTCCACCACAGGGAGGCGCTTTCAGTTCTTGCAAGTATATTCTCGCCGATTTCGGGTTCTAGCAAGATTATGGCCACTGTTCTTTGCGCAACCTCCGTTACTTTTTTCATTTCAATTTTAACTCAATTGCACACAACATTACAGTATTAATTGGACTTTTAAACTTTTAATAATATATATGTAAGTGTTAATAAAAGACAGCATAATTACCTATCTTTGCCATCATCACTGTAATGCAGAAAAGGAGCAGAGATTATATAAGATTATCTTTTAAATGATTACTGAAATGGCAGTTTAAAGTACTGAAGCACTTTACACTTTTTTATAGTTAACTATGTTTCTCTACTTTTTTAAAATACAAATGTAATTCAGACTAGAATTTTTGTTTATAATAAAGGAAATGAACACTTATAATTTATAACTATCATAAGTTTTAAGTTAAAGTAGACCAGTAAGTCACTTACTCAGCTTAAAATTTATACATATTTTCATACAGGAAATTTAATGTTTATCACCAGTACGGTATAATTTGATTACTTCTGCAAAATATCAGTGTTGAATCTCAGCATTTTGCCATTAAGAAGAACCTGAAGTAAAGTTTTGTTTTTTTTTTCTAAAAAGGAGATGACAGCTCAAAACTGTACGTTTTATCCTTTCTTGGAATTGAAATTTTGCAGTTAGATATGAAATGTGTTAACTATTCTATCTCAGTTGTGTAAAGTGTTTTTTAAGATGGCCGAACAAGTTGAATATACAAACAGATCATAATTTTATATAAATTAAAGAACAGAAATGAAGAACAAAAATAAAATTACTTACTTTTGTATTGATCGTTGTCATTATCTAATGACTCTGAAATCAAATACAAAGGTTGTTGAAACGTTTGCAAAGTGGCATGTTCTTCGGAGCACTAGAGAAATAGAATGTGAAAATGCAATTAGCTTACTCATGGGACCACTTTGCAATAACACAGTTTAAAGTACCTTCAAACTAACAGAAATTTAACATGTTGCCCCTTTAGTTCAGTAGCACCATTTCTATGCTTTCACTATGATTCAGAATTTCAGGAATTTCAAAGCAAAAAGGTGAATATGGCAATTTTGTTCTGAAACAATAGCAGTTCTTCTCCCTGATGTTCCAGAAAGAAAATACTTTAAGTAGACAACAGAATAACAAGCTGTGTGTCAGTTATTCTTTGAATCGCGGTGCGTCCGCTCAAACAGATATAATTTGATATTTTTTATGGAATTTTACCAGTTACTGTCTTTAGTTTTAACACTTCAGTTTCAATCTGGTCGATATCTTTCTGCAGAGTTGTGATTTCCTCTTGCTGGAATTCTGCATTATCTTGTATGGCAATATCGGTCTGACGCAGCTGCGCAATTGCTGCCCAGATTTCTTCATCTAGAAGGGAACAGTTTTGTTCAGTCTCAACTCACATCAATATCAACTCTTTTAAAATTACCTTCTTTTTACTGTGATGCTTTACCCATTATATATCAATGGTAAAGCGCAAACCAATACGGAAAAAGATATATGCAAAAAAGCCATGCAGTAACAAATTAATAAATATTGAAGACAATTTTAATTGTTTTATTCAGTTTTAGTGCATCTACAATTGACATAGTTACATTATCTGTGAAAAAGTGTAAATATTGTAAAGATACACGGACCGTTAAATGCTCAGGCACGGGTAGTCAAATTGTAACAAGGTGTGAACAAAAAAAAATAGACCGTGGCATTTTGGACATTATTCTTTTACAGCAACGGACGTAATTCGGCGATGAGCTTTGCGTACTTACATCTGCAACATTGCAGTAATAATCAATAGTCATCTTTTGACTTTGAAGTATATGAATTTTACAGATTTTTACGATACCTTAACTCAGAATTACATATTGACTATGAAGGCAAAGATTGTTTTGTAACCACAACTCCCAGTTCAGTACTGAGGAAATTCTTTTTGGTCTCGATGGAGAACGGAATATTTTGCATATTCTGCCATCTAGTCAGAAATGGGTAAGTCCTAAGAGATTATGAAGGTAGGGAGCATAATCATGGGTAAGGAGGAAAACGTACCACGTAACAAATGAACTTCTATGAATACCGTAAAGTGTGCGCATTAAATAAAATGGTAAGTTTGCTGACCATAACTCTGGCGTGTTTTGATAGTATTTTTCAGCCTGTGGTGATAATTATAATAGACAATTAAAGTTGATGTTAAATGTCATGTATTCATTAAAAGAAATTATGCATGAACATTTATTTATGCAAATATTTATACAATTGATAGATTTTGGAACTGGACAAGAACCCCTGATATAATCACCTTTAAGGCCAAGTGACAGAGGAGAGTTTATGAGAAATCATTAATAATTACTTTCTCTTGAAGTTTTCGGTTGTTTTTCCGGCTCGACGTCACCCAGAACTTTTTCTATGCGGTTTCGTATTTCGTCCGTGTTTTGTCGGTTACCTGCATCACCCTGGCCAGCACTTAAATGAAAAATAGAAATAAAAGGGTAAATACACCAGACGGAAGTGCTACCATTGTAGATTGGCATATTTCACGTTCCCTAGCAAAGAAACAGACATTGTTTTAGAAACCAATTGCACAGACGATTGTGGATCTATAAAAAATCGTCCCTTCCATGACAATTTATACCTATCTTAGTTTCTTCAAGCACAAATTACATATCCTCACACTATTCCTTTTCCATCTTGAGTTCACTCATCACGCCTCGTTCTACGCGATGTTTTTGTATTTCATCCAGTCTTTGCTGTTTATCTCTGAATTGCTATGGACAACACTTCAGACAGGCAAATATTACAATTGCGCTGAAAGCCGGCGTTGATTCACTCAAAGACTGATCAGTCTCTAAGTCGGGTAGCTCGATAGGGAAATAATATTAAAATAAAAAATGAAACCTAAAAGTCAGGTTAAAAATCTCTTAGGGCCCAGGATACCAAGCTGGCATGTGATTTCCGGTATTTTGTGTGAGCCAACAATAATCGCAAATGTCTGAACTATGCATCGAAATATGAAGACGATATAATGTAGTGTTTTATTAAGTGAAGTGGGGGGGGGGGGGAAGCAAAGCATTAGTAATTTAAAGAAACTTGGTCAGATATTATAGCATCAGAAACACCATAAAGAAATAGAAAAACATATACACAATAGTGTTTCATGCTATGCTTTTTTATCCAAATAAATGCGATACTTTGAATATTAAGCCTGTTGAATTTAAAAAGTAATTAAAAACGAGCCTGAAGCTATGCCGACTCACTGTTTATAAATTAATAACGCTGACTACTATTGCGGTGTCTAATAAAATCATGCTTGTGATATTATTTACTTGATTACTTGTGCTGTGCATAATCAAACTCGCGTGTTCTCAGATTGTCAATTAAAACTGAGGCAGTTATGTAAACAATAAAATGATTTTTTGTATAAAAATTGAAATTAATTTTTAGCTCTTCTTACAACACGAGACGTAATGCTTTAAACATTTTCAAACAGTACATTTCAAACAATTCTCCAAACATTCGCCTCCTAAACTTCAACTGTTTCCGCTGGAAAAATTTACCAAACAGGATGTACGTATAAAAATACAACTAACTAACTGGAGATGAAAAGAATGTAGGAGGATTCATCAACAATTGATAGACCGAATTTTGTAAGTGCCAATAGCTAATTAAAATACGATCTAATATAATTATATAAAATGTTTAAAACTGATTGATTTGAGTGACCAAGTTATAATGACGTAAGCAAGCAATCCATACACTATTCTTTATGCCAACGAGATAACACGCATATATTCCCACTACAAAAAGTAACTATTTTTATTGGTTAAATGGTCTCTTTCTACAGTTTTTTGTCATAAAACATCGTGTCAAAATAATAAATTAAATTAAATATTAAATATTTGTTACGATATGCCTCAAATGTCCATTGTGCCTATGTGCACCTTAAAGCGTGTAATATTCTGAAATATTTCTCCAGCCTTTACAAGCTGAATGCCAATCTTTTGAAATCACTTAGTGTTGCATTTAGTTTAGTTTTATCCATCGTTTATTAAATATGGCCACTCATTTATTTTAGAGCAAATTAACTCTTTGTTACTTGACATTGTAGATAATATGTCCAACTACATAGATCCCATGAAATGCGTATGTCGCGAAGTTAGCAATGCAGGCGATGGGCTACGGAGTAGGGAATGGGTGAACCAATTGAAATGTTTTTCTTTGCAAACGATACATTTTTTCTCTTTTGAAAATCTAATTATAAACATACAGTCCGTGCAAAAGTTTTGTGCATGTTTAACTAAATCATAATTCCATGAAGAGACTGTATAGCATCTGACAATCACTCCACCTCTTCAAAGTAGCTTTTAGCATGTTAGATAATTGTTCTGTTCACAAAGTGAGCAGCATTGAAATACTTCACACTCAAAAGTAGACGTAAAGAAACAACGCCTTTATAGAACACGTTTGTGTCCGATTTATTCTTTTTAAAAAGATACATCCAGAAAAGCAAGTCCGCCACATATATAATTATGTGCTTATAATTAGACTGAATAAGCTGCGTGGTTGTTTTTTCAGTGATTGTAAAAAGCTAGGAGCGTAAAATGTGTTCTAGACAAGCATCGCTAATAACACAGGGTGCAATATTACAAGTCGTGACGAAATTGTTTTACTTATGTCACTTTATCTGTGCAATTTCATGCATAAAAATCTAATTGTTATATGAGATATCTATTTTGTTTTTATTTTGCATGACAAAGATAATGTTTTCGAATTTACCAAACAAATCTTGCACATAAAATTTTAATTAAACCGTAGTCAAATTTCATGAAATAATCAGCGCTTTTTGATCAACCCAGATCTCGTACGCAAAGCTATTTATAAGTAGCGATTGTACTTTAATATGTTGAATAATATTAAATGAGTGATATTCAAAATCAATAAATGAAATAACCTATGGCGGTAGAAATAATACATAAACACAACGTTTTATATTGTGCGTTTCTCATATTTTTGAAATGTTATAAAAAACATTGTCCTAACTCTAAAACTAAATACTGCAGCTAGATCAAATAGGAAAATGCATGATAAAAGGCTTCAGTGGGCGTTAATTTTGAATTCCATGATAGGTGAATTAACACAGCGCATTCGGCTAACTAAGGCAATTGGAGCAAACGCCAATCCCCTGCCTACAACCCCGAGCTGGAATCGAACTGGAGATCTTGAGATTACCAGACCAACTCTCCAACTAACTGAGCCAACCGTCATCCATGGCTCAGAAAGTTAACTTTATTGATACCTGCCTGGTTGGTGAGACATGCTAAGACCTCTGCCCTCCCAACCATGTTCCTAACGCTCCCTCCTTCGCCTCCTCCACGAATATCTCAACTTCGACCCCACTTCCAAATAACATGAAAAATTACCTGAAATTGACACTGGCTAAAACAAAATTATGTTTTTATTCTTCACGAAAACGTCAACATGGCTTGATACTGCACATAGTTCGTCTTCTGTTTATCTCCATCTCTACACCTTCTAGAACGAGTTATCACGCTTCCCCAAATCTATATGCCAGGTCTGAAAGGTAAGGTTCCGTAGCTATCTGCCCCACCTGAAATTTCTTCACTCCCGGGGTAACGCAAGGGAATGCATGGCAATCACAACCGGATTAATTTTCAAACATCAAGTAAAAACCTTTACAAGTGACATTTATTCAAAGCTTATAGATGGACGAAGAGAGGACAGAGGCCCAGAAGAATAAGTTAACTATCTTAAAACCTGCCTGGCTGGTGAGACAGGTTTAGAGATCTGCCTTTCCAACCACATTCTAGGCCTTCCCAACCATCCAAGGCTCCTCAACATCCACTTCGACTCTCACATCACTCCACCTACCCTTCTCCACCCATTTTCTAATAAGCTGAAGCGTAACCTGAAATTGAAACTATTTAAAGCAAAACTTTGCTCAAATGATAGCGAGGATTCTTCACGAAAGCCACAGTGCTGTACTAGACAAAGACATTACATGCCAGTTCGTCATCTGTCCTCCTTCCTATCTCAGCACCTCCTGGGACACTCTTTCACTCCTCAGCCATATGGGTTAATTTCGCTTAATTGTGACTGAGTTATGAAGTAAACACAACTATTGTCCACTCATATTTAGCACCTTCTCAACAAAGAACTACCAACACTTTAAATATCCTTGTGCTTTGAGCTATACAATCGATGTTTAGGTAAATGACTTTGCTACTGCAATAGGAAGCAGTGAGATTATGACATGAAAGTAATACAGACCATGCAGAGTAATGAAGGCCAGTATAGCTGTACTTGTGCTGACCTAGTGTGATACAGGCATATTGTCTTTGTGGTACGATGTGCTTTGTAGGTTGGGGTTGTGCTCACACAGGCATTTTATAATTATAATCCATTTCCATTTCATTCTTCAAAACATTTTGTGTAAACTGAGTGGAAATTATTGTGACATCTGAGATCAAAAAAATAGGTCATCAAATTATTCATTGCAAAAAATTCCGAAATCTACAGATACAACCGTTCTCAAGATATTTCACTTTGAAAATTTTATAACGTCATAAGACGCCGTTAATGATATATGATAAATATACAACAATTGTCCACGTGGATTCTTATCCAATGGTCTATAATATATGTTTACCAATTTTTTTTTGCTTTCCTACCCTTATTCGTTTCTGAGAAGATGTGTGGAAAACTGAGCAAGTGACTAACTAAATGAATAAAAATAATAAAAAGGCAAAAAACAAAGAACGGAAAAAGAGACTTTAGCAAGTTCTAGTCAGACGGTAAGTGCCAAGAATAAATTCCTTGCCATTTATGCTTGGAGTTGGATAAACTCAGGCTCAACACCAAGTTGCTTCAGACGACAGTAGTTCAGACATTTATCGCAATTATCATAACTTTAGTTCCAGTAGGAGACATTCTCTAAGCAAATCACATCAAATCACGATTATGCATTGCTTAGGTGCTGCGAATCTTACTGTGGAACTTTATGCTACGTGGCAAGATAAGGTGCGTGACTTATCCATTCATCAGTGAAAGAGTTCTGCGAACCCAAAACGAATCATCCAGTTCCAAGATCTGCCCCAAAATATATTTTACATACAATACTTTTCATGCGCTTCTTGGTTTGGCTAATCCCTTTCGTTTACGTAACCATCTACAGGAAATTAATTCAGTTGCCAGGTGTTTCACAAGAACTGTGAACAAATGTATCTCCTATTTCGATATTTGGATTGATATAATCAAATCCAACAAAATCCATAAGGCGTATCTGGAAACCTTATTATTAATCACCAATGAGTGCCTCGTGCAATATGCCCTGGTATATGAAGTTGGATAGAAGCCTTTTCAGCAAAGTGTAATTTTTTACACTTTTCATGGCGCTAGTCTGGATATTGATGAAGATCCTAGGCAGCGGAAGAGGGGAAAAAGGTGGTTGAAGTCGAGATTACTGTAACTCCATTTCGTCTCTTTTTTTATATTTTAAATTTAATTAGTTATTCTTGGGATAGCTTCTCCCTAAAATATTTCAGAGCTAAATGCCCAAATAAATTTAATGCATACAACCACACTCTGGATCACCACAGAGCTCAAAATTGTTTCGAACAGCCACAAATCTGTTTAATCTTAATAATTGAGTTAATTTGACTACATATTAAATTTTGTCTTTACACTTGGGAATATTAAACCCCTATAGTTTATTAAATTCATAGGGTGTGTTTCCGCCCCTTTATTTTTCAATCATTACAATTTGTCTGACCAATCTGAAACGGTTGGGGCTCTGAAACTAGGCGAATAGTGCATGTATAAATATACAAGGAAAATATATAATGCAAAATATAACGTTAAATATCATTTCTCTGCTGATGCAAATTTATATTGCTTTTAATCACAAAAAGGACACAGCAAAGGCTATTGAAAAATGTATCCTGGCTTTCAAGATATGGATGCCTTTAAGCTTAAAGGATGACAAGACTGAACTTATTTTATTTGGCTCAAAATGTAATTTGTTGCGACTTGAGGGTATTGAAATTAATATCGAATCTACAGTTTTTTCATCCGCACCTACAGTGAAAATCTGGGTGCTATTTTGGATAATTCCCTAACCATGGATAAAATTATTAGCCTCAAAGTATCTTCTGCGAAACATAGCTAGAATTCGACGATTTTTGACTCCTCAAGCCACTAAGTTGTTAGTTCACGCATATCTTATATCTCGCCTGGATTGCTCCAACTCTCTACTCTATGGTGTTAATAAATCATGAATTCGCAAGCTTCAAGTCGTGCAAAACTCGTCAGCTCGTCTCATCTCCAAATTGAACAGATTTTAACTGTTTAACGCCTCTACTCATCGATCTGCACTGGCTATCGGTAGAACAGAGGGTAGTATTCAAAATTCTAGTCATTATTTTTAACTGTATTCATGGACGCGCACCTCAATATCTAGTGGATTTAATAACACCGTGCCGGAACTCTCGCTCGATCCGATTGGGTAGCCAAGCATTACTGGTGGAACATAAAACTAACAACAGATACGGTGATAGAACATTCGTGAACTTTGCTCCTAAACTATGGAACTCGCTGCCTATTCATTTTAGATCTATAAATAATTCTGCAGTTTTTAAAATAGCTCTTAAAACACACTTTTTTAATAATGCTTATTTTGTCAACTAATTTGTAACAGTATTGCAATTGTATTATTGTTCACGGGTATCTTTTTTAACTTTTAATTGTATAATTTGCTCAGCACTTGAAGCTTATTAGATAAAGTGCTATACAAATGTACTAATAATAATAATAATAATAATAAAAATAATAATAATAATAATAGTAATAATAATAATAATAATAATAAAAATAATATTAATAACAATAAAGTAATAAAAAATATAATAATAATATTTTTGACAAATTATATGCAAGATCTAAATTTTACTTACTAGAATAACATGCTGCATATCACTGAAATAAGGAGACCAGTCACTGCTGAACACATACTTATCTTTGCTGTAGTTGCTTATTCCTTTTAAAGTATTTACTGCGGATAAAGTGGAGTCTCCTAATATTTCTCCTCCTTTTCAATACCCGATGTTCAAAGTCTGAAGTGTAAGGAACGAATCAAACGGTTTTCGGTAGTGTAAATCCGTTCTGATTGGACAACACTAATAGAAGGCTTTTATTGGATAATTGTTTTATAAATTCACCTCATCCAAAAATATTACTAATCAACTAAAGTTTTTCATAAGAAAATGATATTTGATTCGATCCAATTTAAGTTGACGCATCAGAAATTAATCAGCTTATGTCGTCTTTCAACACGCACTTGCTTTAGCTTCATTCGAAGCGTAAATAATTTTTTAATTTATAGTTTATAATTTGCACACACGTTTCTTTTGTCTATCCTTCAGACACACTTATAAAACGGGTTAAATTGGCGCCAGAGGAAACTGACACTTCAACACTGTACGTTATCCTTTGACACCTTTTTGTCCGCATTTCAGTGCATTTTATGAAAACAAAATATATTAGTTTTTCTGTCAAAGGAATTTTGTTTTTAAGTTTCACATACTGATGTCGAAAACGTAATTCCATACTGCGGTGTTGTTTAACATTTTGACATTTAACATTCAACGGTGTGCGATAAATGAATGAACTTTAATATCCGAGTGTAAATGAATCAAACAATGAGCAGTAAATAAACTAATTCAGTTACAGCCAGCAATGTTTATTATAATCTCTAAAACGAATACTACCAATTAAATATGGATTGAAATTTTTGTCGTTTCAGTGAAAAAATAGTCAAAGATAAAGTTCAGTTACGAAGGTTTTGTGGTGCAATGGAGTTAACACGAATATTGCATCAAAAGTTGGAGGGGAAACATAACAGACAGAATTTGTTGATCATGAATGTATGCTTTATATACTTTGGAATTATTTGTAAAGTAAATTGTCAAGTTTTAGCGAGAAAATTAACCATGAAAAACTTAATAAATTAATAAACAAAATATAACAGATATGGCAAAGGGAGTTACAGTGAACTCGGCTTCACCCACTTCCCTCCTTTTCTCCCCTCCTTTCTCCTAAAGGTCTTTCATCAATACCTAGATTAACGTCCTGAAAAGAGTAAAAATAAACCTTCACTAAAACAAATACCATGTACTTATAATGTCCAACTTCCCATGCCATGGAATATTGCACGAGGTGTCTTACTCGCACTCATTGGCGAATAACAACATATTTCAAAAAGCTTTGGTTGGGTTTGATATTACCAATTAAAATATCAAACTGGCAGATACATTTGATCACTATTCCTAATAAAGACATGACAACTGAATTGATTTGGTTTGAATGTTTGATATCAAATTCAGATTAAAAAACTCCCTTTGTATAATTTATTTTGTTATTTACTATCGCTTAAATTGGTCTATAACGGGTATTCACCAGAGTGTCACCGAAGTGATATTTACGAATGAACAAATGGGATTAACCAAGAATTGATTGATTGATTGATTTGTTTAACGACACCGGCAACCCGTTAGGGTCATATTGTGTCAGTTCTGTTGCTATAGGAAGACTCAGTTGAAACTAAAATGAATTAAAAAGACATAAAAAGTAGTGTATACATCTAAAGCCAACTAAATTCAATTTAAAACTTACTGTACAAGTGTATTTCTTTCAGAAAAGAAATAATTTTACTTGGTGCTACCTTTATAAAAAGGTCTTTCATGGAGTTCGCACTGTAGTAGCCTGAGCGAATGTTCTGAAAATCTTGACAATTGAGTAGAATATGTTTTACAGTCAAACGTTCTTGACAACCAATACATTCTGGCGGCGCATCGCCTCTCAAAAGATATCTGTGGGTAATGTATGTATGCCCGATTCGGGCTCTATGCATAACCGTTGTGTCGCGAATATTGCCAAAAGCTACCTGCCTTTGTCCAACTGTTGGTTGGATTTGTAACAGTTTGTTATTTCTTTGTTCGTTCCACTTTTGTTGCCAAAGGTTTTTTACATAGCTTGAAATATGGGGTTTGAAGTCGGAGTATGGTATGAGAAGGTCTGTTGTAGTTTAGCGCCTCTTTTGCTGCCTGGTCCGCAGCTTCATTACCCGATATGCCGACGTGGCTTGGCACCCAGCAGAACACTAGGGATTTGCCTTGTTTGATTGCCCTTTCATAGCGTTCTATTAGGTCTAAAATCATCGTGTTCGACATCTGCAGATTTTCTAGTGATTGTAAGACCGATAAGGAATCGACACAGATAAGGAACTTTTTGTACCTACTAATCTTGACGATTTCCATGGCTAGTTGGAGTGCCCGAACCTCTGCGGAAAAGATGGAGGAGCCGTTTGGTAATCTTATTTTCAGGGTATTTGATTTTGTAACTATTGAGGCAGCAACTTTGTTATCGAGTTTAGATCCGTCCGTGTATATGAAATAATGGTGAGAGTAAGTTTCCTTTATCTCAGCAAACCTAACTTTGAACTCTTCAGCATTTGTTGTGTCTTTGGAAAAGTTTGTCAGAGTTTTGTTTATGGTTGGCCTTTGTATTTTCCATGTTGGGTATTTTGAAACTTTTAGGTTTGCAATTTGCTCAATTTTTATTCCAGCATTATTAAGGTGATTACGGATTCTAGTGCCAAAGGGTACGATAACCCTAGGGCGTGCGCTTAAGATTTCTGAATGGTCTTTTTCGAACACTGCCTTATGGGTGGGGTTTTTGACATTTTCTCTTCACGTCTTTTATGTGGGGAATAAAATTTAGCTTCGAGTCAAGAATTAGACCAAGGAATTTGTTTTCCTTTACTACAGGTATCTGAGTGTTTGATAAGTATAAAACAGGGTCGTCGTGTGGCTTTCGCTTGTTGCAAAAGTGCATGCAGACTGTTTTGGTTTGCGAGAACTTGAAACCATTTTGGTCAGCCCATTTTTGAAGAGTTTATATTTTGCTGGAGGCAACGCTCGATAAGATTCATATTCTTACCCTTGGCAGACATCGCAAAGTCGTCTACAAAGAGTGAGCTGTATATTCCCTGTTTAGTTGCCCCTTTGAGACTATTGATTTTGATTAGAAACAACAGAATTGATAGAATGCATCCTTGAGGGTAGCCCTCTTCTTGCTCAAAATAGTCCGAGAAAATGGAACCGAGACGGACTTTAAACCGCCTATCATTTAAAAACGCTTCAATGAACTCAGGAAGGCGACCTCGTACACCAAGGTCGTAGAGGTCTTGCATGATCCCGTGTTTCCAAGCCGTGTCGTAGGCTTTTTCTAAATCGAAGAACACAGTGACGACATGTTCGTTATTGATAAGACCTTCTCTAATAAATGATTCGAGTCTAACCAGGTGATCTATGGTACTTCTTTCTTTTCTGAAGCCGCTTTGGATGTCAGTAAGCAGGTGATTTTTCTCTAAATACCAAATTAGTCTTGCGGCTATCATTCGCTCTAGTGTTTTGCACAATGAACTTGTCATTGGGCGGTAATTTTGGGCGGTAATTTTGGGGATTAGTAGAATCCTTATTGGGTTTTGGAATTGGTATGATGGTGGCTTCTTTCCATATTTCAGGAAAGTTTCCTGTAGTCCAAACTTGGTTGAGTAATTCTAGGAGGACTTCAAGGGTTTCCTCAGGTAGGTGTTTTAAAACCTGGTAGTGCAGGTCGTCTGGTCCGGCAGCTGAGTCATGTGAGTTATGTATAGCGTCTTTCAACTCAGCCGGGGTAAAGGTGCTATTGTACTCTTCCAAATTATTTGAGGCGACTATTGGTATTTGTTCTTTAATTTCTTTTATTTGACGGAACGCAAGAGAGTAATTTTCAGATGAAGAGTTGAACTGAAAGGTTCTACCAAAGGTATTTGCAATTTCATCGGGTTTTGTGATAGTTTGGTTGTTTGTAGTGAGGTGGTTTATGGGTTTTGAGATGTTTTTACCAGCTATTTTTCGAATTATCGCCCATACTTTTTTGGTTGAATTGTTTTTGTTCAATTTGGAGATATATTCCGCCCAGGTTTGCTTTTTGCTTGCTTTGATGGTTCTGCGTGCTTCGGCACGTAGCCTTTTGTATTCAAGTTTGGTACTGTTGTCCGGGCTGATGTAGAATTGGTTCAGAGCTGTTTTTCGCATGGCTATTGCTTTTTTGCAATCGTCGTTAAACCAAGGTTTTTGTTGATTTTTAGGATTTCCGGAAGTTTTAGGTATGGTTTTTTCCATGATTGCCTGGATTAGAGCCGTAAAAAATAAAATCGGGTCGTCGTCGTGTGTAAACTGGTTGATTTTAATGGCCTTTTTGCAGAGTTCCTGGAACAGTGACCAATCTGCTTTGTGGAATTTCCACTTTTGTATTGCTTTTTGTTGCTGTGGATCTAGTGGTTTTAATAAAATGGGGAAGTGGTCGCTGCTATAAGTGTCGTCCAAGACTTCCCATTCAAAATCTAAAAACAAATTACTAGATGCCATTGCAAGGTCGATAGAGGTTTTTGAACCAGTGCCAGGATGTAGGTATGTAGGAGATTTATCATTGTAAAGTGAGAGATTGTGAAAATTTCGTAGGTTTTCAATTAGTTTACCTTTGTGGTCGGTGCTTGTATTACCCCATAGGTCGCTATGTGCATTGAAGTCGCCTAAAATAAGAATAGGTTTTGGTATTTGGTAAATCAAGTCGTTAAGTTCTTCTGGTTGGGGTTTGGAGGGTGGTGGTAGGTATATGTTGCAAATGGAAAAAGTTTTCTTCATCGTGACACGAACTGCAGTTGCTTGCAGGTTTGTATTTAATTTGAGTTCACTTTGAATAACGTTGTTTCGGATTAAGGTAGTGATTCCTCCAGAGGCGCGATTGTTATTGGCATTTTTGCTATAGGGAGTGTAACCGGTTAAATTTGGTGGGTAAATATCAGTACCGTATGTTTCTTGGAGGCAAAAGATGGACGGGTTATACTGCTGGCTCAGAGTTAATAGATCTATCTGGTTGGTCCAAAAACCACTAATGTTCCAGTGAACTATTGTCATTAGGTACTGTTGACTCTAGGTCTGCTGATTGCCACTCGTGGTGGCTTGGGATGGACAGGGAGGGACTGAAGGGAGACCTTGCGCTCCTCTACTGAAATTATTTTTGGAGAGGGATGTAGCAAATTTGTTTTCAGATTCCCTGTTTCTTTGGTTCAGCTGTTGTCTCTGCGTAACGACTTGGGCTTAGTTTTCAGTCTTGCCCGCGAATCTTTGTCAGCGTCTCTTGGGCTCGGTGTTTTAGACCGGGCTCTTACTGAGTTTGGTTCTGGTATTTTCGAGGTACTTGGTTTTGGAGTTTTAGGTGGAGAGGAGTTTACTGTTGGTTGCTTTCGTGATGTTGGTCTTGGTGTTATTACTTGATCTGTTATATTTATTTCTTTTGTCTTTTGTTCATTTACCCAGGCCCAGTCGGTCTGGCATGAGGCAGTTCGGTTTTCTGGTTTCGTCGCCGCAGCATATGATTTAGCTGGGTTTGTAGCTAGCATGGCTAGTTTCCTTGCTTCTGGGTAGGTGACCGACTGGTTGAACTTGATATCCTGCACTTGTTTCTCGAGGATCCAGACTGTTTCTTGAGGATCCAGTCTTTTGAAGAAGCCGGGTGGTTTCCTGAGCAATTGGCGCAAGTTGGTGTTCTTGTGGCGCAGGATTCGAAGGTGTGGCCTTCCTCCCCACATTTAGCGCAAGATGGCAGTTTTGCTTTGCAGGTTGTTTTGGTGTGCCCATACTTTTGGCAATTAAAACACCTCATTGGGTTTGGAATGTAAGTTTTAACCGAAAGACTAAGGTAACCCATTTTAATTTTGGTTGGGAGTGTAGGTTTGTTGAAAGTAAGAACCAAGGTACCTCTCTGACCGAGAAAGCGCGCATCTGTCACTGCTTCGGTTTTCATTTCTTCTAGGATTTCCTCCACAGAGCAGAGTTTCAGCTCTGGGTGGGAGACAACTCCTTTAGATGTGTTGAGTGTTCTATGGGCAGTTGCTCTCACGGGTACGCCGACGAAGTTTTCTAACTGTAGTAGTGCAGCGCTGTGTCTACGGTCAGTAACATGAACCAATAGGGAACCTGATCTTAGTCGTTTGACTGTGTACCGCGTTCCGACTATCCAATTAAGCCCCTTTTCAATTGCGAAAGGAGAGAGCTTAAGGTGTCCGTCCCGAGGTGAAACGATGATATACTCGGGGAAAGTTGCGGGGGCGATTCAATTTCGATATGTCGCCGTTTTGTCGGTGTTCTTGTCTTGTCGGATTCCATTTTGTTGCTATTTTTGTTTTTCTCCATATATTTTAGATAAATGTTCTTCCAGGTCTGCCGCCCCCGGCCTTAATCTGACCACCCATGTCGGCAGCGGGGGTTGCCCGCCTAGGGCTAGGGCACCTGGAATACTCTTGGCAGACATGACGGCTTAGCCAGTTATGAATGCCGCGATTGACCCGAATGGCCGCGGTATGGCTTACCCTAACGACCAGTCGTTAATGGTCATGACGGGCCTCACGACCACCCTTCTTAGCCGAAGAGAAGGACCAAAGTCAAGTGTTGACAAGCAGGCTACTTAGCAGATTTTTTATATTGTGAAGGCCTGCCTAAGTCACAAGATGTCTCATTGACCAGGTTACTTGCTCCGGCATTAACCAAGAAACGCGTGAAAAATACTAAATATAAAATGTATATATTTCGGGCTAGATCATGGGGCTGGATAGATTTGTTGTGGATTCGAAGGTTTAGGCTTGTTAACGGACGCCGCAGCGCTTCTTCACAAATAAATGAATACATTGGTTAAAAAAAATTCCAGTTTAACACAGACAGGCGAACTAGACGCGATGTACAACTTGGTAAAGAAAACATTCTCCCACCTTATCTTGTCGTGCAACAGAACCTTGCAATGGAAATACATTTTTACTCTATTCTCTGTATTTACTCATAGCGTATTCCTTAAAATGGCTTCTAGTTGAAGTAAAGTAGTGATAAATACTATAAATATCTCAACCATCGTCTTCAAAGACAACCTGATATTGATACTGAGTAAGTTTATCTCACTCCAAGCATAAATGACAGAATTTATTCTTGGCACTGACTTATTTACACTTAGGACTGAAAGTGCGAACTAGTAATTGTTTTACTAGGAACTGGAAACACTATTTTATTGTTTTTATTCGTTTACCTTGTCACTTCTTCAATCTTTAGGAATCTCAGAAGCGATTAAGACTATGATAACAAAAATTTAGCACACATATAGTATACACATACACCAATGAAATCATCATTGGTGTCTTACAACTTCATAAAATTTTTAAAGTGAAATATGTCCAAATGAATGTACCTGCAGTTTTCGAGCAAAACACACATCAGGGGACTCTTTTGCGATAAATTTCATCACTTTTTATTATTGAATTAGGTTTGAACGTGCTATTTCCACTCAGTTTTGCAGAACAATCTTTTAGAATAAAAGTGGGACATAGAAAGTTATTCTAAAAGTCCTAGCCTTCTGCGACAAGCTCCCCCCCAGTGAATCTAGCACATGGCACCACTAAAAGTAAGCACCTCTATCACACTAAATCAACACAAATACAGCCATACTGGCCTCCAGTACTCTGCATAGTCGATCTCGGACAACATATCCGTACTGCTAAATATTATAGTAACACATGCATTGACTTAAATAGCACTCATTTAGTTTAAAGCACAATGCATGAATATTTAAAGGGTCGGTGGCTCTTGAGAAGTTTTTAAATGGTGTGTACAATACTTGTGTTTATAACTTAGTAAAATTAGAAGAATTTATCACGCAGGTAGCTTTCTGGGTGGTGAAAGGTGATGGGTTTCAGGTGTAGAGATAGGATAGGCAAATAGATGACGAAATGGCATGAGATGTCTATGTGTCGTGCACGGTGACGACTTTGTGAAAAATAAAAGCTGTCATTTGAGCATAGAGCACCAATATAATAAGGCAGGTTTTAAGAAACTTAATCCTCTGGGCCTCTGTCTCTTGACCATCCGCCTGTAAGCTTTGAATGAATTATTTCTACAGCCTTTATACGATCGCAATAAACTTTGCACCTAGATGGAAAGCTGGAGGACTGGGACATGCTATTATTTCATTTTGGTGATTTGCCAGTTTCCACCAGTTTGGCGAATTCAAGACCACTTTTGCTAAAAAGCTATCTCCTTCCACTAAGGTTTGTAAGAGAATAGTTTAATAGAAAAGATCATGTTTATATTCTATTTACTCTATTTTTCTAGAAAATATACTATTGGTACAGTGACATACTTTTAAAAAGTTATATGTGTGAACTCATATTTACTCATATTTACTCATATCTCAAGTGTAAATTTCGACAATCGGTCTAGTTTTAATATTTAATTTTAGAGTAAGCACAATAATTTTGTTCTATCATTTCAAAAATGTCAGACGATGGACTCCACGGTCGACAATCGACAAAAGGTGTGTTTATATATCATTTCTGTGTCTATATATTCTTTCATATTAGAGATAGTTGTCCATCACACTTTTTACTCTCCTACCTTTAACAGTTACTAAGTCAAGCATCCATGCAGCTCATTCGGACTGAATATAAGGGCATTATTAATAATACGTAATAACAATCCCCAAGATTTAACGTGCCAGTTCTATAAAACATATTCAATTACACTTAAAAAATTAAAAAAACAAAATTAAAACTAAAACTGTTAAGAAATTAAGATTAATTTAAGAACATAAATTGGGCACAACGTGCTCTATAAAGACATTTGTTTCGTTGTGGCTACTTTTGAATTTGATATATTTCAATGTTGACCGTTCCGTACTCCACAACCCATCGCCTCCCTTTATATCTTTACACCATGCACTATTCATCAGATAAATGATGTTGGACTAATCAAACCCAATATCAAAAAGTACCAAAGAAGTTAATTTGCTCAAAGACAAAAGATTTGCCTTATGTTAACCACGACGAATGAAACCATGTGAGAAAGTTAAAGACAAAGGCTATTAAAATTTTTGTAGAGATCTACAGCAAAACAGCACACGACTCATAACTTTGACTAAGGTGTCTTTTCAAAGGGGTGAGAAAATTGAGTTCAGGCGCTCATGAACACCAAGGTTAGTTTGTTAATTTACACTTAAAATGTTGAATCTTTTTTGTGTGCATTTATGCTGTAAAAAGTAGCGTGGCATGGAGCATAGTGCCTACGCTAAGCGATTTTTCTCACAACTTCGCAGTCCATAAACTAATGATTGATTTTTACGTATTTTGCGTATGATAGGAAGCATCTCTCAACAACAGTCCGGTATTTATTTTGTAATAAAACGTATATCTTCAGAGAATCTTCTCAAAATTTGTCCGTGTCAAATAAGGCGCTTTGCTCCCCTCCAGCAGGCAAAAGAAGTTAATTTATGGTCTTAAAAAGGTTCCAATATGTTTAAAACCTTTGTACTCCGCAGGTCCACTGTGGATTCCTCGAAAATAATACTCATAAAGGAGTGAAATTACTTTTTAAAATATCAATCCGCTTTGTGTTTTACTTATAAGCGTCGTTAAAAAACAGATCACCCCTGACCAGGCCTTTTATGCAGAAACACAGAGCGGATGGCTATTTTAAAAAATATTTACCCTTAATGAGTATTATTTCGAGGAACTGATAGTGCATCTGTGGAAAAAATGGCATTGTGCTTACCAGACGAGACCGCCGTATAGGGTGCTTGTTGAACACATTTTAAAAGTGGTTCCTCTCTTTTAAGAGTATTATTTTCTCGGAATCCCCAGTAGGTCTGCTCAGTAAAAAGGTGTTATACAGCAGACCGAACCGCCGCAGAGGCTGACTGTTCAATAACAACTACACATAATAGATAGATCTCACCAAAGGTACCTGTTTTATACCATCGCGGTATTGCGGTTTAGCACACGACGGGACAACATGTATTCATTTTTTGCGCATATTTTTAAAGAAATTACGACTATAATGGCACATTAAAAGGAAAAGTTTATTACTGACCTTAATATTAATGGTTTGATGAGTTTGCTTATGATGTCATGTAAGCTGTGTCTTAAATCAGCACTCTAAATGGGCGATAATATGTGATTCTAATAAAACAACACAAACATTTCTCTGACATTTTTTTTTACCTGGGAGGCTTGTCAACAGTTTTATCTGACAATTTTGGTGAAGGTGAAGTAAATGGCAATAAAATAAAAATACATTTCAAAGCAGTGATACGGTCTCTTACCGATAATACGTATATTTCAGGATTTTCTACGGCTCTCCTTTTCGTCTACGTGATGTATTGGGCCTATCAAATGTGAAGAGGCCTTAACATCGGTAAATAAAGTAATTTATCGTGATTTGTATTTTTATGCAGCTTTGCCGTTCGTTTTGAAGAAATAAACGATTGGTACATTGAAGACCGCTGCCTTTCTGACTGGTTCGCATGTCTGCCCGTCCATCCGGCTGTTTGGGTTACGCAGCACCACAGTGAAACGATGAACTATTCGGCACGCGAACGATAGTTTTGACCACCAAGAGGAGCCTGCATTATAGACAGGCATGCTGTCAAACTTTTGCACACACACTCAACGTACTTTGTTGTTCAGCCCGCTTTCTTCAGCGCATCTTTTGATTCAGCGCGCTTTTCCGCACCGCGCCTTGCGAATCGGTGCGCATTTACTAAAACAATTTTAATCTTTTTAATATTAAAATATTGTTGTGACTATGTATTCAATACGTTCATTTAACAACGAAGTAATATAATTGCATATAATAACATTCTTCTGTTTTCTTGTGTTTTAGCCTGAAAGAAAGTATACAAAATTGACATTAGATCCAGAAAAACTGGAAATACGACCTTTTCCAGACGTTGTAAACATTCCAAAAAGGTCTTATCAAGTCCACGAAAAGATGTTTTATGCTGCAAAATCAACCCTTTAAAGACATCGAGAAGACATCCAAAAACGATGTCTTTTTACGTCCAAAGACGACGCCCTTTTTACGTGTTAGGAAGACGTATTTTGCAAACTCGAACTTTTTCAGACATCATAAAGACGTCCTGTTGGTTCAAAATTTAAGACGTTATAAAGACGCCATTTTGTCTGTGGTGCCTATGCTTCAGGCAAAATCCCCTGGTTTGGTTTTCGAAGATGGAAGATTGGCTTCGGAAGATTTATATATGTATATATATATATATATATATATATATATATATATATATATATATATATATATATGTGTGTGTGTGTGTATATATATATATATATATATATATATATATATATGTGTGTGTGTGTGTGTGTGTGTGTGTGTGTGTGTGTGTGTGTGTGTGTGTGTGTGTGTGTGTGTGTGTGTGTGTGTGTGTGTGTGTGTGTGTGTGTGTGTGTGTGTGTGTGTGTGTGTGTGTGTGTGTGTGTGTGTGTGTGTGTGTGTGTGTGTGTGTGTGTGTGTGTGTTGCAGCGGATCTGTAGAATCAGCGAACTGTAGATCCGCTGAAAATTTCAGCGAATGTGTAGACACGCTGGTTCAACCAGCGAATGTATAGATCCGCTGATTTCGGGCCGAGAAAAAATTTTACACATCCGCTGAAATGATTGACGAAGCCAAAGTACTGTTGATATTGAGCATTATGATAGCCCATAATAAAAGACGTCCTTTTCATTGAAATGCCATTTGAAGCACATTGATTGCACTTCAATATTAGTGTTACTTTCTATGATCGAACTTCACTTTAGAACTTTAATTGCAAGCTTCATAACTTGTGATCTTAAGAAAACAATTGTACATATTTTGATTCTATTGAAGTGATATTTGCTGGACAGTAATTGGAATTTAACAATGCAGTGAACATAAATACATTCAATTCGATCTCCTTAGGGTTCTCTTGGGTATATGTCAAGACTCTGGAAATGTCCAATAATGCAACGTTTGTATAATTGTTCAACATTTATCGGATGGTGTTTGGGTGCCCTTAATTTACATTGGCTTAATTTTGTACTCGGATCGTTTGTTAATTCACTATATAATGGCACTCATAACTCAACTTTTTATCAAATTAATCATTAATAATACAGCTTTACAACGAGTGTCATGAGAACGTGAGATATATAGCGAGTGACTTTGAAGGCCGCTTTACAGCAGAATTATTCAAGCAGTTCTCATCTAAAAAAGACACAAAAAAGTGCTCTCATTCGAAAAGATGACTATGAAATGCTCATTATTGAACAGGAACATTATTGAAGCAAAATAAACTCAGTCAAAAACAAAGAACCAGCACTATTTGATTCAAAATTATAATGTACTTGTTTGTGGAGATGTGCAAAAGGTGACTAGGAAACAAAAATCACCTGATGAAACCCCGAAATATTTCGTTCCTTTGGAGCAAGTTTTTGATGTCCCTGAAAAGGGCAAAAAAGCGCAAAGAAATTCAGAAGAAATTCGCTAATATTTCTGATGATACCATCATTCTGTACAAATCCTTGTGCATTGAATGCTAACAGAAACAAAAACGCCAAACGACAAAGGGGACTGTAGTACGACCCATTCTGTCAAGAGAATACTGGTCTAGGGGTCAAGACATAGACATGCAGTCCATGTAAAATGGCGACTACAAGTTCATTATGGTTTATCCGTACCGTCTCACAAAGTTCTGTATGCTGCGCCCTCTTTCGTGTAAGAGAACTGCTGGTGTAACATTACAGCTCATGGATGTTTTTTTGAATTTTGGTGTTACCGCTATTCTGCAATCTGACAATGGGTCAGAATTTACGGCCGAGGTCGTGAAAGAGTCAAAGCAACTGTGGCCTGTTCTTATCATTGTACATGGAAAGCCACGCCATCCTCAAAGCCAAGGATCAGTGGAACGGGCAAACTGTGACATAAAGGACATGCTAATTGCTTGGTTGGAGGAAAAATTCTACCAACAACTGGGCTGTTGAAAATTTGTGAAATTTCAGAAAAATTCCAGTTATCACAGCGGCATAAAATGTTCTCCATTCAGCGTCCTCTATTTGCTCTGAGGCTAAAGTTAACTTGACGTCATCCAGCCTGCCACAGGAGGTATTGGAACGAATGGAAACAGAAGATGACCATTCGGCTGCCGTTCAACCAATGCCACCGACGACCACTGCGGAGCTGCCGAAACCGAGCACTGCAAAAGCACCTGAGTCGATCGCTGCGGAGCCACCGGAGACGACCACTGAGGAGGCATCGGAACCGAGTACTGAGGAACTGAGCACTGCTGAGCCACCAGAGCTGAGTCCCGCACATCCACACATTTTACATCAAGCTGGATCTCCAGCCCCAGGAATGCTCGATGCTCAAGATCCACCTGTACTGGACCGCGATGCCCCATTCTTGCAGGGACCAATTTCACCAATCTCAGCCAGGATAAGCGCTATTTCTAGCAAGCGCAAGCGAGCATCAGAAGCTTAACTGCATCAAGCTGAACCCATGGTGAAGCGCAATCGCACAATTATGACCGCTTGTAACATTGGAGATATCGTCACTATTCCTGCCCCCCCCCCCTCTAATTGACAGATGTCAGGGTGATTTGGTGTTGTAAGATATCGTGATGAAAATTATCTTTACATTATTGCTTATTGAATTTGGATTATTCGACGTATTTCCTCTTCGTGGAGGAAAAATTTTCGAATGAGAATGCCGTGTTGCCAGTTGTCTGAGTTCAGAATTTCATCAAAGTCTTCGATTACAATATTGACTCGGAATGAGTTATAGTTAGGATATTTCGTTTGCAACTTATGGCATAACATTGGCATTTGGTTCAGTAGATCTCACATGATAGTTTATGTCATCTGCCTTAGAAGAGGGCGATACACGGGAGATGAAGATACTCCATGGCCTCTTCGTGACAACAGTTATATTGGAGCCTCCACTCTTTCTTCTTCGTTTGACCAGAGTAAACCCATCATCTGAATAATTTCGTTCCTCAATTAGTTTGGAGTCCCTTCAACCCTGTCCTTGGAATTAAACACTTTTGATAGGCCTGTTGATAAAACTATGTACACCTATATTGTATGCTACGTCTATATGAGCACTTATCATTCGATTGTCATGTTCACAAAGCACTTTATACAATTTAACATATTAAGCCATTCAGACATTTATTTTAAAAAATATTCAAGATTTCTTTTGGTATTACTCGACTTTGTTAACATTTATATGTTTAGATATCCTTTAGACAATTGCTTGTATCCATCCTTAAGCAGGAGGGGAATTTTCCATTACTTTTTGATATGACTCAAGTTTTCTAACTTTTTAAAGCAGCTGTGTATGGTTCTTTTTAAAATTGCCTCAGTTTATGATCTAGCAAAGTAGTTATTTAGTTAGAATTTTTTTTGCTTTGAATCTGCTGCTCAGTAGTGAGACATTTTACATCTTCTCTTTAAAGCTGCAGAAAAACTCTTCAATGCCTCTTTTAATGCGTTTTAACATTTTATGTTTAAATGAAATTCTACTTATAAAGATTTTTATATTAATGCCAATCAACTTTTAAGCATCACATCAGTGCGCATATCATTTCTATTAGATGATATCATGCTATATCTATAGTGCACTTATGTGCATGTCATTTTAAAACGATCCCTAAACGCAGAGCCAAAGCCGAGAAATATTCCTTCTTTCAAGCAAAGTGATTGCGCCTGTACATTCCACCATTTAATGTTATTCCCAAATGATACGTTTGTCTATGCCTAGACAGATGAATGCACACTGCTCCACTGATGGTTTGAAAGAGTGACATATACTTATATTGATACGTTTTTGTGTGCAATTTGTAGATTTATATATTTGTTTTATCATTAAAATTATGATTTTCGTCATTATTATTCAAAAACTGTTCGCTAAGAAACAAAAGACTGCTTTATCATAAGGCATAAGTTTATGTGTTTAGTTACAGAGAACAACGAAATACTTTACTATAATATTAGTATTATTCTAAGAAAAGTATCAATTTATTAAATATAATGCATGTGCCTTCTAAAAGTATGTATTCATCAAAAACATAATATAAATTCCAACAAAACAATTCAATCTCTGATTAAAACATAAAAAAAGCATTTGTGTAGTGAGTCTAAAACAGGAAACCAAGCCACTTCAAGTTCACATTGTATACAAAAACCAAATCTGTGTATTCCAGCAATGTATTTAAATCCATTTCCGTTTAATAGGTTTCAGCTTGCCAACGACACAAACAAAGAAAACTACTTGAGGTTTCATAAACAGATGGGTCTAAGTTCCTCACAAATTAATTTCGATGATTTTATATTTTGTTAATATTTCCAAAATTTACTTTTGAAAACTCACATAATAACTGTAATCTGATACTACACAGTTATAGAAAGCACACTAGATGATAAACGGCAGTAACCGGTTAATACTGATTGAATCACCTTGTGTTTTGTTTCATATTACGAAGCTGTAAGTACAATAGCTGTCAAAACATTGACTTTTACGTTATGACATAACAATTTAAAAAATAATAATAATTCACAAAGCTGTGGAAGTTATAATTTAAGATTTACAAAATGACATATGATGTGGTAAGTAATATAACAGATTATAAATTTTTTAAACTTCTTCTCATGATGTATCTAAATGTTTAGTATTTTTTTTGTTTTTGTTTTGAAAGTTTATTTGGACGTCATCATGATTTTAGAGCTAAAATCGCATCAATATCTTGCGTCCCTTGCAAAAGTCAATAGTTTGCGAACTGCATAAATTCATGACGCTGAAATATGTCATTCTCATGATTTCATTCGGAAGAAAGAATACGTTCAACTGCTGTAATAACATTTCTTTTGGACACATATTATTTGTATTAGATTCTGTAAAAGCAATACAGATATAAATGCGTTTACAGAGATTATTGTTGCCCACTTTAATATTTTCACAAAGATGCATCCAGAAATTGAGAATTTTTAAAACCACACGTAGAATATAGCCGCCAAGCAAAAAAATGACATTGCAGTCTGTATCTGCAGCATGACTGCTTGATCAATTGAATGTAAAAAGTTTTGAGAGTAAAAAGTGTGATAGACAAGCATCTATAACATTACAGAATGTAATATTACAAACCGTGACGAAAATAGTTATTTACGTAACTTTATCCGAATATTTTCGCGTATGAAGAATATAATTGTAAGATACGGTGATGTGAGATATCTATTTTCTTTTATCCTATACATGAAAGATTTTGTTTTCAAATTTACCATACAAAACATTTTCCTACATTTAAAACTTTAATTGAACTAAAGACAAATTTCATGAAAAGTTTTAACTGCTTCTGATCAGTTCAGGTCTCATAAACAAGCTGACTGTAACTATAACCTTATTGTATTGAATAAAAACAATATGTGCAAGATCGATTATTTTAATGAGTAATAGACAAGAGACATGAAGAAACATCAATGTTTATTAATTTAGTGATCTTTCCAAAGATGGAATTGCGTTTAGTAAATCACACCTTTTTCTAGATTATCAAATGCAAGCCCATGCGGTTGCTTCAAATATACTTCTAGACGCGGTGATTAAGAAAGCCTGCTGACCGGTAGCGATGAAATATTGCATTCACAAAATAGGTAACTAGTACGCAAGCGATCGCTAATACGAATAAAGCATTTGATGTAATGAATCATGATATTCTTTAATATTTTTTTATTTCACTAAATTATATGTGCGAATGCGGATGCAATGCACGGTACTCCAGTCTTGGAGTGACAGAGAGACGTGTCAGTGTATTAAGAAAAGTTTGTTCTAACTTTTTGGTTCCCGTTTATGTTTGACGCGCTGTAGGAAATCGCCCCTGATGTGTGGGAATTATTAATTTTGCTAAAGAAAAATAGTCTTCCATTTTTTAAATGTAATTTGGCCTTAAAATTGTCCCGCATCTGTCTGTCTTTGCTTTTTGTATGAACCATATGAAAACACATATGCTATCTAGTAGTTGCCTTGAAATGATAAAGAAGTGAGATATTATAATTTTGAGTATAATATTACACTCCCATGTCACTGATTTGTATACAACTTTGTGAAATAACTTGTTTTGCCACTTTACTTTTCGCTTCACCTAAAAGGCATTTCTCAAAGTGAGAATTGTTATTCCTATGTATCACGAGACTTCTTTAACCTGTCGTTTTATTCTGAGGTATTTTGTAGATTTATATACTGAAGGACAAAAGAAAGTTCGCATATAATAAAAAAAAATATTGCTCCTCACTTAATTGCTCAGTTGGTTTTGTACCAAAGATATCTCTCAGATAGTGCCATAATATAATGGAAAAATGGAATTTTAGTAAAAGGCCATAAGCGTCAAAGTCAGTGTAAATGCTGTTTTGATTTTTCTTCGATTTATAATGTTTATAGCCGCCACTAATACTGTTTGTGGTATCCACTGGAATGCAGTGGGGCCTAGATTCGACTACGCATTGAAGTTATCAACCTGTTAATTTTGCATTGAGGATATCTGTACCACTCCTCAATCAATGCTTGCCTCAATTCCGCAGGATTGTGAGACAGTGGGTTACGGGTTCAAACTTGGCGATCAGATGATCCCATAGATATTCCTTGGGATTCATATCCGAACTACATGCCGGCCATGGGAGCACAGCAACATTATTAGAGGCTTAATAATCTCTACACCCGGAGCGGGCCTTTCCCTGCATAAAATGGTGTCCTGACGTTGCTGCACAAACAGGACCGCTTGGTTGCTCAAAACAGTATCCATATAACGGTTCGCGGTCAAATTTCCATCAATAAGGAACAGGTGGGACCTCCATCTAAAGTGCATTGCGATCCAAACCATGATTGAGCAACCACCGTGCCGGTTAACGTGTTTTATGCAAAATGGCGCGTCGCTTTCTCCGGTCGCCTGCATACGCGTTGGCGTCCATCTGTGCGGAAAAGTTTGTATCGCGACTCATCTGAAAACATCACACACCGCCAACTGTTATGTCTCCATGCTCCATGGTTGTGGTTGTTGGACCAGCGCACTCGATTTCGCCGTCTCTCGCGATTTAGCACCACTCCGATGTGGACCCGACGTAGGCGCTGCAAAACGGTTTTCAAGCTTAGGCGGTTTTTCGTCCGTCCAGCGATCTCCGTTGCTGTTATTGTGGCTGTTCTGAAGAGATCCCGGAAGTGGATCATGCGATTCCGGTGATCCTGATTAGGTGTGGTTTGCCAATACGTGGTCGGTCTTTGTTTGATCCAGTGTCCCGATACCGTCTTGGGAGCTTTCCTACTACTCCTTTACTGCATCCGAGAGGTCTGGCAACGAACTGAGCAGAAGCACCAGCTTCAAGCATGCCAATAGCCTGGTCGCGACAGCATTCGCGGCATCTAAGTTCTCCGTCGTTTTCATCGATTTACTGCGTTTACATATGCGGTTATATTAGATGACTACGTGTGGAATTTCATAATTTTTCAACATTGAGCCGGTACTGACTGATGTGGATTACTATGGTACTGTTTGAAAGCCTATAAATCCCTAATAAATAACCACACCCGATAAAAAAATAACGTTGGTTGCAACTGGGGGTTACAATCTGATGCTAAAAATATTTGTAAGAAATATTCATTAGTTTTGGAGATATTTTGGTTTGTCATGCGAGCTTTCTTTTGTCCTTCAGCAAATATTTGTTTTAACACAAAGGTTGTGATTTTGATCATTATTTATTAATAACTACTTGCAAACAAAGAACAGATTGCTTTATCAAAAAGCGCAAATTTATTTGCTTATTTGCAGAGAACAACAAAATACTTTACTATAATATTAGTAAATTTGTCGAAAAGTGTTAATTAAATATAAAGCATTGGGAGTCTAAAAACAAGTATTCATCAAAACATAACATAAATTTTAAGTCCCATGAAACATTCTAAAGCAGGAAACCAAGCAACATCAAGCTTACATTTATTTCATATCTAAATTTAATTTTATACAAGAGACAAAATCTTTGTGTTTAAGCATTAATTTGAATTCATTTTCGTTTAAAAACTTTCATCTTCACACAAACATAAAATGCTTGAACTTTCATAAAACAGATGCGTTAAGTGTCTCATAAATAAATTTCGGCTATTTTATACTTTGCTAAATTCACTTTTGAAAACTCACATCATAATTTCAATCTGACACTACACCGTTACAGCAAGCAAACTAGATGAAAATGGAAAATAACTGGCTAACACTGGTTAATTCATCTTGTGTTCGAATGCACGGCATGAATTTACTCTCCAATTAAAGGTAATCGCTTCACCTAAGTCATAGACATTTGAATCAGTAGACAAATTGTGTTTGAAGCAACATGGATAAATGCATTATGAAATAAAAAAGCGAATTTTTGGATTAGTAGCCATCCTTGTCAGTGTATCTATGAATTGAGTCAGTGTTATGTTGCTAAACATAATACTAGATCGCAAAGCTATGGAAGTTATGATTAAAGCTTATAGGATGACTCAGTGATGATGTGGCAAGTGATATGAGAGGCCATAATTTCCCAATTGTTTTCTCAGGATGTATCTAAATATGTTAGAATTTTGTTTATAGGTAAACCTATAATATTTATTCACCCTGACCTTAGACGTAATAAATCACATCAATATATCTTGCGTCCCTTGCGAAAGTCAATCGTTTTCGAAATGTTAATTATGTAAAAAAACTTGATACTAAAATGATATCACCTTTATGATATCACCCCGCCGTCCAATTGCGCTCACACTATAGCATCTGCCTAGCTGCTGAAATAACATTACATACATTGCGTTTACCCCCTTTAATGCCTAAATTATCCCTTCAATATTTAATTAACATTTCATGACATCAAGCAGTGTCATATTTGCGTCATAGGTATGTCAGATTACCAAAATCTGTCAACGAAAAATAGAATTAAACTTTAAATTTGATGACTTCGTAATGTCATCATATGAAAAATTACTTAACTAAGTCTTATTCCTTAAATGCGTTGATATGACGTATTTCAGCTGGGTTATAGGTGTAAAAAATTTAAGAGATTAAACCTTAAATGTTTTGAAACGTTTCCTATAAGTAAACCACTTGGTCATGTGATGCCATAGCTCTAATTGTAGAGTACACTTTCCGTAAAATTTAGGCCCATCCTTTCATGATGACTTTGTGATATTATTCGTAGAATATAGAAGTTAACAAAATCGTTTACCTGCAAGTTTAATTTATGACGCCTTGAGTTATATATTAAGCAGTTTTCGATATGTTTAATTTTAAAAACTTTTTAACATTAGTATAGCGTCTTGGAAAGCAGTAAGTGCAAATTTTTCGAGAAATCTAACTATAAGATCTTATTACGCTATACGATGTTAGTTCTGAAGTTATGGATAAATAATTTTAAGGGTTATTTCGAAACTAGCTGGCGAATTGTTGAATCAGGCTCACAGCTCACCCAAAAATTAAAAATCTAAGCGATTGAGTAAAGTTCCTGAAAATGCGGGATACTTCTTCCCTGTACTAGCAAAAACAACGTAAGCTGAAGTAGTTTCTATCCACAACTTTTCACCTGCCTTACACTCAATGACAATACTTGCGCTTGTAGTTTCATAAAACACAAGACCGTTGTGTCCTGATGCCATTGTAAAGGCTAATACGTCCGTACCATCTAAAACAAACGCTGCCCCCGACGGCTTATCGATAGTAAACGGTGGAATGACTGTGCTGAAGAGATAAACGCCATGGTAAGGGCAAGTAAATTTACCGCTATCTACGCTGAAGTGGTTACCGACATTGTACTGAATCAACTCAAACTTAATAATTTCCCTCCCTTCATAGGTTGCAAGCTCCAAGACACAAGCTGTGAATCCAACGGCTTGTTCTTCTGTAACAGAAATTCAAACACCACTTAATAATTGATAAAATAAAATTGAATGTTTTCATATCTTTTATTTTAGTGTCTTCGAAAACATCGAAGTGCTTTTTGTGTCACAAAGGTTAACGTATCCAAAAAAATGAGGAGGATTTTTGATGTATTTAACACTTGCAGCATATTGTATATTAGGAAATTGAATTTTATTATTGATGTCTTTTCCTCCATATCACTACATCCATCCATTTATCAGAACTTGAAAATACGGATATCGGAGATCATTTCATTAAAGAATGGCTAAATAAAGTATTAATATCTCATATGAAATTTTCAATCTAGTTTGGATATAAACAGAAAATAAGATTAATAACTGGTATTTCTATTTACATTATGGTTATATATATATATATATATATATATATATATATATATATATATATATATATATATATATATATATATATATATATATATTCTGCGTTATTATTTTAGTGGTGTCTCGAGATATTACCCACATGTGTTCAAGCAAAAGGATGACAGTGAAATTGACTATTTGTTTTATCAAGAAATACCATCGTGAAGTGATGTTTTAAAACAATGAATAAAAAAAATTATTAAGAAAGTTAGTGTAAGAATTAATTTCAAATGTTTGAAGTTGTAAAATGATTTGGAGCTAAAAGGAAAACTCGTGTTTAACTGACACCTGCTATTAAAACATAAGCTGAAAAAAAACTAGAGCCGCATTTCGCTAGCGAAATGTTAAACACTTGACAAAAATTAAAACACAAAAATACTTCCTTCAATGGGTTATTTCTTGAATAACATAAGTATTTAACAACATGCATACAGTGTGTTATACAACTATGTACAGAGCTATGGCACAGCATGTATGCGGCTTATAATATTCTAAAAAATCTGACAAAAATCTGACCACTGTCAAAAAAACTCCATAGGTTCATAACTTAATACCAGGTAAATATATTAGCAAACAGAATCCCGGTCATCTGTCCCCCGGTCAACTGCCCCCTGCCATGTGCCTCCCCCCTTTTTGAAACCCGGTCGGCTGCTCCACTCCACCCTTCACAGTGGAGGGGTGGTCATTTGCCCCCTCCATATTCTATTTTTTCTTGGGTTCTTGGCTTACAAAGACACAATAAATAAAATTTTATTTATTTTATTGACTGTATTGCAACTCGGTCAATTGCAATTCGCCAGTCGGAAACCAATTGCAATTAGAATTGCAATTAGTTTAGGGATCAGTCTCTTCAAAGATCAATATTGGTGAATAGATCAATCGTTTCTTACATCCCTGTTACTGAGTGACAACGAACAGATCAATCGTTCTTAATATCTATTTTAACCAGCGACAAAAAACAGATTAATCGTCTCTTAGATCTCTTTTTGTTCAGAGACGATGAATAGATCAATAGTTTTTCACATCTCTGTATTTTAAACAGAGTTAAAGATCAATGAAGATCCAATTGTTTCAGAGACGAAGTAGACGGGGACATTACAATTGCCTAATTTTTTAAAGATTTTTTCTAAAATTGCAGGGGGCGGGGGGGGGGGGGGAGGCAGTCTTCATAAGTCCAAAGTTTCATGGTCCTAGGACCCAAAGTGTCAGAGAAGAAGAAGACACAAAAAGTCGGAAAAATGTCAAGAAGAAAAAAAGGACGAACGGCTGTTCGCACAAATTCATATAACCCTTGCAAGCCAAAGACTTGTCAAGCGTTAATAAAACAGACGATTCAGTACCCCATATTGAGGGGACGGTCAGAAGTGGGAATTGTGTTAAGTTGCTATTTTGACTATTTCTTCGCTATTGCTTCTATTCGAGATAGAAAAATAACGATTTAAGAAGATTTCGCCTTTTTAAGCAACAAGAATGTCAAAACCATTGGTTGTGGGCAATTGCAAGATTCAAAATATACCTTAAGAGGCAAATTAGAAAACAAAAAAGCTCCATATACAGACAAACATGCTCTTCATGTGATAAACATGCTTTTCCATGATATAACCATGCTCTTTACGAGATAAACATGATCTCCACGAAATACACATGCTCGGCATGAGAGGATCATTCTCCCCATGAATTAAATATTATATGATAAGCGGCTAGTAGGTTGGCGTCTCACTTTATATTTAATCCATTATGTTGTTATTGGTGTGCTATTAACTGGCGTTTACAGAATCTATTGCTGCTAGTGTGATAAATTCCCCCACAGACAGGCGTTTCCAGTTCTTGCAAGCATATTTCACCGAATATCACCGATTTCGTGTTCTAGCAAGGCTATGGCCACTGTTCTTTGCGCAGCATCCGTTACCTTTTTCATTTCAATTTTAACTCAAATGCACACAGTGTTAAATTCTGAATTTGAATTTTAAAGGGAAATGCGGATATCTCTGCGCCACCTCGCGAACGAAATATGTATAATATTACATATGGCTGAGTTTGAATCATTGTTAACACACTGTAAATAACTCAATCCATCTGGATAGAAAAATTCTTTCATAGACAAAGAGGGGCGTGTCCAGAAATGGCCTGTCATGATATTTTGTTCCTAGAATAGCCTCTGTTACTCTCTTGAGCATTAAAAACATATTTCACTGTTTTCACCGTTTAACCATGGGAGTCAATGGGGTTTTGTCAAAAAGATTGTACAATTCTCTTATTCTTACGGTGACATATATTTTTTATTTGCTGAAAACATTTCGTATGACGCGTTCTTCAAACAGAGAAAAATGAGGAAGTTTTCATTTTTGATTATATGTGAATTTTGCATTTTGACTAAATTTTCTTGGTTTTTCCTATGTATTCTATGGACTCTACGGTAAAAGGACGCGATCTTCGAATGTCTTTATTTCTCTTAAAACATCGGTGACTCCCTCCCTTTTTTCTTCTCAATTTTTGAACGTGCACCCTGAAAATAACGATTTAAGAAGATTTCGCCTTTTTAAGCAACAAGAATGTCAAAACCATTGGTTGTGGGCAATTGCAAGATTCAAAATATACCTTAAGAGGCAAATTAGAAAACAAAAAAGCTCCATATACAGACAAACATGCTCTTCATGTGATAAACATGCTTTTCCATGATATAACCATGCTCTTTACGAGATAAACATGATCTCCACGAAATACACATGCTCGGCATGAGAGGATCATTCTCCCCATGAATTAAATATTATATGATAAGCGGCTAGTAGGTTGGCGTCTCACTTTATATTTAATCCATTATGTTGTTATTGGTGTGCTATTAACTGGCGTTTACAGAATCTATTGCTGCTAGTGTGATAAATTCCCCCACAGACAGGCGTTTCCAGTTCTTGCAAGCATATTTCACCGAATATCACCGATTTCGTGTTCTAGCAAGGCTATGGCCACTGTTCTTTGCGCAGCATCCGTTACCTTTTTCATTTCAATTTTAACTCAAATGCACACAGTGTTAAATTCTGAATTTGAATTTTAAAGGGAAATGCGGATATCTCTGCGCCACCTCGCGAACGAAATATGTATAATATTACATATGGCTGAGTTTGAATCATTGTTAACACACTGTAAATAACTCAATCCATCTGGATAGAAAAATTCTTTCATAGACAAAGAGGGGCGTGTCCAGAAATGGCCTGTCATGATATTTTGTTCCTAGAATAGCCTCTGTTACTCTCTTGAGCATTAAAAACATATTTCACTGTTTTCACCGTTTAACCATGGGAGTCAAAGGGGTTTTGTCAAAAAGATTGTACAATTCTCTTATTCTTACGGTGACATATATTTTTTATTTGCTGAAAACATTTCGTATGACGTGTTCTTCAAACAGAGAAAAATGAGGAAGTTTTCATTTTTGATTATATGTGAATTTTGCATTTTGACTAAATTTTCTTGGTTTTTCCTATGTATTCTATGGACTCTACGGTAAAAGGACGCGATCTTCGAATGTCTTTATTTCTCTTAAAACATCGGTGACTCCCTCCCTTTTTTCTTCTCAATTTTTGAACGTGCACCCTGAAAGCATTAAATTGTGAAAGTATGACGGAAATCTCAATTGTGGATGAGATATCCGCATTTCCCTTTAAACATTGATATATATATATATATATATATATATATATATATATATATATATATATATATATATATATATATATATATATATATATATATATATATATATATATGTTTATGTATATATATATGTATATGTATATATATATATATATATATATATATATATATATATATATATATATATATGTGTGTGTGTGTATGTGTGTGTATGTGTTTGTGTATTTGTGTGTGTTAATAAAAGGCAACATAATTACCTAGCTTTACCATCATGTCTGTAATGCAGAAATTAGCAGAGATTATATAAGATTATCTTTCAATGATTACTGATATTGCAGTTTAAAGCACTGAAGCACTTTACACTTTTTATAGTTAACCAGTTATAGTTAGTCTACTTTTTAAAAAAACATATGTAATTCAGACTAAAGCTATTTTTGTTTATAATAAAGGAAATGAACACTTATAACTTTGGTTTTAAGCTAAAGTAGACAAGTAGGTCATTTACTCAGCTCAAAGGTTATGCATATTTTCCCATAAGAAATTTAATGTTTATCACCAGTACGGTATTATTTGACTACTTCTGCATAATTTCAGTGTTGGATCTCAGCTTTTTGCCATTAAGAAGTAAAGATTCGCTTTTTTCGAGTTTCGTAGTGTAATATTGCTACTGATACTTTCGACAATTTTGTAATCGCACAGAGGAGATGACAGCTCAAAACACTACCTTTTAGCCTTTCTTGGAATTGAATTTTTGCAGTCAGATACGAAATGTGCTAACTTTGCAAAGTGTTTTTATGATGGCCAAACAAGTTGAATATACAAACAAATCATAACTTTATATAAATTGAAGAATAGAAATGAAGAATAGAAATAAAATTACTTACGTTTGTATTCATCGTTGTCATTTTCTAATGACTCTGAAATCAAATACAAAGGATGTTGAATCGTTTGCAAAGCGGTATGTTAGAGAAATAGAACGTGTAAATAGAATTAGCTTACACATGGGACCACTTTGCAACAGTACAGTTTAAAATACCTTCAAGCAAATAGAAATTTGATAAGTAGCCCCTTTAATTAAGTAGTCCTTTTTGGGCTTTCACTGTGATTCACTATTTCAGGAAAGTAACTGATCTAATAGTATTTTGTATAAAATTTCAAAGCAATAAGACAAATATGATAATTTTGGACTGAAATAATAGCAGTTCTTTTCTTTTGTGTTCCAGAAAGTAAAAACCATTAAGCAGACAACAGAATAGCGGCGCTTCCCGTCAGAAAGTTATAGTTTGATATTTATTATGAAATTTTACCAGTTACTGTCTTTAGTTTTAACACTTCAGTTTCAATCTGGTCGATATCTTTCTTCACAGTTGATATTTCCTCTTGCTGGAGTTCTGCATTATCTTGTATGGCAATATCAGTCTGACGCAGTTGCGCAATTGCTGCCCAGAGTTCTTCATCTAGAAGGGGACAGTTTTGCTCGGTCTCTACTCACATCAACATCAACTCTTTTAAAATTAACTTCTTTTTACTGTGACGAATTAAGTTGGCTGAGATGTTCAGCCGACGGACAGCACTGAGAGGTGGATGGAAAAACGGGTCGAGAAGTAATACAAAAGTATGTCTTTGGCTTTACCTATTTTATGTCAAATGGCAAAGCGCAAACAATTCGAAAAAAGATATATGCAAAAAAAAACAATACAGTAACAAATAAAAATAAATTTTAATTGTTTTATTCAGTCCTTAGTGCATCTGTAATTCAATTATTTTGTGTAATATCATCTATTTAAAAGTGTAAATACTGTAAAGACATGGACCGTTAATCGCTCAGGCACGGGTAGTCCGATTGCAACAAGGTGTGTACAAAAAGGACCGTGGCACTTTGGACGTTATTCTTTTTCAGCAAGACTTTGCTTTCTTACATGAGCGACATTGCAGCAATAATAAATAGTCATCTTTTGACTTGAAAGTATATGAATTTTACAGATTTTTACGATATTTTAACTCAGAATTACATATTGACTATGAAGGCAAAAATTGTTTTGTAACCACTCAGAGAATTTCAGCACAAAGTTGTTTGCTCTGCTTAACGATAACTCCCAGTTCAGTACTGAATAAATATGTTTAGTCTCGATGGAGAACGGAATATTTTGCATATTCTGCCATCTAGTCAGAAATGGGTAAGTCCTAAGAGATTATGAAGGTAGGGATCATAGTCATTGGTAAGGAGGAAAACGTACCACGTAACAAGTGGACTTCTATTAATACCGTCAAGTGTGCGTATTAAATAAAATGGTAAGTTTGCTTTGATAGTATTTTTTCGGCCTGTGGTGATAATTATAATACACAATTGAAGTTAATGTTAAATGTCATGTATTCATTAAAAGAAATTAGGCATGAACATTTATTTATGTAGATATTTATGCAATTGATAGATTTTGGAACTGGACAAAAACCCCTGATACAAGGCCCCTTAAGGCCAAGTGATAGATTAGAGTCTATAAGAAATCATTAATATTTACTTTCTCTTGAAGTGTTCGGTTGTTTTTCCGGCTCGACGTCACTCAGGACTTGTTCTATACGGTTTCGTAATTCGACTAGTTTTTGTCGGTTACCTGCATCACCCCGGCCAGCACTTAAATATAAAAATAGAAATAAAAGTGTAAATACACAGGACAGAAATGCTACCATTGTAGAAACAGACATTGCTTTAACGACTGTGGATCTATAACAAATCGTCACTTCCTGGACCATTTATACATCTCCTTGTTTGTTCAAGCACAAATTACATATTCTCACACTATTCCTTTTCCGTCTTGATTTCACACTTCACGGCTCGTTCTACTCGATTTCGTTTGTATTTCATCCAGTCTTTGCTGTTTATCCCTGAATTACTCTGGACAATACTTCAGAGAGGCAAATATTACACTTGCAGTCAAAGATGGTCATAATTCACAAAGTTGGGCAACTCGATAGTCAAGAAATATATCAGAATCAACAAAGAAACCTCAAAAAAATGGTGTGAAAATCTCTCAGCGCCCAGGATACCAAGCTGGCATGTGATTTTCGGTATTTTGTGTGAGCCAACAATAATCGCAAATGTCTGAACCAGGCAACGAGAAATATGAAGACGATGTAATGTAGTGTTTAATTAAGTGAAGTGGGGGAGAAGCAAAGCATTAGTAATTTAAAGAAACTTGGTGTAGCTATTATGGTATCAGAAACACCATAAAGAAATTAAAAAAAAACAGAAACAGAAACCTGTTTCATGCTATGCTTTTTTATCCAAATAAATACGATACTTTGAATATTAAACCTGTTGAATTTAAAACGTAATTACAAACGAGTCTGAAGCTATGACGACTCACAGATTATAAAATTATTAACGCTGACTACTATTGCGGTGTCTAATAAAATCATGCTTGTGATATCATTTACTTGATTACCTGTGCCTTGCGAAATCAAACTCTCGTGTTCTCAGACTGTCAATCAACTGTTCGCCACCTAAACTACAAATGTTTCCGTTGGAAACATTTACGAAACAGGATGTACGTATAAACATCTAACTGGAGATGAAAAGAATGTAGGAAGACTCATCAACAATTGCTAGACCGAATTTTTGTAAGTGCAATAGCTAATTAAAATACGATCTAATATAATTATATAAAATGTTCAAAACTGATTGATTTAAGTGACTAAGTTATGATGACGTAAGCAAGCCCACCATACTGTATTCCTTAGGCCAACGAGATAACGCACATATATTCTCACTGCACAAAGTTATTATTTTTATCGGTTAAATGTTCCCTTTCCACAATATTTTTGCCACAAAATATCGTGTCAAGATATTTAAAAACATGTTAGCTTGCTGTTGTCACAAAGCTTTGTTTCGTTACTTAAAATACAATGCGCTAGTTTTGCCAGTAATAAGTGTTAGTTATTTTGTTACGAGATAAAAAGCGAAGTTTGAAATGTCCATTATGCTTATGTGCACCTTAGAATGTGTAATATTCGGAAATATACAAGCTGAATGCCAATCTTTTGAAATCACTTGGTATTGCATTTCGTTTGGTTTCATCCATCGTTGATAAAATATGTTCCCTCATTTATTTTAGAGCAAATTAACTCTTTGTTACTTGACATTGTAGTTAATATGTCGAACTACATCGATCCGATGAAATGCGTATTTCGCGGAGTTAGCAAGGCAGGCGATGGTCTGTGGAGTAGGGAATGGGTGAACCAGTCGAAATGCTTTTTTTGCAAGCATACATTTTTTTCTCTTTCTGTTTCCGTGCATTTTTTCTCTTTGTGTTTCCGTGCATGTTTAATTAAATTATGATTCTATAAAGATAATGTAGAGCATTCACCCCATATCTATAAAGTGCCTTTAAGCATGTTGGATAATTGTTCTGTTCATAAATGCAAGCAACATTGAGATATTTCAAATTCAAAAGAAGTCGTAAAGAAACAATGCCTTTATAGAACACGTTTATGTCAGATTTATTCTTTTTGCAAAAATACATCCAGGAAAACATGTCCGAAACATATATAACTGTATGCTTACAATCAGACTGAATAAGCTGAGTGGTTTTTTATTCAGTGATTGTAAAAGGCTAGGAGCATTAAAAGTGTGCTAGACAAGTATCTTTAATAACACAGAGTGCAATATTACAAGTCATGACGAAAATAGTTACTTATGTAACTTTATCTCTACAATTTCACGCATAAAAATCTAATTGTTATGTGAGACATCTATTTTGTTTTTATCTTGCATGACAAAGATTATGTTTTCAAATTTACAAAACAAAAGCGGTTCTTGCATTTTAAACTTTAATTAAACTGTTGACAAATTTCATGAAAACAATCCATCGCTTTTTGATCAACTCAGATTTCGAAAGCTAAGCTACTGATAAGTAGCCATTGTATTTTATTATGTTGAATAATATAAAATAAGTTGTTTTTGCAAAATCAATAAATGATATAATCTATAGACGTAGAAATAATATATAAACACGTTTTATATTGCGAATGTCTTACAATTTTGAAATGATATGAAAAAGAATATTGTGCTAACTCTAAAACTAAGTACTTAAAATGGATCAAAATTTTCACTTGGGAGCGCAGAAAGCGATATCATGAAGGCTTAAAAATAAGGGACTACACATATAATCTTTTAAAACTATGCCACCACACGTTGACTTCACAAATTTTATAGAATCAATGGGATAAATGGAGTTTCAACGTCATCTTGACTATCCTCCTAGAAAAGAGGGCCATGGATTGACCAAACGGGCGAGCACTTGCAAATCTCCATAATGAAATAACGACACCGGATCCCATCTATGTACAAAGTTTATTGCAATCTAACGAAAATTGTAGAAGTGATATTTAATCAAAGTTTTTAGATAGACGGTCAGGCGACAGAGGCCCAGAGCATGAAGCTTTCTTTTTAAAGGGATGATCAAAAGCTTTAGTAGGCCTTAATATTGAATTCCGTGATGGGTGACCTGAGCCAGCGCATTCGGCTAGGTGAGAGTTCTGTCTTTCCAACCACATTCTAGACCTTCCCAACTACCCAAGGCTCCTCAAAATCCCCTTCCATTCCCCCATCACTCCACCTACTTCCTTCTCTACCCATTGTCTAATTACCTGAAATGAAATCTGAAATTGAAACTGTTTAAAACAAAACTAAGCTCAAATGATAGCGTTTATTCTTCACGAAATCTCCACCGTGCTCTGCAGTGTAGAAAGACATTGCATGTCAGTTCATCATCTGTTATATGAAGTAAACACAACTATTGTCCCCTCATATTTAACACCTTCTGAACAAAGAGCCACCAACACTGTAAATTGCATTAACACCGCGTCCAGAAGTGAAAAATGAAAAATTACATCGTTGTGAAATCTGAGATCAACAAGAAATTATAAAATTATGCATTGCTAAAAATTTTCGAAACTGCAGATACAACTGTTTTCAAGATATTTCAGCTAGAAAATTTTATAAAGTCACAAAACGCCGTTGACGACATGGGTTAGCAATTTTTCAAAAAATTCTCATCCCATGCTCTATAATATATGATTGCCATTTTTGCCAAAAACAAAAACAAAGAACAAAAAAAGAGTAATTTCTAGTCAGACAATGAGTTCTTGGGTACTTTGGTTTCAAGTGTATATAAGCCAGTGCCAAGAATGAATTCCTTGCTATTTATGCTTAGAGCTGGATAAACTAACTCAGTCTCAACATCAGCTTGCTTCAGACGACGATAGACTTTCTGTTACACGACAAGATAAGGTGTGTGATTGAAGGGATGCGTGCTTTTCCTTTGCTAACTTGTACGACTCGTCTAGTTCGGCTGTTTATACATTTGTTTGTGAAAGAGTTCTGCGAGCAAAAAAAAACGACTAGTTTTCATGCGCTCCTTGGCCACCTCTTGCCTAACCACTTTAGTTCATGCAAACATTTAAACCAAATCAAACCAGTTTCCAGATGTTTTACAAGAACATTGAACAATTGTATCTTCCGTTTTTATATTTAGTTGGTAAAATTGAACCCAACCAAAACTCTAAAGCGAGTCTCAAAACCTTGTTAGTATTAGCCAATAAGTGCCTCGTGCAATGTGCCCTGGAATAAGAAGTTGGATATTTATAAGCACATGGAACTTGTTTTGGTAAAGTTTTGTTTTTCACACTTTTCAGGGCACTAGTCTGGATAATGGTGAAGAGTATATGGGTGGGGCGGATGGTTAAAATGAATTTACTATAACTCCCTTTTTTCTCCGCTGTATATATTTTTTCTTTAGGTTTTCTTGTCGCAGTTTCTTGCTAAAACAGTTGAGAATTTACTGCCCAGTTAAATTCAATGCATATAAAGCACGCAGTCTTGATCGCCACGTCCAGCCTGGCGTATCCTGGCCAGTATGAAAAAGGCTCAAGGTATACCTTGCGTTGTTTCGTACAGTCACAAATGTATTCAACCTTTTTCTAAAGGTAATTTGACCACATATTTTATCTTTACAATTGAGAATATTCAACCCCTACAGTTTATTGAATTCATACGGCGTGTTTCCGTCCTTTTACTTTTCATCATATTAGTTTTTTTCTGACTAATCTGAAACGGTTGGGGCTATAAAAATAGAACAATGATACATATATATTTTTTAATAGATCATTTGCAAAATTTAAATTTTACTTACGAGAATAACATGCTGCATATTGCTGAGACAAAGAGAGCAGTCACTGTTGAACACATACTTATCTTTGCTGTAGTTGCTTATTCCTTTTAAAGTATTTAATGCAGATAAAGTTAAGTCTCCTAATATTTCTCCTTTTCAATACCCGATGTTCAAAGTCTGAAGTGTATGGAACGAATCAAATGCACCCTTCTGTTTCCTGTAGCGTAAATCCGTTCTGATTGGACGATATGAATACAGGGTTTTCATTGGATAATTGTTTCTATAAATTCACTTCATCCAAAAAATACAGTAGAGATTAGTCGAACTAATCAACTAAATTTTTTCATAAGAAAATGACACATGATTCGATCACATTTGTAATTTACAGTTTTACAATTGGCACACATGTTACGTTTGTCCAACCTTAAGACACGTAAGTGAAATGGATTAAATCGGCGCCAGAGGAAACTGAAAATATATCATTTTTCTGTATTCTGTAATTAAAAACAAAGGAATTTTGTTTTTAATTTTGACATATTGATGTCGAAAACGTAACTCCATACTGTATTGTTCTTCAGCATTCTGACATTTAGAATAGAAAGACAGGCAGCCGCGATTAAACAGTTTGCGATAAATGGATGACTTTTGATATTACAGCGTAAATAAAATAAAATTTGAGCAGTGACTAAACTAATCCAGTTATAAACCGGCAATGTTTATTATAATCTCCAAAAGCAACACTGACAATTAAATATGACACGAAATCTTTGTCGTCTCATAGAAAAATAGTAAAAGATAAATTTCTATTACGAAGGTTTTGTGGTGCGATGTGGTTAAACCAAATATCGATATTACATAGAAAGTTGGCGAGAGAACATACCAAATATTTCCATAGGGATCTTTTCATACTGGCCTGGATGCTTAGACAGAATATGGTGATCCAGAATGTGTGTTTTATAGAACGTTTGAGAGGAAACATAACAAACATTTCTATCGAAATCTACAGTTATTTTAATATTGACCTGGATGAATGAGACAGAATTTGGTGATCCAGAATATGTGCTTCATATGCATTGGAATTATTTATGAAGTAAACTCTCAATTTTTAAGCAAGAAACTTAACCATGAAAAAACTGACGAAATTAACAAACCAAATATAACCGCTAAGCCAAAGGGAGTTACAGTGAGCTCGACCTCACACACTTTCCTCTCCTCCCTTCGCCCAAAAGTCTTCATCAATATCTAGATTAACGTCCTGAAAAGCGTAAAAAATAAGTCTTGAATAAAGGCCAGTACAATGTGCTTATAAATATCGAATATGTCATGCCATGGAATATTCATTGGCAAATAAAAACATTTCAAAGCGCTTTAAGGTTTTTGGTTGGGTTCGATTATACCAATTAAAATATCATACTGGTAGATAATTTGATCACTATTCCTATAAAAGTTATGACAACTGAATTGCTGTGGTATAAATGTTCGATATCAAATTCAGATACAATCTCTTTGCATAATTTAGGTTGTCATTCACTATCGCTTAATTTCATGTGTAACCGGTATGCGGGAGGGTGTCACAGAAGTGATGTTTGAGAATAAACAAATGGGGTTAGCCAAGAAGCACATAAAAATACTATATATATATATACATATATATATATATATATATATATATATATATATATATATATATATATATATATATATATATATATATTTCGGGCTTGATCATGGGGCTGGACGATTTGTTGTGGGTTCGAACGTGTAGGCCTGTGAACAGACCTCGCAGCACCTCTTCATAAATAACTGAATACATATGTAAAAACGTCCAGTTTAACACATGTAGGCGAACTAGACGCGATGTACAACTTGGCAAAGAAAACATACGCATTCGTCCATTCACCCACCTTATCTTGTCGCGAAGCAGATCCTTGCAAGGGATATATTTATGCTCGATTCTCTGTATTTCCTTATAGACCATTTCCTTAAAATATCTTCTCCTTGAAGTAAAGTAGTGATAAATATCTGAACCGTTGTCTTCTGAAGCAGCCTGATGTTGCAATTGAGTAAGTGTATCTCACTCCAAGCATAAATGGCGGGGAATTTATTCTTGGCACTGATTAATTTTCACTTGGAACTGAAGTCCGAACAAGTAATTGTGTTACTAGGAACTGCAAACGCTTCTCTTATTTTTCATCTTTGGTTTTGCTTTTTTATTGCTTTTATTCGTTTTCTTCGTCACTTCTTCAGTTTTGAGGAATCTCAGAAGCTAGTAGCACTAGGATAACAAAACAATTAGCACACATATAGTATACACATACACCCACGATATCACCAACGGCGTCTTATGACGTCATAAAATTTCCAAAGTGAAATATGCCCACAACGTTTGCATCTGCAGTTTTCGAACAAAACAAATCAGCAGACGTGACAATAAATTTCATCGCTTTTTATTCCTGGACGAGGTTTTAACTATTTCACGAATTTCCACTCAGTTTTGCAGAAAAGGCTTTTGAAAATGAAAGTGGTAAATAAAAGCTTTTTTGATTGCTATCACGACATAAACGCCCTGCTAACTGCACACAATACATGAATATTTAAAATGTCGGTAGCTCTTTGTTGGGAGGTTTTTAAATGGTGTGTACAATTGTTGTGGTTACTTCATAACTTAGTCAAAATTAGGCGAAGTTAGGCAGATCTCTTACCGAGTCGCACCAACAAGGCAGGTTTTAAGAATGTTAACTTAATCCCCTGGAGTTCTGTTCCCTGTCCGCTCGTCTGTAAGCTTTGAATAAATGTTATTTCTACAGCTTTTATTAGATCGCAATAAATGTTGTACCTAGATGCAATCTGGAGGATTGGGACCTGTTAATATTACATTTTGGAGATCTATTTTCCAACAATTTAGCGAATCCAAGACCACTGTTGCTAAAAACCTATATCCTTCTTCGTAGATTTTATAAGAGTTAAGATTATGCTTCTAGAAAACTTGTCTATGCTACTTGAAGAATGACATACTTTAAAAGGGTTATATGTGTGATCTCTTATTTTCAAGCGTTCATGATAGCGACTGTGAACTCTCAAGTGTAAATATCGCTACTCAGTCTAGTTTCAAGATTTAACACACTATTTTTTATCATTCCGAAAATGCAAGATGATTTACTTGGCGGTCGATAGTTCAAAAACGGTGTGTTAATATGAGTCTGTGTCTGCATTCTGTCATTTATTGATCTTTCAAAACACCAGTTTGATCAAAAAATGTGTTCATGACAGCGGCTATGCGATCTCAAGTGTAAATTTCGCTAGTCGGTCTAGTTTCAATGTTTAATTTTAGAGTAAGCACAATTTTTTTTCATATCATTTCAAAAATGTAAGACGATGGACTCCATGGTTGACAATCTAAAAAGGTGTGTTTATATATGGTTTCTGCGTCTATATATTCTTTCAGTTATTGATCTTTCAAAACACCAGTTTGATTTTATTTTATTCACTGTAATAAGGTGCAATCGCCAAATAAAAATAGCTTGTTGCGAGATACGGCCTGATGAAAGAGCGACTAGTCTTCATAAAATTTCACTTTGATTTCATTGAAATTTTATATGTAAGAACATGATGTGTTTTTGTAAATTGAAAACAAAATATTTGCCAAGCAAGATGAAACAAAATAATTTATCAGATAACTTTATCATACAATGTTAGATTTCTCATGCATGAAACTAGAGAGATAAAATTACACAAGTAAATACTTTCGATTTCATTGTTGTCGTCTGTAATATTAGAGATATTTGTCTACCACACTTTTTACGCTCCTAGCCTTTTACAATTTGCTATGTCAAGTACCTTAGATGGACTGATTATAAGGACATTAATAATACATAATAACAATACAGTGCCACTATCCATAAAACACATTCAATGACACTTAAGCAATTAAAATTGACGCCTTTGATAAAATTACAAAATTAAAACTGTCACAAAATTAAAATTAATTAAAAAGATTAATTTCGAACAAACGTGCTCTATAAATGCATTTGTTTCTTTGTAGCTACTTTTGAATCTGAAATATTTCCAAGTTCACCCTTCCCTACTCCACAACGCATCGCCTGCCTTGATATCTTTACACCATACAATAGTTTTGGTTGTGGACAAATTAACCGCAATATCAAGACGTAACAAAAATTTACTCCGAGATAAAAGAGTAGTCTTATTTTAACCACGCAAAAGACACCATGTGATTTTAAAAGACCGTTATTCGGCTTATTTTCACATTGCGATTTTGTGGTGTGGTGTTCAAAGTTATACTCACATTAGATACAAAGTTGAAGAGGAAGGCTATTAAAATGTTTGTAGAAATCTACAGCTAACAGCACACAACTCATAGCTGTGATGAGGTGTCATTAAAGCGTGGGAAAATCGAGTGTAGGTTGTCATAAAGACCCAGGTTAGTTTGTTACTTTACACTTAAAATGTTGACTGCTTTTTGTGTGCGTTTATGCTGTAAGAAGAAAAGTGGCATGGAGCATAGCGCCTACGCTAAGCGATTTTTCTCACAACTTCGCAGTCCACAAATTTATGATTTACTTTTACATCTCTTTGCGTATGATGTGCAGTGTCTCTCCACAATAGTCCGGTATTTGTTTTGTAAAGAAACACGTATATCTTCAAAGAATCTTCTCTAATTTATTTTCCCTGACAAATTAGGCGCTCCTCCAGCAGGCAACAGACGTAATTTATCGTATGAAAAAGGTCTCAATATGTATAACACATTTGTACTCCGCAGACTCACTGGGGATTCCTCGAAAATAATACTCATAAAAGAGTGCAATTTCTTTTTAAAATATCCAACCATGTTTATACTTATAGCCATCGTTATAAAAGAGCTGACCTCTAAGCAGATCTATTGGTTATGTATAAACACAGAGCGGATGGCTATTTCAAAAAATATTTTCCCTTAATGAGTATTATTTTCAAGTGGGTCTGTGGGTTAAATTGGTATTATGCTCAACAAATGAAACTGCCATATAGGATGGTCGTTGAACATATTTTAAAAGTGGTTCTTCGCTTTTATAAGTTTTATTTTCACGGAATTCTTAGTGGGTCTGCTGGGTAAAAAGGTCTTGTACACAGCAGACCGAACCGCCGTTGAGGTTGGCTGTTAAATAACAACATAACATAACAGATAGCTCTCACCAGAGGTTAGCTGTTTTGTAACAACACGGTATTCCGAGCAAAAAATCTGTCTCTTCCGGTTTAACACAAGGCGGGACAGCATGGATTCAATTGTTTTGTGCATATTTTTAAGGAAATTGGACTATAGAGTCAATTTAAAAGGAAGGGCCTATTACTGACTTTAATATAAATGGTTTGATGTGTTTGCTTATTATGTCATGCAAAGTGTGTGTTAAACGCAGCAAACTAAATGAGCGATAATATGTGATTCTTGTAAAACGACAAAATTAACTATTTCTCTGACATTTCTGTTTCACTAGACAGTCTTGTCAACAGTTTTGTCTGGCAGTTTGTTGAAGGTGAAGTAAATGGCAAATAAAACTAAAACACATTTCAACGTCAGCGATACGGTCTCTTATCGATATTACGTATATTTCAAGGTGTTCTACGGCTCTCCTTTTCGTCTACGTCATGTATTGGGTCGGTCAAATGTGAAGAGGCCTTAGCATCGGTAAATAAAATAACTTTTCGTGATTTGGTATTGGTTAGAAGCAATAAGCAAAGAGTTTGTGTGAGTGTATTCAATTACCTTATAAGCCAAATCTCACTTTGGGCGTTCCGAATAAAATATTAGAAAATTCTGCGTTTTGAATACAAACTAATCGAGTAAAAATGAAAGAAATGATACAGAGATTTCGCCTTAATGTCAAATTTCTCTTGCACCCAAGAGCATCGTGTTTATAAAAATCCGCAAATAGTTTTCAGTTTCACTTTCTTATATATTCCGAGTATGCGCTGTTTTTGCTCTATTTCTTCTATCACTTCTGTCAGTTTTTTCCCTGTTCTCTTGCAATCGAAAGTCAAAATTCTTGTACATTTTATTCCAAACACCAAAGTATGATTAGGTTTATTGTTTAATGGGATATATGGGAAATAATTCATTAATAAATTGGTGTTATTTGTGTAAGCATAGTCACAGATTCTGTCGCATTATTTAACTGGATTGACAGCGATGGATTATTTAAATTTAATGGTTTATGTTTATTTAAAGTGCATGTCAAGCACAATAAATTACGAATCTGCATTTTTATACAGTTCCACCGTTCGTTTTGAAGAAATAAGCGATTGCAACATCTGTTTGGCGTACGCACCGCCACACTGAAACGATGGACTATTCGGCACGATACTTTGGATCACCAAGTGGAGCTTGTATTGTGGATGGACATGCTGTCAAACTTTTACACACACTAAACGTACTTTGTTGTTCAGCGCGCTTTCGTCAGCGCATCTTTTGATTTAGCGTGCTTTTCTCAGTGCGTTTTGTGATTCGGTGCGCTTTTAAGCAACGTACTTCGTGTATCGGTACACATTTATTAAGACAATTTTAATATTTTTATTACTAAAGTGTTGCTGTGACTGTGTATTCAACACGTTCATTTAACAACGAAGTAATACAATTGCATAGTATTAGATCATTGTTGTGTTTTCTCGTGTTTTGTCTAGTTTCTTCTCCAAAAAGACATCTACTAAATTGAAATTATACCCAGTAAAAAATGGAAAATCGACCTTTTGTAGACGTCGTAAACAAGGCCGAAAACAACGTCTTTTCAAGTCTCCAAAAAGACGGTCGTTTTTGTTGCAAAATCGATTTTTATAGACGTCGTAAAGACTTTCAAAAAGAAGTCTTTTTACGCCCAAAGAGGACGCCCTTTTTACGTCTTTTTATGTCTCAAAACGTCTATTTTTATTTCAAAATCAAACTTTTTCAGACGTCATAAAGACGCCATGTTGGTGTAAAAATTCCTTCTTAAAGACGTCATAAGACGTCATTTTGCCTGCTGGAGGCAAAACCCCCTGGGGTGGTTTCCTACCATCATGAACTTCGGAAGATTTATTATTTTCATATATATATATATATATATATATATATATATATATATATATATATATATATATATATATATATATATATATATATATATAAAATGGGGTGGATGAGTGGAATCAGTGTGGCGACGGAAACATGACAAACATAATGCCGTCATTTTGCCAACTCTGGCGGACTAAACACACGCAAAAAAAAAAAAAAAAAATACCAGCACCAAAATTTAAACCAATCCCGCTAAAAGTGTATTGAGTATGGAATGCTACTTTAACATTTAATGCTAATTTGATACCAAAATATAATTCATGGTATCAATAAATTAATCTACATCTCATCATTCTATATTTTGCTATCAACAACGGTAATTTAGATATCAAAAATATAATTATAGATGGCACATATTAATTCTTTATATAAAATATTAAGTTTTGAGATAAAAAAATAATTATTGATATCAGCATTTATCTAATAAAATTGAAAATGACATTCCATAGGTGAGAAGACATAGGTACAACTTCCCGCGATATTGTGACTGTTCTGACAAGATAGGAACTGTCTGAAAATCACTTTCATGCAAACTCTTATTGCATTGAAGGGGATCCAAAATTAATTTAGGCGGTTTGGGCTCAGTAGCACATAGCACATAGGCTTTTTTCTCCGTGGGACACCTTACGAAATTAAATCGGTAAAAATATTGTATGATGGCTCACACTTCTTAACTGTCTTAGATGATTGCTACAGTCGAAAAACATCTCTTTTCTCGTACTGTGGAATATCTGATTGGAATTTTACTTTATTTCTGTGTCTGTTTCCTACGAACTTGCCATTTTTTCTTTCAATAACACGATGATATATTTCCCGCTAGAAGTCACTATTAAATAGATATTGATTTATTATCAGAATTGTTTCCAGTGCAAGAAAACGCAGGGTAGGTGTTTGACCCCGTATGGGCGTTTGATCCCGTGTGGGCATTATTTGAGGAATAATGCAAAGCAAGTACGGCAAGAAAGAAATAAAATGAGCAAAATTTTTATACTTTATTTCAACAGATCTGAACAGCTAAACCTTCACAATGGGCTCTTCGTTTTTTTCCGTGATCACACTGAACGCTGGGATTGTTTTTTTTTTATCAAAATGTCCTTGTGTATGTTTGTAAACAACTGTGGGTTCCCCTATTGCGTGTAGTAAAGCCAGTATATAATGTTGAAGAATGTAAAAAGTGTAGGGAACGCCACACGTGATATGACGTCAACCAATAAGGCGCCGTTGCTCTGTATCTTTTCACAATAAGTCAACTTTCTGGACCCAGATTCATGGCCGCTTTCAGGCAAAGTTCTCGACCCGTTTCAGTTTGATTGTGGCAAGCATGTCCATTCTGGTGGAATCGTTGCTTTACTCCAATATGTGACATTTCTTCCTCCGATAAATTCAGCTCTGTTTCATTTGTGGTGGTTTCGGCTTGGGCATTTCCCTGTAATAATAAACAGTATGTAAAATTATAGACTTCAAAATCAATACACGGAGTTCTGAGGACCTTCGTCGGGAGGGAGAGAATAAATACTCAAATGCTGGTTTTTGTTCCTCCCTCTCCTCCTCCTCCTCCTCCTCCTCCTCTCTCTCTCTCTCTCTCTCTCTCTCTCTCTCTCTCTCTCTCTCTCTCTCGCTCTCCCCTCTCTCTCTCTCTCTCTCTCTCTCTCTCTCTCTCTCTCTCTCTCTCTCTCTCTCTCTCTAGAGAATGTAGAACAACTGACTTACTACCTTGGGTAGTGCCTGATTTCGTAACATCGTTGTACAAATGCAAGTTTAAAACAGGTAACTGTAAAGATAATAAAATGTTATCAGATAAACAGACATTTTAACATTCTGACTAAACATACGAAGCAATCACTGGCTAACATATGGAATGCCAAATGGAGCATCCGTACACAACTCGCCAAATGGTCAAAAGTACAGTTGAAATATAAATTCAAATTTATGTTTATTTATTTTACTTTTTTTGTTATTTTTCTAAAATGTTCGCGTGCGCAGTGGGTATCGTACGCAGTGGGCATCGTACGCACCTGTCCCAAAGCAGCCACCTGCATGGCTTTAGTGTGGTTTTCTTGAGTTGCCCACACTCGCTTCAAGAATCCAGCCACATCTGAAAGATCAAGAGCTACAGTGGAATTCCGGAAAAGAAACACCGACTAAAGGACTGAGCCACAGCCCCGAGAAACAGCACTTTTGTTTTCTAAACAGTCGCACGATTTCTAAAGCATTCAACATTTATTTTGCACATATGCGAAGATACCGTTACTGCAGAGTGTTACATAAATGGTTACGTGATTTAGTGACAAGATTCCCGGCCGTGCTCCTGCGAAAGAGTCACCAACTGCTTAATCAATAATAGATCACGTGACTTCACACACACGAGCCCACTATGTTAGCCCGGCGCGCGAGTATTCACTGAGGGTATTCTGTGTGAGGGATGGTGTAACTTATTATATATATATCCCACTTGTGTTTCCGCGAGGGAGGAGGGGGCGGGGCACTGGTTGTCACATGTGTAACAAAGTGAGAAAAAGTAAAAAATAAAGCGGGGAATGATAACATGACTGATTTAATAAACACAGTGTTGCTGTGCGTGAGTATACTAACTGCTGAGCAGCCTTCTAAGCCATCACGTGACGTTTATAAATAAAGCATATCTTACCTTGTCCCAGGGCATAAGTGTATTCACCACAGAGCACTCCATGACTGATCATGTGACTTGTTA